>OW386285.2:166278522-166878522 GCA_936432065.2 Rutpela maculata
ATATATATATATATATATATATATATATATAGTTGTATTCGTTAGAACAATAGCAAGTATGTAAAACACTTTTAAGATTATACTATGTTTGGTTTTTTAAATATTTATAATAAATCGAAAATAAATGCATATTTCCCTCTCACTCTACAAAATCCTATCCACCCTTTAAATGCACACTAAACTATGTATTTTTATATTTGCTGTATATTCCACAATAAAGAATAATTTTTTTCCACCGCAAGTAAATTATAATCATTAATTATTCAGTAGATTTTATGTTTTGTCTTGTTTTATTCACACATATATCAGAATAAAGAATTCCGAAATTTTATTCAATTTTCAACAAGCAATTAACTCTCAATAGCCAATAATAAATCATGTAATTAATTTGGAATGATTGTTATAAAAGAACCATCTTTTAAAAAAGAATGCGAAACAGGAATCTTGAAAGATAGACGTGTTTAAGGAATATCTTCTATGTTAAAAAATAATTTAATTTCACAGCTATTCATGTTTCAAATCTCGATGAAATACTATTGTCAACAACTATGAAAACTTAGTTATGAGTACTCTTTGACGTCATAATTGTGGCAAAGGCCTATGAATATCAAGAATAACACACATAGAATTGCGAAACGTATCGGTTGGACGACTTAAGTGCGTTTTTGCACTTCTCCATGACAATTCTATTTATAAAACTAGGTCTGCTTCGTTGATACGTCTCTTTTGAAGTTTAATTTATTAAATTTGAAATCGTTAACCTTCATTAAATTAATGTGAGATATTATAATAACCATTTAATTCATTATATCGTGAATTTGGTGTGTTCAAAGATTATAATGCACATTATTACAATAGATTAGCATTTATTAAATAGTTAAAGTAGCAAAATGCACCTCATGTACAGGGAAAAAACCTTTGACATATAGCGTAATATTTTTTCTCGATTCAGTCAAAAATAAATTTAAATTTAATAATAACTTACAGTAGAGCCAAAACAGAGTTTGACCAAAATCCAAGGTTACTATATTTAATATTTTAAATGTAAATCACCTGTCAGTATCAACATGTTTTGAGTGGTGGAAAATAGCATAAATTTTTGCTCATAATAAAAAAAAGTTTTCTTCATTAGCAGCTTAAAAAAATGTATCCATCCTTATGAAATTTGAGTTCTATTTCCTTATTATTTTATAATTTGTGCTCGTTCATTCGTTCAACGTTAATAAATCTTGTTTGGTTATGACTGGTCTATAAAATTAATAGTAATAATAATAATAATAATAATAATAATAATAATAATAATAACCTGCTCGGCAAAAAGCCCAAGTCAAAGCTGCTGAAATTGGTTTATTTCTGCAGCTACACTCGGATAAGCCATTGCACGGAGTCTTCTATAAAAATATAGAAGACCGCGGCTTATCCGAAAGGCTGACCTTTGCTTTCTTAAGGTCAGCCGGGCTAAAGTCTGAGACCGAGGGATTCATAATGGCGTGCCAGGATGGTGTATTCAACACACTCGTCTATCGAAGTCGTGTCATGGGTATAGAGGTCCCTGATGTCAGCTGCAGGACCTGCCACAGGGCGCCGGAGACATTAATGCATTTGCTGTCGGCTTGTCCAGTATATGCAGTCTCGGCCTATATCCAGAGGCACGACGCAGCATTACGAGTGCTTTATTATCACTTAAGGCACTCGTATGGGATAGACGAGACACCAGTGCTGCCTTACGCTCCGGGGGATATTGAGTCCGTTGTGGGGAATGAGAAGTGTCTAATTTATTGGAACTACTCGTTTCCCACCGTCAGGCAAATACAAGCTAATAAGCCTGACATGGTCCTCCTCGACCACCAACTCAAGACAATGTTTGTCGTGGAGTTCTCGGCTCCCGCGGAGAATAACATTGTCTTGAAGGAGGAGGAAAAACGGACGAAATATCGAGATTTGCTCTTCGAGCTCCGCAGGCTTTACCCTGGCCATACTGTTAAGCTAGTGGTCCTGATCATAGGAGCCCTCGGTGGAACGAGACACACGCTGCTTTCAGACCTAAAGATCATACCGGGCATGCCGAAATTCGGCAGAGATCTTAGCCGGCAGGATGCAGAAGGCCATTATCCTCGGCTCATTACGTCTACTCAGGGCACACGATTCTCGGACCCAGTAGTCACTCACCCCACGGACGTGGGGAGTGGCTGCCGGTACTACCAGCTCCCCTCTGTGAGTGTCGGAGCCACAGAGTATAAAGGGTGACTGGCTTTTACGAAAAAAAAAAAAAAAAAAAAAAAAATAATAATAATAATAATAATAATAGGGCACACGAATCTGTAATCTACAGTCAATAACCCTGCGGGATGCGGGGAGTGGCTGTGGATACTTCGCTGGCGCTTCTCCCGTGAGAATGTCGGAGACACGGGAGAACTGTCCAAAAAAAAAAAAAATAATAATAATAATAATAATATCACATGCCTACCGACCTTGTACAAAGTGCTAACCTCCATAATGTGCACCAAGATCTACGAACACCTAGATAGATACAAACTATTACCCGAAGAACAAAAGGGATGTAGAAAAGGAAGCCGGGGATGCAAAGAACAGCTTGCTATAGATGCGGTAGTCAGTGAAGAAGCGAAACGAGGGGGAAAAGATCTATATGTCGCATATATAGATTATAAAAAAGCATTCGACAGCGTACCTCATACATATCTCATTGAAATGCTCAAAATATACAAAATAAGCCCACCAATTGTTAACCTGCTACAGCATCTCATGCCCCATTGGAAGACGAACCTGCATCTACAATCTGGAAGAGACAACATACATGTAGGGAGAGTCAGTATAAGGAGAGGTATTTTCCAGGGTAATTCTTTAAGTGCACTGTGGTACTGTATCACACTAACCCCCCTAGCTAGAATGCTAAATAAAAAAGGAGTAGGCTTCCGACTTCATAACGGACAACAAATAGACCACCTCGCATAGATGGACGATATCAAGTTAATATCAATGACAAAAAAGGGACTTGATACACTACTGAAAACAACTAGAAGATATAGTGAGGACACAAGAATGGAGTTTGGTCTTGATAAATGTAAAATCAGCGCAATGAAAAAAGGAGTGTGGGAACAACACCTGGGATTTCATCTGGAGCCTAATGCAGTCATAGCATCTATGAATAGATTAGAGAGCTACCAGTACCTAGGGCTAGACCAAGCTCGAGGCATAAGTCACGCTAAAATGAAAACAATATTAAAGAAGATACTGACGGACAGGGTCAAGGCTATGCTCAAAACTCAACTAACTACCGCAAATGAAATAAAGGCTATTAACACCTATGCGATGCCGACGATTACTTACAGCTTCGGAATAGTTAAATGGTCCAAAACTGACCTACGCGAGGCAAACCGAGCTGTAAGGGTCCTGTTCACGAAACATAGAGGCAGACATCCTAAGAGCTCCACGGAACGATTTTATCTACCGAGATCAAAGGGAGGAAGAGGTGTTGTGGATTTAACCGAGTCTCATCAACGGCAAATTGAGGGGCTCCGTAAATTTTTCTACCGGAAAAGTGAGACATCAGAGTATCATCGTAATATCATCAGGTTAGACAGAGGAATCAGACCACTGAACCTGGCAGATGAAGAGTACAACCCCCTACAAGAAATAATGAGTATAGAGCAAAAGATACAGGAATGGAAATCAAAAGAACTACACGGACGATACCCAGCAATACTTGACCTTGATCAGATTGACACCGACGCCTCAAACGCATGGCTGGAAAAAGGCAGCTTGTTTGCAGAGACAGAAGGCTTTATGATGGCAATTCAAGACCAAGTACTCGCTACCTTAAACTATCGCAAGTACATCATCAAGGACCCGACTGTGCTCGAAGATAAATGCCGAATATGCCATAGTAAACCAGAGACCATAGGACATATAATAACCGGGTGTACTAGCCTGGCCCCAACGGAGTACCTAAAACGGCACGATAATGTGGCAAGAGTAATCCATCAGGAAATATGTAAGAATGCTAACCTTTCGAATGAAGTTCTTCCACATTACACCTATACACCAGAATCAGTCATAGAGAACGACGCCTATAAGATATACTGGAACCGAACAGTACTAACAGATCACCTAATAGAGCACAACAGGCCAGACATAGTAGTTCAGGACAAAATTAATAAAACCACTTACCTGGTGGATATTGCTGTACCAGCTGCCCATAACATCCTCGAAACACAGGTAGAGAAAACCCGGAAGTACATGCCATTAGCAGCCGAAATCAAGACGATCTGGAATCAAGAAAAGGTAATCATAACACCGGTGGTCGTAGGTGCAACAGGAGAGATACCAGTAAAACTGCATAAGAGTATTAAAATTTTACACTTACACCCGAAACTATACCTAGAACTGCAGAAACTAGCCATCCTCGGAACATGCCACATAGCTCGTAAGGTCTTGAATGTAGAAACCTGAAAAGAGAATCAAAGATTTAGGTACTTGCAACACAAGCCGTGTCTAAATCACTTACCTGAGGTACTCAGAGAATATGCAAAATAATAATAATAATAATAATAGATGCGGGGGATGCGGGGGGATGCGGGAAGTGGCTGTGGATAGTTCGCTGGCGCTTCTCCCGTGAGAATGTCGGAGACACGGGAGAACTGTCCAGCATCGCGCACGCGAAAAAAAAAATA
The DNA here is from genome assembly GCA_936432065.2 of Rutpela maculata. Taxonomy (NCBI): domain Eukaryota; kingdom Metazoa; phylum Arthropoda; class Insecta; order Coleoptera; family Cerambycidae; genus Rutpela; species Rutpela maculata. The sequence continues at coordinate 166,283,214 of OW386285.2, forward strand.
ATAATAATAATAATAAGGGAAATGAGAAGTGTCTAATTTATTGGAACTACTCTTTTCCCACAGTTAGGCAAATACAAGTCAACAAGCCTGATGTAGTCCTCCTCGACCACCAACTCAAGACAATGTTTGTCGTGGAGTTCTCGGCTCCCGCGGAGAACAACATTGTCTTGAAGGAGGAGGAAAAACGGACAAAATATCGAGATTTGCTCTTCGAACTCCGCAGACTGGATCCAGACCATACTGTTAAGATAGTGGTACTGATTATAGGAGCCCTCGGTGGAACGAGACACACACTGCTTTCAGAACTTAAGATCATACCGGCATGCCGAAATTCGGCAAAGGTCTTAGCCGGCAGAATGCAGAAGGCAGTCATTCTCGGTTCATTACGTCTGCTCAGGGCACACGATTCCCGGACCCAGTAGTCACTTACCCCACGGGTGTGGGGAGTGGCTGCCGGTACTACCAGCTCCCCTCTGTGAGGGTCGGAGCCACAGAGAAGGGTGACTGGTTTTTAGCAAAAAAAATAAATAAAAAAATAATAATAATAATAAGGTCGAGGAGAGTGGCTGTAAGGAATTTGCCGGCGCGGCTACCGTGAGGTGTCGGAGGCCACGGAAGTCCTGTCCGGCAGCGGGCTACCCGAAAAAAAAAAAATAATAATAATAACATCAAAATGAAATTTGGTCTGGACAAGTGCGCTACTGTCGTATTCAAAGGCGGGAAAAGCACCAAAAGCCGCAACCTCCAGCTCAATGACGGCACGAGCCTCAAGAACTTGGAGCAGGACGACGTATACAAGTACCTAGGCGTGGAGGAGAACGACGACATCCAGCACGATCAAATGAAGACCAAAGTCAGGAAGGAATATCTCCGCCGAGTACGTCTGGTATTCAAGACAAAGCTCAATTCAAAGAACAAAATCAACGTCATCAACAGTCTAGCAGTATCTGTCCCCACATACAGCTTTGGCATAGTAGACTGGAGGCGAGACGAGATAAAAGATATGGACAGAAGAACTCGTAAAATGCTTACAATGCACGGCATGCACCACCCAAAAGCCGATGTCGATAGGCTTTACATCAAACGGAGGAATGGTAGCCGCGGATTAATAGAATTAGAGGCCGCATATGACATCGCCATCGTTGGCCTGAGTAATTACATCGAACAGGGCAGAGACAAATTTATGAAAATGGTAAAAAAACACGAAGCCCACAAGGCCAAATACTCCTTAATCAACATTGCGAAGAACATCCGCACACGATATCTACCACAAGGTCAGCTGACAGAGGGCAATTCAACGAGGAACTCACGAGCACTGAAGGACAGCATAGAACAACAAAGACTTGAGCTTGGCAAAAACAAACCACTACATGGACAGTTCCTCAAATACCTGGATAAAACACACATAGATAAAGAAGCTAGTGTAGCATGGTTGCGCAGCTCAGACCTGAAGGCAGAGACTGAGAGCTTAATTGTCGCCGCTCAGGACCAGGCACTCAGCAAGGCACCACCAGCGAAAAATAATGGGCATGCAAGTCGACAGTAAGAGTAGAATATGCGGCGCCAAGGAAGAAACCATCAGCCATATACTATCTGGATACACTACGCTTGCTGCCACAGAATACACGCACCGTCACAATGAGGTAGGTACATACACTGGTCGATCTGCAAGGAACTGGGTACTGAGGTCACAAACAAATGGTATGAGTACGAACCTCAACCAGTCATCAACACCGACCGACATCGTGGTTCACAACAGGAGAGAGAGGACATGTCTACTCATCGATGTCGTCATCCCAGATGACCAAAACATCATGGTCAAGGAAGCTGAGAAGATCTCTAAGTACAAGGACTTGCAGATAGAGGTACAACGGATGTGGATTGTGAAAGCTAAAACCATGCCACTGGTAATTGGATCACTGGGAACCATCAAGAAAGGTTTTCATAAACATCTGGAGCAGATCCCGGGAAAACCAAGCACTTATGAAATGAAGAAGATCGCGCTGTTAGGGTCTGCCCATATTCTTCGGAGAATAATTACTTAGAGGAAAGCCTTGGGACTCTTGTTGAGTCCCGGCAGCAAACCGACACATAGTCGAGAAAATTATAAGATAATAATAATAATAATAGTAATAATAATAATAATAAGGAGGAAACGGAGAGTTTAATAATAGCAGCACAAATTAAATACTAAACACCAGACACCACCAAAGAATGACCTTGAAACAATATGTTGACAGCAAGTGTAGGTTGTGCGGCCTAGCAGAAGAACATGTCAGTAACTTGGTGGCGGGATGTACTATTCTGGCACCATCGGAATACACTCACCGACACAACAGAGTCATCTGGGTCATGTTCAGAGGCAAACCGCGGCAGTGCCCCGGGGCACCGGGAAATCAAGGGGTCCCCAGCCGGCGGCCTGAGGCCTCGGGAGACGAAGGGCCCCAGCTGGCGCCTGATCTTTTTCGGATTTCTCCCCCCCTCATCAAAAAAATTTTTTCGGATTTCTGTCTTCCGCTTATCAAAAACATGTTGGGATCAAAAAATTTTTTTTCGGACTAGGATTAGGTATTAAGAAAATAATATAATAGGGGGCCCCCAACAATTTTTTGCCCTGGGGCCCCATGACGTCTAGTTACGCCACTGGTACTGTAGTAGAACGCACTACCGGGCGTCAAAATGACGCGACACCAATTTATTTCTCAGGGGGCGCCAGTCGCGTATTACCCCGTTCTTCTACCTCCCAGGCGGGTTCGAGATAAGATGCACTTCGGTAGCCGAGTAATGGGACCAAGGCTGCACTACCACAGATCGGAAACTACGCTCTCTCTGCACCTGAATTCCCTCGTTAGGGGTTTAGGCACCTCTTAATTTCCTGAATTTTTGCATAAAAAAATCCCAACCGAAGAATTTCTCTGCGGAGGGATTAGTTTTGGTACGCGAAAATCACGTTTTGGTCCATTAATAACGGAATATATTTCTCAAAAAACGCATACTATCAAACCTCCGTAAAGCAACCAGAAGGTCGAACGTTAATGCGAATTAACTCGACACATCCGGTTTTCTATACGAAAGTTCCAGGGATTATAGACCGTCAACAGGCCTCAAGATCAATTAAGAAATATTAGTTCAAAGAATCCGTTTATTTAACAGAATTGGTTATACAAAATTCTCAAGAAAAGAATCGTGCCTTCCCCAATCAAGGTAGTGACTTTCAGACCATACAAGCGAGAGCGCTCACGCTAACGATCGATTAGGTAGAAAAGATTCATACATACCTTCTCAGAATCAAAATGCGAGCTTTTAGAATCATTTCAGACTCTGGGTAAATGAATAATTAAGGCTGACTGCAATTAACTTAAAAAAGTTTTACTAAATGAATTTAGTTTCGCTAGAGACTACTTAGCTTTAAAGTTCTTGTATCGTGGAGATTCACGTACTCAAACACATTCAGAGGACTTATTACTGCATAAGTTGAGTGGCGTTCGATCAGTCCACGACTTACTAACCCTTATCACAGTCGATTAATATTATCGATTTGGCAGCGTCTCACCTTCGAGCGACTTTTAGGCAAAATTGAATTTTTGGATTTTTATGCACAAGGCGTTTTCCTCTATAACTTTGTCATTTGAAAAGCCCTATTATTGGCTTTTCTGCCATCGCTTTGTCTGGACCACTCAACGCGCTCGACCAAATTGCGAGCCGCTGGGTCAATCCAAACTCTTTCTATGCGAGAAACCGGCCTTGTACATGTGCATTGATTTTTATCAATTTTTGCTTATCGGCACTACGCCGGCTTTGACAAAATCTTCTATTTTGCCTTTTCGATGCAGTGCATCGTTAAAATTTTATGCTCATACTTTAGAATTGGGCTTTCAATGACCGTACCTCAAAGGTCAATGTCTTTGGTTGAGGAATAAAAAATAAAAAATAATTTAAATTATATTTTCGTGGTACTTTTTAAACTGACTTTGTGGTACTTTTGAAAAATCCATTTTAAGACCAATTTTAGCGTACTTTTGAAAAATCGATTTTCAAGCCAAATTTCAAGGTACTTTTGAAAAGTTAATCTGCGGGTGAAATTTTGGCGTACTTTTGAAAAATCGATTTTCAAGCCAAATTTCAAGGTACTTTTGAAAAGTTAATCTGCGGGTGAAATTTTGGCGTACTTTTGAAAAATCGATTTTCAAGCCAAATTTCAACGCAGTTTTAAAAAATTAGTCTGCAAGTGAAACTTTGGCGTACTTTCGATAAATCGATTCCTGGGCCAAATTTTGACGCCCTTCCAAAAATATTATTTTTCAAAGTCCAATTTATGGTACCTTTGAAAAAGTATATTATTCATAAATCTTTGTCATTATATACTTCTACTCTCATATTCTGAACCAAAAACATTTTTCCTAAGTGAAAATTCGGTGTTTCTTCGAATTTTCACCTGGTCATTTCCAACGCCTTATAGAACCCAAAACGGCCCTTGTGGACTGATCTGCGCCTCTGCAGACTCCCAAAAATGTCTTTAAATGAAATTTTTGCCTAAGTCGAATTTTGATTATGTCTTCAACTTAGGACGATTTTGGAGAGTTCTACAACACTCCCCTCCTTTGGTTGAATCTTTTCTACTCATCGATTGCCTTTAATTTCCATATTCACTTGTATGTCTGTATGCCTTCATTTGACGGTCTGACCTATGGTACAGATGTTTAAAAATAACGGCCTTAATTGGGGCAGACGGCTGATTCGCCTATCTAACTTAAAAATAAATACATTTTTTAAACAATACGCCAAGTTGATACAACATTTTTATCAACTTAATTATACCCGCGTCGAGGTGCGAAGCGTAGCACAATTTTGATTAGCGTCCACTCTCACTAATTCGTTGCACTCGCTTTTTCGCCCTGGTCTCGCTCTTGCTTGACTTCGGCCCTTTCTAGAAGAGGCTGTCTATATCTCCATGCCGCAGCTTGGACGGTCCTCGCCTTTGAGTTCCAGACTTCACCATGCCGCGCCCTTGCGACAGGCTGGGTCATCGTTCCATTTCTGCACATGGAAAATCCAGTTCTGCAACTAGATTGACTTTTTAGCAAGTCGTCGACTGGGACGCGTCGACTAACAAACACAATGTGTTGTTTTTAATGAAATATTTTTCTAACATGAATTTTGTTAACTTATAATGGTTAGAAATTGGTTCTTCGTAAGGTAGATTGAATCGGCTTACGATACTCGTGCGGTCATCACTACTTTGTGAAAAAAGTATAAAAAAAAAATTGAAGCGTCTTCTTGAGTGAAGAACGACTTCTGAAACTCGTCTCGTAGTTTCTACTTCGTAAGGTAGATTAAATCGGCTTACGATACTCGTGCGGTCATCACGACTTGTGAAAAAAGTATAAAAAAAAATTGAAGCGTCTTCTTGAGCGAAGAACGACTTCTGAAACTCGTCTCGTAGTTTCTACTTCGTAAGGTAGATTAAATCGGCTTACGATACTCGTGCGGTCATCACGACTTGTGAAAAAAGTATAAAAAAAAAAAAAAATTGAAGCGTCTTCTTGAGCGAAGAACGGCTTCTGAAACTCGTAGTTTCCATTTGGGGTATACGTTAATTTTGTTGACTTAAAATGATTAAAATAGAAGTTGTCTTCTTGCATAAGAAAAACAGCTTCCGAAACTCGTACTGATTCGTACTTATGCCTACGTCCATTACTCGAACTTGGCGGCTCTCGCTCTTGAGAAGCTAGGCTTACCGGATCGCGCTCTTGCGTCGGGTTCGCCGTCTTTCCATGTCTGCTCATGGAGTAGACTTTAAATTTTCGATTCGACCGCATATAGGTCAAAATCGCCACTTAGAATTTTGAGAAAAAATATAAAAAAAAAAGCGAAAACGGCTATTAGCCGTGGTCGACCTCAGAAATATCTAGAGGTGACTCTTCTATATCTGGCTCATCTCGAGCATCATCGGGATCTCGACTTATTACATCCGGCTCATCTTGAGCACTTGCGGGAACATTGATTTGAACTAGTGTGGTATCGCTACGTCGCTCTGACCTGGGCGCGATCTCATTGTCTGATGAGGAAGCGTCGTCACTAAGATGAGTTTCATCCGGACTATCTTCTGATTCTTCAGACAATTCCAATTCAACATCGGGATCTCCCTTAGGTGCCGGCCTGATGGCATCGACATGTAATCTCGTCGAAGTTACTCCCTTGTGAATTAGGTAAACTTCATTGGACAATCTCTTTAAAACCTTGTGTGGCCCACTCCACGACGGTGTGAAGGTATGATCCTTCCTGATCCTTTTAGTCATTACCATATCTCCCATTTTATATACGACCGGCGTTACCGCCACTTTGGGCGCGTAACGCCATTGGTAATTTGTTTGATTTCTACGAATCTCCTTGACTCTTTCAAGACGGGGAACGTCCGCTTGATTACGACGTTCTTGTCTATAAGCGAACATATTCCAATCACCAATCTGCGGTAATTCATAGCCGAGTACTACGAAACTGGGCGTATGCCCCGTAGCGGCGTTTTTTCTTGTTCTCAAGATATATGCCATCTGTTTTTAAGATCTTCTTAGCTTCTTGCACCCTCCTTTATATTGGATTGGCCTGTTGGTGGTAAGCTGCTGTGAAGAATCTTTCAATATTGTTACGTGTACAGAACGTATCGTAAAAGCCGGAATTGAAGTGGCCTCCCTGGTCGGAAATGATGACCCTCGGAACGCCATATCTCGCCACTAGTTCCTCTTCGATAAATTGTGCTATTGTTTTTCCACTGACTTGGGTGAACGCCTTGACTTCGACCTACTTACTAAATACATCCTCTACCATTAATATATATCGGTTATCTGCATCTTTGGTTCGCTGAAGCGGTCCGATTACATCGACGCTTAGAACTTCGAACGGATGCGATGGAGCATGGCTTCTGAGAGGAGCCTTCGGTTGTGATTGTCTGCTTTTTACGGAATTACAAATAATGCACTCATTTAAATATTTGTTAACTAGTCTCGACAAATTATTAAAATAATAGCGGCCCGAGATGATTCTAACAGTTTCATCGCGGCCGGGGTGACCTACTTCCGGTCGGTCGTGAAAATGAGATATTACTCTCATGACCATACGTTTTGGTACGTATAATTTTTCTATAACATTTTCGCCTCTCGTCCAAAGTGTGCCGCCTATCACTTGTCTTGTATTGACGAATTTCACCTCTGCCTCGGTTTTATCTGCTTGTCGCACTAGAGTATTCCATCGTTCAATTTGGTCTTGGATATCTCTGGAGTGCGTTTGCGCTTCTCTGACCTGATCGTTTAATTCCAATGTGGTAATCACTGATATTCGTTCCTTGTACGAGAATTTTGGTGGATACATCCTTTCCTCTTCGTCGTTTGCTTCGACGTTTGGGCCTTGAGGATTCCTGCTAAGATAGTCTGCCAATATATTTTCCTTGCCGGGACAATGTTCTATGGTGAAGCTGTATTCCTGAAGTAATAATGACCAACGTGTAAATTTCGTTTTCTCGTCCTTATGCTTATTTAACCATAGTAAAGCTCGATTGTCGGTTTTGACTATAAATGGACGGTCTGCCAAATATATTTTGTATTTCCTTATATAATTAACGACGCTCAAACATTCCAATTCATTGATATGGTATTATCTCTCCGTCGGAGATAACGTATTACTAGCATAAGAGACGATGTGCTTCTGGTCATTATCCCCCAATTGATATAATACTGCAGATAATCCTATTAAGGATGCGTCCGTCTGCAGTATGAACATTTTATTGAAATCTGGCCGGTGCAGTCCTAGAGGTTTATTTTATACCTCTTTCAGTAGGATAAAGGATTCTTGGGCTTCTGTATTCCACTTATAGCGCCAGTCCTTCGAGAGTAGTCGGGTCAAGGGCTTAGTAATTATTGCAACATTAGGGATATATTCACGTACCCAATTACATAGGCCAAGGAAACTCTGAAGCTGGCGCCTTATCGTAGGCACAGGATAGCTCTGTATCTGCAGAATATGTTTTTCTAAAGGTTGAGTAGTATTGGCATTTATCTTATGCCCGAGATAGGTTATACTGGATGTGGCTACCACACATTTTTCTGGTGACACTTTTAAATTATGTAAACGTAGGCGTTCAAAGACGGCTCTCAGATGGTTTACATGCTGATCTATATTTTCACTGTAGATGATAATATCATCGAGATATACTTTGCAGAAATGATGCAAGTAGCCGGTCAATACGTCTCTTGCCATAAATTTTTGGAACGTACATGGAGCGGTCTTCAATCCGAAAGGCATCACGTTGAATCGGTAAGATGCTCCATCCAATGTTGTAAACGTAGAATAATTTTTTGACGTCTCCTCAAGAGGGATTTGCCAGTATCCGCTCTTGAGGTCCAACACCGTAAATATGTTGGCGTTTCCTAGATCCTTTATACTCTCGTATATCTTAGGTAAGACGGATGCTTCGTCTTCCGTTACTTCATTTAAGTGACGATAATCAATGCAGAAGCGAGGCTTCTTGCCGGGCCTTTCTATTATAATGGGAGGCGAACTGTACTGAGCGGTACTCGGTTCTATAACTCCGGCTTTCAGCATCTCTTCAATTTGATCGTACATAACTTTTTTCTTTGTAGGAGACATGGGATAAGGTTTGATATTAAACGGGCGGTCGTCTTTAACTTTTATTTTATGTTTCGTTGTCACCGTGGTCGCTTGGGTAGGCACCGCGGTGAACAATTCAGCGAATTCCTCGAATAGAGGTTTTAAATTATCGTTTCCGATGATTAGTTCTTCGGGAAGCCGGCATTGCTTCCTTGCTTGATGTGCCGCTTGATTCCAGAAGACGGTTATTCGCTCTTCAGTGCCGACGTAGACACATTTACGTTGATAATCGAATACGACATTGTGGGCATATAAAAACGGGGCTCCCAGAATGAGCTCTTCGTTTAAATTTTGAATGACCTGAAACGTGGTCTGAAAGGGTACATCTAGTACATTAACATTTATGGTCGTAGTCCCGAGGGATTCTACTAAACCATCGCCACAAGCCATAACAAACGTTTGGGGAGCTGTAAGTTGATCAATGTCGTTCAAAAATTTCGGTTGGATAATGTTCCTTGTCGAACCTGTATCCAATAAAGCGTTAACCGCTCGATTATTAATTATAATCTTAATGCGAGGCAGAGGGAAAGCGTCGCTAGTTTGATTGATAGATTCTAATGGAGTGAATCGGTGGGGAGATAGGTTGACTTCTTGATCCTTAAACAGGTAATTAAGGTCAGGAAGGTCATCGAAGTTTTTTAATTTAAACTTCTTGCTTCGGAGCTTCCCCGAGGGTCGCTTCGAGCCTGCTGGGGCCTGGTAGGCGGGGCTGGTACAGTTCGGCCTGGGCCATCGCCTCTGACCCCCGCTTGGTTTCCCGTATTCATATTACGATAGGGATTGTTTGGGCATTCCGCATGAAAATGCCACTGCTCCGTTGGGCAGTATCTGCAAGGGCGATACGGGACTCGGGAGTTCCTTACGTCTCCAGTACCCCTTCTCGGTATATCCCCTCTGGGCAGCGAGGAAATATTATTTGCAAAATGCACCCTTGGTGCTGGCGGATTATCTCTTCTTTGAGATCCATTGAATGGTGTCCTAGATGCACCAAAGGAACTGGAGGACGGCTTCGCTAATGCGGAGGGTTCCGTTCTCCAGTTACTGCTCGATTGCTGATTCCCTTGAGCTGAAGCGGTAGAGGTGGACGCTTCTTGGTCCTTGCTTTTTTTGACATTTTGCAGAGTCTCGAATTCTTTATTCTCATCCATGATTTTGGCCATTTGTTCGGTCATCGTCACTAGTGTATTTGTATCTAGTATGACGGCACTCTTTAGGAGCATTTTCATATCAGGTCTCAACTGATTGAAGATGGTAGCCGCCTTCATCGCCTCCGGCTTAAACGGATCGATCCTCTTGAAGAGGCATTCCTTCCTGGAAATAAATACTGACGTATATTCCTCGGCATCTTGTTTCTTGCCATATAAATTAGCTACTGCTTCGGTGAGTACTTCACCTGAATCGTAACGGCTTCTGAACCGCTCGAGGAATAGAGGATACGTGGTAATTAGGGTTCGGTATTGTTCGAACCATTTCCTGGCATCGTCTTTGAGCTGTTCTGATATTTTATATAGACGGTCGTTATCCTGCGTAATTCGTACTCGGACGAAAAATTCCTCCATATGATGAATGAAGGTTTCAGGGTCTTCGTGTTCGAAGCCATGAAATTCCGCATTTGGATGCTTCGACCGATACTTATGCTCGTGCGTGGCTTCGCTTAGAGCTTTGGCAAGACCTGCTGCCATTTGGGCGAACACTTGTTCTGAGGAGGGCTGTATGACTCCTTCAGTGGTACTCGAGCCTACCCCCGAACTACCCAGTACATCCTCCGCGCACGGCCTCTCTAACCCTCTAGAGACGTTGTCCATCACAGATGTCGGCTCGTCGTAAAACTGGAAAGGCGTTGATTCATCCATTTCCTTTCCAGAAAGCCCTGCTGACTAACAACGCCCCACGTTGGGCGCCATGTAGTAGAACGCACTACCGGGCGTCAAAATGACGCGACACCAATTTATTTCTCAGGGGGCGCCAGTCGCGTATTACCCCGTTCTTCTACCTCCCAGGCGGGTTCGAGATAAGATGCACTTCGGTAGCCGAGTAATGGGACCAAGGCTGCACTACCACAGATCGGAAACTACGCTCTCTCTGGACCTGAATTCCCTCGTTAGGGGTTTAGGCACCTCTTAATTTCCTGAATTTTTGCATAAAAAAATCCCAACCGAAGAATTTCTCTGCGGAGGGATTAGTTTTGGTACGCGAAAATCACGTTTTGGTCCATTAATAACGGAATATATTTCTCAAAAAACGCATAAAAAAATCCCTATCAAACCTCCTATCAACCAGAAGGTCGAACGTTAATGCGAATTAACTCGACACATCCGGTTTTCTATACGAAAGTTCCAGGGATTATAGACCGTCAACAGGCCTCAAGATCAATTAAGAAATATTAGTTCAAAGAATCCGTTTATTTAACAGAATTGGTTATACAAAATTCTCAAGAAAAGAATCGTGCCTTCCCCAATCAAGGTAGTGACTTTCAGACCATACAAGCGAGAGCGCTCACGCTAACGATCGATTAGGTAGAAAAGATTCATACATACCTTCTCAGAATCAAAATGCGAGCTTTTAGAATCATTTCAGACTCTGGGTAAATGAATAATTAAGGCTGACTGAAATTAACTTAAAAAAGTTTTACTAAATGAATTTAGTTTCGCTAGAGACTACTTAGCTTTAAAGTTCTTGTATCGTGGAGATTCAAGTACTCAAACACATTCAGAGGACTTATTACTGCATAAGTTGAGTGGCGTTCGATCAGTCCACGACTTACTAACCCTTATCACAGTCGATTAATATTATCGATTTGGCAGCGTCTCACCTTCGAGCGACTTTTAGGCAAAATTGAATTTTTGGATTTTTATGCACAAGGCGTTTTCCTCTATAACTTTGTCATTTGAAAAGCCCTATTATTGGTTTTTCTACCATCGCTTTGTCTGGACCACTCAACGCGCTCGACCAAATTGCGAGCCGCTGGGTCAATCCAAACTCTTTCTATGCGAGAAAGCGGCCTTGTACATGTGCATTGATTTTTATCAATTTTTGCTTATCGGCACTACGCCGGCTTTGACAAAATCTTCTATTTTGCCTTTTGGATGCAGTGCATCGTTAACATTTTATGCTCATACTTTAGAATTGGGCTTTCAATGACCGTACCTCAAAGGTCAATGTCTTTGGTTGAGGAATAAAAAATAAAAAATAATTTAAATTATATTTTCGTGGTACTTTTTAAACTGACTTTGTGGTACTTTTGAAAAATCCATTTTAAGACCAATTTTAGCGTACTTTTGAAAAATCGATTTTCGAGCCAAATTTCAAGGTACTTTTGAAAAACTAATCTGCGGGTGAAATTTTGGCGTACTTTTGAAAAATCGATTTTCAAGCCAAATTTCAAGGTACTTTTGAAAAGTTAATCTGCGGGTGAAATTTTGGCGTACTTTTGAAAAATCGATTTTCAAGCCAAATTTCAAGGTACTTTTGAAAAGTTAATCTGCGGGTGAAATTTTGGCGTACTTTTGAAAAATCGATTTTCAAGCCAAATTTCAAGGTACTTTTGAAAAGTTAATCCGCGGGTGGAATTTTGGCGTACTTTTGAAAAATCGATTTTCAAGCCAAATTTCAAGGTACTTTTGAAAAGTTAATCTGCGGGTGAAATTTTGGCGTACTTTTGAAAAATCGATTTTCAAGCCAAATTTCAACGCAGTTTTAAAAAATTAGTCTGCAAGTGAAACTTTGGCGTACTTTCGATAAATCGATTCCTGGGCCAAATTTTGACGCCCTTCCAAAAATATTATTTTTCAAAGTCCAATTTATGGTACCTTTGAAAAAGTATATTATTCATAAATCTTTGTCATTATATACTTCTACTCTCATATTCTGAACCAAAAACATTTTTCCTAAGTGAAAATTCGGTGTTTCTTCGAATTTTCACCTGGTCATTTCCAACGCCTTATAGAACCCAAAACGGCCCTTGTAGACTGATCTGCGCCTCTGCAGACTCCCAAAAATGTCTTTAAATGAAATTTTTGCCTAAGTCGAATTTTAATTATGTCTTCAACTTAGGACGATTTTGGAGAGTTCTACAACAGTACCACCAAAATATTATGAATATATCTCCGAGAAGGTTGTCAATACCAAAGACGTCACAATTATGGCGACTTGACGATTATAACTGAAAGATAAATTCGCGCGAATCGACCAGTTATTGTCGTACATAAGTAGTCTTTTATTTGCATGAGGATCAGGTCACTTCTGAGTCTGGTCACATAATTCAGCAGTTTGTCATATTTTATTTACAACTGATCTAAAGTCAGAAGTAATCAGGTCAGATCCCCCCTTCCCGATGCTGATCCACCCCGCACAGGATACTCACTTCTGAACTTTTGGTTAGTTAAGTGGTGGGGTAGAATTACTGACGTTTTTGACAGTTTTTTTCGTCGAAATTTCAACTTTAAAATATTGAAGAATGAAAACAGTCCTACAAATCAAGAATATTCCCGTTTACAAACATTATTTGTATGATATTAATTTATTTCTTGGACTATGGTTGTCTTGTTTAAAAATTATTAGTAAAGATCCCACCTAGTTTTTGAAAAATATGTTCCAAAAGTAAGAGTAAAAATTTTATCTGCCTATAAATAAAATTATCAACATTAATTTTCAAGTTTACTGTAGTACTATTTCAATTTTTGCTAAAACAATAAAAGACTCTTGGTAGCGACATTTAAATATTAACCGATTTAGGTTTATATGATAACAGAATCTTTGATTCTTCACATTCCATGCTATATACAGGGTTATTCATTATTTTTAGGCCATCCTTTATTATCGGAGATAGAATAAAAAGTTTCGGACGAAAGTTGTAACTGAAGCCCTTTAGTAAGTTAATGGAAGCACAGTTTTTTTTATAATTTCAAAAATATGACATGTGATGGTCCTGTATTTAACCATTTTCAAGTTATTGAACATTGAAAATCGTATTTAAGCTATTTATTATACGAAGGGAAATTACAATTATTAAAGTAGTCTATGAAAATGACAAGTAAGTATTCTGTTATTATATGAAACGCTGACAGATTTAATAACAGAATGCTTGTCATTTTCCTAGACTACTTTAATAATTATAATTTCCGTTCGTATAATAAATAGCATAGATACGATTTTCATTGTTCAATAACTCGAAAACAGTTAAAGATAAAGATGTCATATTTTTGAAATCAGAAAAAACGAGAGTAATTCAATAATTCAACAATACACAGGGCAGGGCGTTCCATTAAAAAAAATATTATTGCTTCAATTTCTGCACGCCACTGTACTTCCATTAAATTATTAAGGGGGTTCAGTTATAGCCCTACATCTTTCGTCCCAAACTTTTTTTTCTATTTCCAATAATAACGGTAATAAAAGGTGGCCTAAATATCATGAATAACCCTGTACATTGTACATATCAGTGCAATATTAGTATGTTTTTATATTAGTTGTATTATTAGTATTTCGTTATTGCATATCATTTCGTTTTTAATGTTTTTGAGTAAGTAATTGTAATTTTAATATAAAGTTTTTTTCACATAACTTTATGGATTTGGATTACTGGGGATGCTACGTAAAAAAGCGCTACATCCCCAAGTAAAAGCTGTAATCTCTGTGTATCAATTGGGTAAATGGCTTATCCATCGACGGAGTCAGAGCTCAGCCATTTTGGAAGGGAAATGCGTTTTCCAAATATGTTTGTTTACGAGTTTACTTAGTGATAATAATATGGTAATCAATTAATCTCAATAAAAATTTAATACATCAGCTAAAAAAAGAAATAGAGCCCTGTGTATTACTTTTTCGGCGTATGTTAACTCTCCTGTACTATTAAGGTAATGTTCAAAGTAAAGTCTAGCATCTTCCATACAATGCTAAAATCTATTTTTAAGTCCATTTCACAAATGATTGAACATTGTAATATGTAAGACATTAACATTTATAATGCATATATATAACTTCCACCAAAAGCATCTACTTTGTTACATAGTTATCTGCTTTTAATTTTTGATATTGGCATTTTTTACAAGTGTTAAAAAATCACAAATCGTATAATTTTAAAGGTAAAACTTTTCATAATATTTTTGAATATATTGCATTTTTTAATTAATTTTGATGGATAGATAGATATTGATACAAATATTTTTATTGAAGTTTTAATTGCTATTACTTATCCGTCAGCAACGGATTTTCAACTACTTTGAAATATCTATTTTTAACGTTTCAAAATTTGACCCATGTATTTTAATTCAATTAGATTTAGATTATAAACTCAGAATCTTTGATTGAAGGTTACTCAATCAATAATGCTGTAGATTAATTATTTGTCAGTTATGTCTGCATCAAAAAAATTATTTCAGTTTTCTATGAGTGTCTAAAAATAACTGAGCTATAAATAACATTATAGACCAAACAGTGCGAAAGCATTTTTCATTAAGCCTCTTAGGAAATATAATTTATAAGTCTTCTCTTTCCTTAATGCATCTTACTTCATCGAATCATGTATGACGTTGGAAAAATTAATGTTTAGAAATAACTCGTTTAATATAAATTATTGATTGATTTCATTATTTCAGATTTAATATCAGAAGGTGCTAGTGATAAAATATCCTTACCTCCCGATGACTGCAGCCTGAAAGATTCCTATTCGGAGCATATCAAAAACACTAAGCCGCCTCCTCATATTGATATATTGGCACCTCCACCTAATACAAATCCTAGGAAGTCTCCGTTGGTGAGTTTATTTAATTAAGTATTAATAAATACTAAACTTTTCAAACATTGTAACTTCTGAAAATCACAATCGGTTACAAAAATGTTTTCAGTTCCTGAAAGCTCGTTTCAATGGAAATTTAGCCATCAATATTATTTTCCTGCATAACCCCAATAATCCAGTGTATTTAGATAAAAAAAGTGCGTTATTACGGAAATATTTTGAACTTACGGGATTCGAATGAAACCTTTTGCAACATACTCTAAAGATGACCAATTTAAAAGGTGTGCAAGTAATTTTTTTTAAATCCAAAAAATCAATATTTTATCATGAAATATTTTACAACTGATCTAACTCAAACAATTTAAATGATTATGTCACTCATTAACGCGATAGCCAATGAGAGCCTGTTTTTCCACAACATTGCACGACTCAAACGTCATTATTAGTGGTAATCCAATCTAGATCGGTTTTTAACAGTACCAACACAAAAAAATTATCGCTCTAATTTTTTGTGTCACCGCGTCAACAAATATTGCGAACATTTTTTGACGTTTTCTTTCGTGAAATGTTTTCGGCAAATAGGACAACTCGTGCTTTTAAATTTTATTTATAAAGCTAGCTAGCTTATTATTGTTAACGTAAATTGTAGTATTGTATTATATAAGTACGTAGCAATATAATAATATAAAAATAATCTAAAAACACCACATAATTTGACAACTCCCAATTTCAAAGCCAATGCTGTGTGGAACTTATATAGTTTCGGGACAAGTTATACACAGCTTTCAATGCACTATACATTATAATTCGTTGTACTTAAAGTGCTCTCTACTTAAACAAGCAAATCTTAACTTATGTATTAAACTTCTTAAATTAAAAATAAGGATTAAATACATAAATATATGTTAATAAACACTTTAATAAAATAATTCTTGAAAAATTCACTGTTTACGCCAGTTAAGTTAAGCTAGCGTTACTAGATGGCGGTACCATTTCATCTGATGCCGACAACCTTAAAACGTAAAAGCGAGAGATTGGTAAAACGCAATATTGTCTGGCTTTACTCGTAATGTGATTGGTCGAAGCGTGTCAGAGAACTCTTTGTTGTGAAAACCAGTCTATAAGTTACAATACCTATGGTTTAACGTGTATTGTTTTTCTTAATTATCATTGCCATTACATAATTTATACCTACTTTGTTTTTTATTAGATGAGTCGCTTTGGAAATGCATTTTTATGTGACGTAATGATGTAATTGAAAATGAAGGTCAGTAAACTCTAAAAAGTGACAAGGCAATTAATTAAAAAACATAATATAGAAGATGTACTTAATGAATTATTTATTCGTGAAATATTCTCTCCAAATACCACTCGTGCTTTTAAATTTTATCTATAAATATTTTCTCAAGCTAAGTTGCCAAAAGGTAATATAACTCGTGCTAATTGGCAGATCAAAGATAATAAACTGTCAATTTGCACTCTTGCACCAGGCAACAACGCTTTTGAAGAAATTATTCAATATTACATACGATAAAATTACAAAAAAATTCATAAAAGGGTTTTCGAGACCACTGATTACGATGTTGACATTATAATTGCAAAACTGAAAATAATGGATTCAAAATCACCGACTTAAATTTGAAAATCATACAAATATTGCAAAAAAATATATAAATATGTTGCACGTCTTGCAATACACACATTAAAACGAGAACGCCGCTAAAATGGTAAGAGAATAGAAAAAAAATGCAAAAGCAAAGTTGTAGAGAATTAATTTCTCTACAAAATGTTCAGTTAGAGCATATGTCTATCTTTTATAGAATATGCGAAGTGCGGCATCATACAGATTCGTCGAATTTAAACGCATATATTTCCAAAACAATAAAAGATACATAATATACTGGGTGCCACAGGCTAGTGGCTCCCCCTATATATCCTTTATTTTTTAACTTATCCATTTGAAATTTGGGGTGCATAAACTACCTGAAATGGATTTTTGGACATAAAAAACGGTATGAGACCATTTCCGGTTTACCCGGAAATGACAGCAACTTTCGATTTTTAAATGAAACACCCTATATATTTTTACATATTTGGATTCAAGACAACATTCTAAGTATACCATGAGATTGTCATGAATTTTTGAGTCAATGTTCAGTTTTTTTAAGCATTTTAAAACATTCCTCTAGAGTGCTTTGGAATACCAAAATTTGTTCTACGACAGGTAAAGTCCAAAAGAAAAATATAATTGTTCGTTTAATTTCATTAATAACTATTTACGAAGCCTCCAAAATTGAACAAATCTCTTTTCTGTCGAAAACTTTTTTTTTTCAAATGGGAAGATAGGTGGGTGGTAGGTAGGTGGCTCATACTGTTCAATAAATTATAGATTTTTTTCTGAATTCATTGATATCCATTACAAATTTCAAGATACATACAACCTGATGAGTATCAGGTTGTATGATTTTGTTGGGAGAAATGAAATTCATAACGAATTCTTCCAATTTTGCAATTTTACTTCACATCCTATTAATCTTATTTGCAAGAAAACAAATCTGGTGACTAAATTTCCAATGAAGTAAGCTTTCACGAAAAACACTTCTGTAATTGATTGTAATTTTCAAAAGTTACAATGTTTCAGTGTCGAAGGAAATTATGCAGCATCACATTTCGAGTGTTGACTCGTGTAGAGTTCTAAAAAATATTATCCATTGTAGTAACCATTTGTTTAAAACCATAAGATGGCATAAAAAGTGCGGTATCCCTATTTTATAATTAAAAATCATATGCCACTAGTTCATACTCAAAACATTTTAATTCATACTTTCTCTGTGCACATTATGCGTCTTAATTAGGCGTCTTATCAGACTTATAGTATTCGAGCTACTTTAAATTTCGCATTTGATATCAGAAAGTATTACATTTCTTTGATGATTTATTATCTTCAATTTTCTTTCATTTGAATGCTCTGCTCAACGTATTAAAAGAAATGTGTTCGTGTACGTCTTACCGAGAAACGTGATATTTTGAACGGTGATACATCGATAGCTGGGGCTGGATCTTATCGAAATTTTCATTTATAATCTGATAAGAGTTTGACAGCTTTAGCTTCAGGGCACTTTTCATTGATTATAAATAAAGGTTTTATGGAGAGTTTATTAAAGAAAATCAAACTTTTGAACGGAAATCAAATTGATACAGGATGCAGAGTGTTGAGATGTATTTTATTGGACATTTTTCCGCTCTTAGGCAAGATTATGATAAAATGGGGTTGTTAGTCTATCAGTAAGTTTATCTGTGTTATTAGTGCTTCTTAAAAAAAAGAACTAGTAGACGTTTGACAACTACTCCACCGTGCCAAGTAAATTCATAGGCAATTTGAAAAAACATTTTTTGTAACTTTAAGGTGTTTCATCAGCTCTTAGTATACCATAGCCGGGAAAGGAGAACAGTAATAAATTCATGTGGTTAATATGCACTAACCAACATGTCCTATTGGCGTTTAAATTTGGAGGGGGTGTAATTCGAAATAATGTTTACAAAGGCTTTATCAAATCAATATCGCTCAATGGCATGTATCGCTTGACACTATTGGCAATTTAATTTCATGCGGGTAAAATCTCAAAAATATTTCTTGGAAAAAGAGAAAATTAGCGAGTCAACGAAAATTTTGAGATTTGTAGGTTTAAAGGGCTGAAAAATGCATTTTTTAAAACTATCTCGGAAACATAGTTTTTTAAAATCTATTATTTTGCCAATACTTGAGTCAAATACGTTCAATTTTTTTTTACTGTCCTCTGTACGATGAAAAGTAAACAAGATACAGAGGGTTGAAGTGGGATACTTACACATCACTATTAAAAACTATCTCTTTTTGCATGTGCCTGCGTGGTTGCGTGTATGTGTGCACGTGCGCACGTTTATGTGGATCAACTCATTGTCGAGTGATTCAAGGTTTGCCAGACAGTGAAAAGAGCTTGCCCTTGGAAAGACCGAGCTAGTGGTCATAACCACCTCCCTGTCGTGGAAAGCTAGAAATCGGCCCAAGCCAGGTGATAAAATACCTGAGCATATGGCTCGATTCGAAGTTGACATACGGGGTGCATGTGGCTAAAACATAAAATAGCTGGACGGTTGGCAGGCCAATGCATAACACCAGCGGACCGAAGGCCAGGAAGAAGAGGGCGCTGTGCAGCGTGGTGCACTCCATTTTCCAGTACGTGGCCAGAGTATGGGTAAGTACGATGGAAATGGAAAGAACGCGAAGAAAACTGGCCAGGGTACAGCGATGTGCGGCACTGAGAGTCTGCAGCACTTATAGGACGGTCTCCTACCAGGCAGTTCTAATAGGGGCAGGGATCCCCCCGTCGACCTTCTAGTAAAAGACAGGGGGGAGGTATACGAGGGAATTGACAGAAAGGAGGCCAACGATAGACTCCATCAGGGGTGGCAGGAGAAATGGAATAGCTCGAGTAAGGGGAGGTGGACGAGGAGACTTATTCCAGATATTAAAAGATGGGTGGAAAGAGGACACGGGGACGTTAAGTACTACCTTACACAGGACCTAACAGGGCATGTGTGCTTTGAAGAGTACGTGTACGACATCGGAAAGATCGAGAATGCATGTACTGTGAGAACAGAAACGACGCGGAGCATACCATGTTCAGGTGTAGCAGGTGAAGAGAAGAAAGGCGGCCTAGTTATATCCGATAATATGGTGTTGAGAATGATAGAATCAGAGAAAAACTGGCAACTCCTGGAGGACAGAATAACATCAGTCATGAAATTCAAGGAAATAGAAGAAAGAAACTAATCGTTTCAAAGAAGTAGGGAAGTAAGGTGAGGACATCCCCGTGGAGAATTTTGAACATCCAGTTCTAAAATTAACATGTGATTCTGGCGATAAGCGAGAGCGGTTCCAGGATATGAGGAAACAATGCACTGTAGAGTCTGCACTACCTAGCGTGATAGATCAAGGCGCTGGGTGTCCATGATGGAGTTCCTCTCCTTCCCCTCCTTCCCCTCCCCGCAAACAAAAAAAAAACAATGAAAAGATTCGATGAATTATAGATGCGCCGTTCCATTTACACACAAAAATTGTTAGTCTATTTATCCTATAAATAATTTATAATAATTTATTTATAATAATGATTTATATTTTATTTGTGAAGGAGGTGATTTTAAATAACAGAATTGTACCTGGAGCAGACGCTACTATTATAACAAAAACTGTAGAAATAAATTGATTGTAATAACACGTACAGATAAAAGAAGGCTCTGCATTTGCTGCTCATTGAAGCTATTAAAGTATATACACGAAACCTTCAAATGTTCAAAAGGAGAATGCATAGGACTATTTACTAATGCTGCTTCCAGTGCCAATTAAATTAAGAAAGCAGAAGAAACTATTTTCTTGTTTCTATATGGATTAAAGGACGAAAAATGTTTGCTTGGCTGATATAGATTTATTATATTTCAAAAATCTTTATTGGAGAAAGCCACATTATTATAAATATTTTTCCCTATTTCCGCAATCTCTTCGTAACATTCTTATAGAACCTATTATCATGTGCAATTAGGATTTGGTAATAAGATGTCGCCAGAACAGTGAGGTTATACTAGATTAAATGTTTTTTGCAACCTATAAGACCAACTTTAGGAACCGTACCTGCATTCATATTAAATTTAATACCATGCTGCTTGCACGGAAATTTATGCTACTTTAAAATGTTGCCGTATGAAAGATGGAATAATTTTCGTTTGTATGTAAAATATGCCAAGGGTGTAACGCTTAAACAGGATCAAGCACAGAATTTGTTTGAAGTTAATGATTCCGATAATTCTATTGTAAGCGATGATGAAAAGCAATATGAAAATGAGGACTGATGCTGAGAGTACCGACGCTGATAGTGAAAAATACAATTATTTAATTTTTAAACTAAATATATATTAGCAACGCTGTGCGAGTTCGGCACTTGGATGGTGACCCACGATCTCATCTAATAGTCGGTAGGCTACCAACAGAGACAATCCTAGGGCTAGTGAACCACCTTGAAAGGCGGTGGCTAGTTTAGGAGATCCGGGAACCTCGGGCTATTGCGCCGCCTTAAAAGGTGGTGGGTGGACTAGGGTGGGTCAAAGTTGGTGGTCGAGGACCGTGGTTGGTTGGTTGGTTTTTAATTAAGATTTTTAAAATAATTTTGATAAAATTTCATACCTACAAATATGTCCTGCTTTTTGATATATCATACACTATTAACATTTTATAAACATGTACACACAGATACGTACGAGCATACTCAGACGCGCTCACCGCACTTTCAACTCGCTAAAAAACATGAGCATTAATGGGGATGTAAAAGTATCCTTTCAACTCTCTGCATCTCGGTCAATTTTCATCGTACAAAGGTTAATAAAAAAACAAAGGAACATTTTTTTTTTAAATAATATTTTACGAGATATTTCTAAAAAACCTTTCTTCACTCCTAAAAACATCTTTGGAGTTAGGAACTTATCGGTTTCTTAATATTGAGGGTAAAACCTCGTATACCTATACTTCGTCCCCTACATCCAAATTTTCATTAACTCCCTAATTTTTTCTTTTTCAAAATCTGTTTTTTCCGTACTAAAGTAATAGTGTGAAATATTCCTTGGGTGATGAAGCTTCATAACTGGTTCTTCTTTTATCTTTATCACCTTGTAACATTTTTCGCTTCGCATTTCATGCATCACCCGCTTCTTTATATTCAAGGTAAGTGGAAGGATTGTCTTCCAAACCCGCTGTAGTATTTTTATAAATTATTTAATTCTACATCGTGTTAATAGAGTATTCCTTGTATTTGATCCATTAAGTTTTCTCGTATGCAAAATCTGCCAAAATACAGCCAGTGCTTCTTTGGTTGTTTCAGCTTCTAGTACGTACTTCAAATTAAGAAACAAGTTCCAAGTATAGGTACTTTTTGTTTTTTACTTTACTATAAAAAACCGCTGCCCAAGGAATCACTACTTCCACATCCGGATTTTCTATCCAAGTCACACAACGAAAAAATTTTGTATCTGGAAATACCTGCTTATGGAACTTTAATAATATAATATTTGAAATCCTCTACCCCAAAAACCCATAAAACGATACCCCACATCGGTAGTGGGGTGGGGGTGGTGACAGGGGGTGAGAGTGGGGGGTGGATAAAAGTAAAAAAATATTTTGAGGTTTCTGGTTATTGTACATACACTAAATCACATTTTTTTTTTCATCCTCTTTAATAATGGGGTGGGGGTGGTAAGGGGGTGGCTAATGCTAAATTTTTTTTTGAGACCTTAGCTTCTCTTGTCTATACTAAATATCAATTTTATGGATTCTTACCTGCTTGATTTACCTCTTTACTCCAAATTTACTCCAATTTACCCCCCAACCCTTCGACTGAACAAGATGAAAATATAATCTAGTTCTAGATCTCGTTAAAGTACATATGTGTACCAAATTTCAAGTCAATATCTCAAACGGTTCCAGAGTAAACGTGCGCACAAAAAAAAGTTACAGACCGACAGACCGACAGACAGAAATTTTTTTTTCGCTCAAACTTGAAATCTCGACGTTTCATGACATTCTAAGCCTATTTGAACAATAAAAATTTTTAAAAATTTTTTTGTCGTTACTATACTTCCACTGGATGTGGAAGTAATACTATACTTATTCCTCACATCTTTCCTAATTCAGTCAATATAAATGCTACCAAACCGTCTCATTTTATAAATTTACTTAAAAAAAAATACACGAGCTTGTTGAA
Source organism: Rutpela maculata (assembly GCA_936432065.2). Classification (NCBI taxonomy): domain Eukaryota; kingdom Metazoa; phylum Arthropoda; class Insecta; order Coleoptera; family Cerambycidae; genus Rutpela; species Rutpela maculata. The sequence goes on from OW386285.2 coordinate 166,306,398, forward strand.
AACGGAATTAAGAACAATACACCCAGTTACATATCACCAAAGAGCGACCGACGTGCTACGGCCACCACTTGCTATGATGAGCCAGTAAATTGTCAGCTATAGTCCCAAGGACGTTGATAATACGAACAATTTGATCACAGTTTCCGAAAGCACGTTGCTTGGTAATATCCCTACGCCGCGCCGCGCAATAGGCGGAGGGATATTACCTAAAAGCAACGTGCTTGAGGAAGTTGCGATAAAATGTTGAAGTTGTGATAAAATCATGATCAACGTTCGAAGGGCATTCGTACAGAAAATTTGTTGCAATTTATTTTATTTATTTAAAACTATTTGTTAAAAACACAATTATTAAAAGAGCAATTATTTAAAGTTAAATTGTATTATTTGGCGTGTTTTGCTGTATTATTATATTTATCAAGTCGTTATTTACAGTACCAAATCGTAATTGTGACATTGTCAAAAAATAAATTTTAAATTATTGAACTGTCAAAATGGATGACATAAGTGATAATTGCCCTAGGGAGATTATCAGCTATAATATCCCAAGGACGTTGATAATACGAAATAATTTTATCACAGTTTCTGAAAGCACTTGCTTGGTAATATCCCGACGCCGTAGGTGGAGGGATATTACCTAAAAGCAACGTGCCTGAGGCAGTTGTGATAAAATTATAAACTATTTATCAGCGTTCGAGAGGTATTCGCATAGAAAATTTTTTGCAATTTATTTTATTTATTTGTTCAAAAGTATTTATTAAAAACGTAATTATTAAAAAAGCAATTTTTAAAATTAAATGTAGATTATGTATTATGTATTATTTGGTGTGTTTCCTCTATTATTATATTCATTAAATCGTTATTGTCAAAAAATAAATTTTAAATTATTGAACTGTCATTACTGTCAAACTGGATGACATAAGTGAAAAGATCCCTTAGGGATCTTTTCAGTGTAATTTTGTTCTTATTGGGTGTTTGAGCACACGTGATTAGAAATAGGCGAATGTAATACGATTGCTATTTGAGCTAAAAATTTTCAGCTATAATATCCCTAGGACATTGATAATGTACGAGATAATTTTATGACAATCGAAAGCACGTTGCTTGGTAATAGCCCTACGCCGAAGGCGGAGGGCTATTACCAAGCAACGTGCTTGAGGTTGTCATAAAATTATGAGGCATTTGTCAATGAGGGATATTCGGTCAGAAAATTTTTTGAAAAAATAAAATCAAAAAGTCGCAACACAACAAAACATTTTTCTTTGATTAGCCCGTTTATAGATTGAGAATTGGCATTGCCAAAACGTGATATTTTGAAATTTATTTTGCAGTTATTATGAAGTTGTCAAAGCTAAATAATTTTATTGTCATAGCGATTGAAAATTTCCTTGGATGATGTTATCAGTGTAATGTTAAAATGACTGAATGATTTGTGTCACATGACAAGAAGTAACGAAATTTAATTGGTTGTTAGAACTATTGAAAAATTTTCAGTGTTATGTTGTTCTGATTGGTTGTTTCAGCACACGTGATTAGAAATGAGCAAATTTAATAGGTTTTCTATTTGAGCAAAAAATTTTCAAATAAATCGATAGAAAAGATAGTAGCGTAAACATTTCAATTGCTTCAATAGATTAATTGAAAAGAAGTTTCTCATTTTAAAAACTATTTAATGCATAAACTTCATAGTAGTTCTGGAAAACATTTATTTAAACAAACGGTCAAATTTTAGATTCATAAACTGTAATGTAAATAGTTAAACCAACTAGGAAAATATACTTCAGTTGAAAATACTTACCTGTCACGTAGTATTCCGCTCCTCAATAAATTGAGATGCATAGTTTAAATAACAAAATTCTGTTAGCAGTATCGCTAACTGGTTCAAATGCAAAGGAATAGTGTTGCTATTTCTGCTGTTTAAATCAACATATAATTATATCGTTCAAAGACTTTTCACAAAATTTGTGCAAACAGTGCTATAATCGCCTTATTCTATTTATTATCTGTGCCTGGAATAATTTATTTATTTTAGTTAATTAGTTTTAAACGATTATTTTTTTCAAATATTGAGGTCTTTTTACTCCTTCCAACTTGTGATGAATCACAAGAGTACTAGAGGTATTTAAAAACGAATAAATAGTCTGGAGGTTTTTATTGCCTTCTAATAATATGCCGAAACACGTTTAAAATAAGAGATGGTGCTTCGGGTGAAGCAGAGGTAATATTGCTATATTTATTCTCAATTTCTAAAATAAAAATCGCCTTGTGTTAATTCTATTGCAACGGGTGGTACTCGTATACATAAATAACATCATATAATATTAGAAAAAGCGAGCATTTTTTATTTATTCATTTTCTTCGGCGAAAATGATTTTCCATGTCCTATTTTTTATTTCGTAGAATACAAAAATGGTTAACTACCGTAAAAATTAAAATCAGCATGACATGACCATTTCCGACATTTTTTTTAAAAATTCCCAAAAGTCCTTTAAAAGTTGGAGTATAATAAATAGTATATTGTGTATTAGGTGTGAAAGCAATACATTCCCGGACGACGATGCAAATTGTTGGCCGAGGCGCTAGCCGAGGCCAACAAGCATCGAAGTCCGGGAATGTGCTTTCACACCGAAGTACACATACTATTTTTTCTGAAATCACAATCAATACTATTATAAATTAAGGAATTTGTATTAATGGATAACATTTGTTCATTACAATCTAACTGCTTACTGATAAATGCAATTTTAATGTGAGTTGGTTTGTCTGCGTGTATTTATTTACTGTCTAAAATATACATAAAAGGCCGTACGGGAATGTTACTTTCCTGGCCTAGGCCGGGAAAGTAACATTCCCGTACGGTTTTGTTGATCGTTGCTTGGCAACGGATCTTTTCCGGTCTGTTTTGTGATAGTTTCTTAGCAACGGACTAAAATACTGGAATTGCGCATTTTCCGATCTGAAATCGCGCCGAAAATGTAGACATTGCCGATCGATTTCAGAAAAAGGCGTGTTTTTAAATGATCGCAATTCTATAATACTCCAGTCAATGTGTATTTTGAGGTCGACAGTCACCCGACGTCAGCGAGCTTTTAGGGTTTGGTGGAGGGGAAGATCATTCGCAAGTATATTGATGAATTTTCGGCACATTGTGCGACCGAGGTTTGCCGCCATCTTGAAAAAATGGTTAAGGATAGGATTTTGCAGAGTGAGAGGGAAATATGCGTTTATTTTTGGTTTATTATAAATATTTAAAAAATCATAAACGGTATAATCTTTCAAATAGTTTCAGATACTTTCCATTGCTCTAAAGAATACAACCATATATAGTTTATATCATAAATTTTGTATACAGTTAAATGTCATGCTCTAATAATGAAATTAGGAACTCTTTTCATTGACGAACTGCAATATACAAGTACAACAGAAATACGATGAAAAACATATATAGTTGTATTCATTAAAACAATAACAAGTATCTAAAACAGTTTTAAAGATTATAAATAAATCGAAAATAAACGCATATGTCCCTCTCACTCTGCAAAATCCTATCTTTAAGAATATTTTTTTCAAATACTTCGGCTTCTGTTGAGGCTTCATAAAAAAACAAATACGGTGCAGTGCGCAAATTTCCCATGTTTTGTATGCTAAACATTTTTTTCAAAGAACTGCGAGCTTTTTGTTTATTATGAAGGAAAGTTTTAAATAAGAGCGCTGCTCGATGTTTTTCGCATTTTTCTCCATATGGGTAATTCCTACGAAACAAATTTTTCTATATGAAATTTGTAGAGCAGGAAATAGTACAGTAACTAGGTTTTAACTTCGGAATAATGTCATATTGAACGGATTTCGTTCATTTTTGGCAGTATAATAATAAATGCTTCACAGAAAAGTTTCAGTATTGTGCGGGGGCTTACTAATTTATAGGGGGTGGATGCCACCCCTTCTCAGGGGGTGGCACTTAAAAAACATATATATTTATTGGAGCTGAAATAGAATTGAATTTTAAGAAGAAAAGGTTCTATGCAATTTTTCACATAAATTGATAGTTTTTAAGTTATAACAACTTCAAAATTGCGATTTTAGCTTAAAAAAAAGTTATTTCCAAACGGCTTTCGTCAAGTATTTCGAAAAGTATTACTTTATCGAAAAAATATTACAGACCAATTACAGAAAGTACAAACTGGGAATTAATTATATTTTTTGTTTATTGATGTAGGATTAATAAATTCAGAGATATTTAAGTTTACATTTGGTATCCAAGTGTTTCGAAATTACCTTTAAAGTTTAAAATGCATTTTTTTCTAAAGCAAGTGCTTTATGAGCAAAACAATTTGAGCATCTAGGTAATGCTACATCTTAACGAAAAACTGTATGGCTAATTAGAGTAACAAAATGACGACCTTTTTATATAAAAAAAATATAAATACGCATATTTTTCCATCATAACTTCTTTATTTCTTATGCTACAGGAACGAAAAATAATTTGAAAGCGCAATTAATTGTCTTTAATTTCATTTCTTAGCATGCGTGACGTAGGTGTCACAGTTTCTGTGGTATTTAACATTTAAACTGCATTTTTCGTCTTATAAACGTTCGGACGCCATTTGTAAACTTTCATATCTCCGAAACTATTAAATCTATGTAAATAAATAAACAAGCGAAATTAATTATCAGTTTATGAGCTTTATTTTTGATTCTCTACCTATTTTTCAATAAAACTAATATTTATCGAAATATTTGGAAAAGGAAAAAAAATACGTTTTATCGAAAATACCTTTATAGTTTAAACTGTATTTTTTTCTTGCTGTATACAAACCAAAAAATTTGAGCATCTACATCATGCTATATATTAATGAGAAACAGTGTTTGAAATTCCTTTTTTTTTAATTACTGGCTAATTACAGTAACAAAATGGCGACGTTGTTATTTATTAAAAAAATGTGAAGACGCACATTGCTTCGGTCATAACGTCTTTGTTTTTTATGCTACAGAAACAAATAAAAAATCAGTTGAAAGCTTAATTAACAACCTATTATTCTACTTATTAGCATCCTTGACGTAGGTGTCACAGTTTTTGAGATATTTAACTCTCTAAATAATTATCTTATGAACTCTTGGATGCCAAATGTAAACTTAAATATCTCCGAAATTATTAATCCTACATCAATAAACAAAAAATATCATTAATTCCCAGTTTGTACTTTCTGTAATTGGTCTGTAACATTTTTTGATAAAGTAATACTTTTCGAGATACTTGACGAAAGCCGTTTGGAAATAACTTTTTTTTTAAGCTAAAATCGCAATTTTGAAGTCGTTATAACTTAAAAACTATCAATTTATGTGAAAAATTGCATAGAACCTTCTCTTCTTAAAATTTGATTCTACTTCAGCTCCAATAAATATATATTTTTTTAAGTGCCACCCCCTGGGAGGGGGTGGCATCCACCCCCTATAAATTAGCAAGCCCCCTCACAATAAAGAAACTTTTCTGTGAGAGATTTGCTATTATATTGCCAAAAATGAACGAAATCCGTTCAATATGACATTATTCCGAAGTTTTGCATATTTTTTACCTCTAGGTACTGTACTAAAAACCTACAGCTTCGTTTTTGTAATTTTTATTTTCGAACAATTATTTGCACTACAGCGCACCGCAAAAGTCGGCATGTCAGCGCGTGACTGTACAGTAAAGAAGAAATGCTTTATATTAATTGTACGATCACTGTACAATACAATTAGTATAGAATGCGGCATGATTTTTTCTTATGTTTTATTTAGGTGATAGCTACTTTTCGGAGCGAACAGACGAATTTACGTTGCTGTTTTTTCTGCTTCATTGAAGTCGATCAAGAATAAAATAAAAAAATAAAATAAAATCTTTCGAACGGCTACGAATGGCGAGAAAACAGCGTTGTAGAGATTTCACATTCAACGAGGCAATGGTAGTACCGACGACTCAAGAAAAGTTTTTAACCAACGAAAAAAACAAGGATAAATTTATAAAAATGCTTCTGAAATACTTGAACCAGAACAACCTATGAGAGTAAAAATTGAAGAGAAAATGTACTCAATATCAAGCCTTCGATACGATGATGTCATAAGCGAGAGCATCCTGTTTCTACGCGCCTTCAGCGGGTGCGACCCAATTTTCCCAGTTTTTGGATTTGGCAAATCGAAATCCATCGCCACTTTGAAGAACAGCGATCATTTGGAAGCATCTCTGAACATTTTTAAAGAAAAAAGTCTCCCCCGAACTCCTCGCTACTGCAGGAGAAACATTATTTCTTGCTTTGTATACTACAAAATTAAAAGCGAACCTTGCATCACTTCGACCGACATTGGATGCGGCCCGGCAAAACACTTCACCTTCAAGTGCAAACGTGGCTTGGAAACTTTCACGATCCGGAGAAATGGGAATGGACCAGGAAAAATTGGGGGCTAGAACCGAAAACCATCACAATGACAATGAATTAAGCCGAGAAGTAATGCGCCAGTGATTCCTCCGAGGTGTTGCTATGAAGAGGTGAAGCGGTTTTAGTGAGTAAAAATCTCACATTACCCTGCCGCACAACATCTAGGCGGATGTCTTTTGAAGATTTCCCCTTCTCCACATACAAAAATAAAAACTGATATGCCGACTTTTGCAGAGCGCTGGTATTGCAAACTATTGTTCGAAAATAAAAATTAAAAAAAGCGAATCTGTATGTTTTTCCTGCTCTAAAAATTTCATATAGAACAATTTTCTGGTAGAAGTTACCCATATCAGAAAAATGCGAGAAACCGCGAACCGCGCCCTCATTTCAAACTTTCCTTCGCAATAAACCTATCAGTCCTACGAAAAAAATGTGTAGTACATTTATGACATGGTAAATTTTACGGTCTTTAATACGCCGTATCTCTTTTTTATGCAGCCTCAACAGAAGCCGAGATATTTGAAAAAACGTTTCTTAACTATTTTTTGAAGATGGCAGAAAACTCCGATCGCGTAACGTGCCGACAATTCACCAATACACTATAGTTTTAGTGATACCAATCGCCATGACACTATTTATCACTATTTTTTTTCTTTCATGCAATAGGTCGATTTTTCTCGTTCCTACATTTTTTTTATTGTTACATTTCTCTCTGTAATCAAAGGTACTAAAAATCATCTATTTTATTTTAATGCAGTCATATAGATATAAAGTTAATTTAGTGTAAAACTATTATTGGTTACTAAAGGCGTTTTTTCAATGCTTAGAAATATAATATAATATAATTTGTTTTTAGTATAGAACTAATTGGGTTCTCAAAGAAATATTTATGTGATATTGGTAAATAGACATGTCATTTTCTAGTAACTGTGCACTAATTCCTGAAAATTTTCACTTTATAAAAACTACCGTAGTTCACAGGTTAAATTCACAGTAATATACCATATTTAAGATGATCCTGAAAATTATCACATTAAAGACGCATAAGAACATCATGCTTCATTATGTAGACATAAACCTTAATCTGGAACAGCTGCTGTGTAATTTATTACTAGGACTATCTAATGACTTCCTTAGTACAAGTGTCTGTCAAAGCTGTGCTTAATATCTGACTGATTCATAATGGTATTTATTACTGCTATTGTTATAACATACGTAACTGATTTAAATGTTTGGTGAAATTTCAAATATCTTATTTTAAATATTCTTCTTATCCTTTACATAAGATCGCAACTGATGCAGCTGAAAGAAAATTGTGGAACGCAGTCCATTTGGAAGACAATTAAAAATTGAAAATAAAGTTATCAGAAGGAAATGCTCATGGAAGTGATGTAAAATACTACCAAAAATGCTTCGCGAGGAATATTGTTGACATTCTTAGAAAAGTTGAAAATATACCAGAAAATTAACCAAATAAAGAAACTACTGTCAGAAATAAAGTTTTTAGGCAAGTTAAAATATATTGTCTATACTGGCGTTATTACTATATTACGCAGAAAGTCGAAGATTTCTATATCAAAATATGTGATTCTAATAATTTACCCTACAACAATAGAAGAAAATGAAAACAGTTAAAATACTTAGGTACCTAGTACTATTAAACTTTAGAGAGAAGCACTTTTTGCATTCCACATGGCTGGTTGGTTTTCTAAATAAATAAATAAAAAAAAAACTTTCTAAAAACGATTGTTTTGTTTTAAAACCGGACACAATGCGGCAACGCATTGGACTTGTCATCTTGCTGTCGAGGAGACCAGACGTGCCTCTGTCACCAATGAATACCCATAAAAGTTTATAAAAGTTAAATAGTGACAACGTGTATAAGATAGATTTAAAGTATAAATGGACGTGTTTTTAAAATAATATATATCTCGGAACATTTTCAGTAATTGATAAGAAATATTAGTTAGTGTTTAATTATACAAACCAAAACTTCACACAGTTCTTCCCCTCTAACGCAGTAAATCGTAGTATATATAGTGCAGTGAAATCGTGCTAGGCGGCAAAGAGAAGAAAGAAATCAGTAATAACCGAAGAGAGGACTGTCTATATGGAGCACTAAGCCATCAGTTAGAAGAAGAAAACATAACAACCCCGGCACACACCAACGCTATGAAAAATCAAGAAAAATGTCCGTTATACTATTAGGAGACTTCAATGCGCATATAGAAAAGACGATCAGACGGAGAAAGACAAAAGCATCATAGGAAAAACTTTATTCCACACATGGTCTGACGAAAATGGAAACGCGCTGAAAAACCTAGCACACGTTTGAATTAACAATAAGAAATACATGGAACAAAAATCAAACCTGCATTGACATCTGGAGTAATGGAAGCTCAATCACACAAATATACCATATCCTGGTAAGCAGAGAAGTAAGGAAAAGGATCAAGAAGGTTAAAGCAAAAAGGACAGCAGAAATTCTACTGAACAGCAGCAAACCAAAAATAGGGAGACCATGTTACACGTGGAAAACAACAATCAAGAGAATCATAAACAAACTAGGAAAGAAAGACGAGGGGAAAAATGAATTCCAAAAAAAACATGCGTCATGTGGCTCTCGCTGCTGACAACAATCATGACCCAAATCCAACCCAACATCGGAAAACGAGGAATTAGAAGACTCAGATAAAGAAGATTCGAAGAAGCAGAAACACAAAAAGAGGAGCATAAACACTCCATATCAAGACACAACACATATTTCACACGAAGATTCAGAAGAGGCAGATGCTCAGAACCAAAAACACAAAAAAGGGAACTTAAATGCTCCCTCACCACACAATGCGGTAACGCATCTCACAAATACCTACACCTCCCATCCTATATTCCTTTACCATGCGCTATGTGGCTCTCGCTGCTGGCAACAAGCATGACCTTAGTCTAACCCAGCGTGGACGTAGCAGGCCCAACTGTATGACCCTGGGAGTGACAGCAATGCCTACCGCACGCTGGTAAATCTAAATCATAATTATAATTAAACTAAAAATTGGAAAATGATTTTCTACTTTGTAAATAGAAAACTATTGGGCGCACATAAAATATTACTTCGTCTAATCATTTTGATTTACGATTACATTTTATGAGCGCCCAATGGTTTTCTATTTACAAAGTTGAAAATAGTTTTCTACTTTTTAGTGCAATTTAGTTTTAAAATAAAATCATTTTTAAAACGTTTTTATTGATTTATTCATTTTTAACTTTTTAGTCGTCGTCACGTAGCTTATTAGTCCACAGTACATCGCCCTTTTTTTTAATGATTAGTAACAGGCTGAATTTTCGCGAATAGCTTCGTCTTGACGAGACGCCCAACTTTTCTCTCTGCGAAAATTTTCGGTAGTGGTAGCTAATAGCAAAAATGATTTCACACGAATTAGACAATTCGACAACCTGTCAAATTATTTTGGCAATATGTTGTTGTGGACAAACACGGGTCTTATTATAATTAACTCGCGCAAACGTAACCAAGGTAATCGAAAAACAAACTCTTTAACAAACGTTTAACGAATGAAAAATATATTGCCAAAATAATTTGACAGGTTGTCGAATTGTCTAATTCGTGCGAAATAGAAAAAAATAGTTTTTGCTATTAGCTACCACTACCGAGAATTTTCGCAGAGAGAAAAGTTGGGCGTCTCGTCAAAACGAAGCTACTCACGAAAATTCAGCCTGTTACTAATCATTAAAAAGAAAGGGCGATGTACTGTGGACTATATCGTATTCTACTCGCCAAATTCTTTCATTTGATACCTGTCATGGGGGTGTTATGACGAAAAAGGGAAAGTCGCTATCTTGGGACGTCTGTCATATTGGATTTAGAACGAAATTAGATATACTATATTGTAATGTCCTCAGAACCAAAACTGCGTGCAAAATTTCAGCTCGATTGGATAAGGGAAGTGATTGAAATTTCAATCACTTTTGACCTATACATACTTGACTCATACATGCAAACAGATTTCCAATTATAAATAGGCCGACGTTAAATAAGCAGTGGAAAAAAAATAAAATAAAATAAAACCATTGAAAAAAGGTAAATGAATGATATCTTTAAATGTGTCTTAAATATTATATTTCACTTTGTAGATAAACCAACATTTTTGGCAAGTTTTTAAGCCATTAAAATTACCTTTAATTCATTAATTTCCGTAGGTGACAAGGAAGTTTAGTTATTCATGATTTAGAGAAACTTATTTTTAAAATAAAAATAATATTTCGTTAGCCGAGTGGTGGTTTCTTGCCAAGATATAACAACGGGTCGATCTATTACCACCCACCAAAGAAAGTTGTATCCTACACTCCACCAAGTGACATTACAAATCTTTACTTGGAAAAACTCGTATGTTAATAAACCCCCATGTTGAATCCCACTGATTTTGAACGAAAACAAAAACGAAACTGACCACCGAGTACAGTTTTTTACACGCAGAACTGTGCTCTATTAGAAACAATAATTTAGTTAAACACGGAAGCACCTATATATTCAGCTTCTATTCTATATATTCAGCTTCGTATGCACATAGTTAAGTTATCCATTCATATTTAAATTATTTAAGCAATTTTGAACTGCGAATACAGATATAATTATATTATACCATAATGAAGATAAATGTTTGGTGATAATTTTTATTTCTGGAATACTTTCCCTAGGATTGTTAGTTTCAGTTATTTGTAAACATTTGAGAAGCACGTCCAAAAAATTATCTTTTTTTAAAAATAGCTCCTTAAAGATAGAAAATTGACATTTACAGAAGCTTTTCATTCTCTTTTAAATTATGAAATTTTCAATGTCTGAATGAATCCGATGGCTCAAGTGATTACTGAGTTACAGAGGTTTGAATATTTGGTCCTTCGAAGGTGTGTAGGTGGTAAACGGTATGCGTATTTGGATTAATCATGAAGTGACTAAAGACTCTTTCACACGGGCCGGTTTTTCGTCCATTCGAATGACCGAGAGGATGGGCGGCGCGGCGCCCTAATGCTCTCGTCGTACAAAAGTCTATCGGAATCCGAACCTCTTGGTATTGTGCTCCAGTTTTCCACGAACTACGATGGAATAATAGAACAATTTCAAAACCTAAATTTTCTACAAGAATGTCTATATTCATTTTCTTCCTATGTGTTATAGTTTCCGAGATATTCGCCAGCCAAAATCGATAATTAATAAATAATTTAATTAAGTATCTGAAATATTTCTATCAAAACGGTTTACCATGGTCTGCTAATAAATCACAGTCACAAAACAATCTTTATTTTACAACACTCGACGTATTTACTAACATAATATTTTGTCGAAATCTATACATTTCCTTAAATATACAGTGTGACTCACTTAAATTGAAGACACCCTATAACTTTTTTATTTTGTTTCCGATTTGAATCAAATTTTAGTAAAGTATAGAATAAATTAGGCTCTACTTATAACCAGAAAAACATTCGCCTGCTACAAATGCAAAGCCACCTGCGCCACCAATATATGCGGAAAAATGAAAAATCATATTAGGTATCTTTTATCGGAAAATTTTGTGTATGAAACTTGTTCAGAATTGTTGAAAAACCTTAAGTCCAGAATTTAATCGAAATAAAAAAATTGAAACATTTTGGAAATTTTTAAAATAGTTGTTTTTTAAAAAATTGCAAATTGCTTTCTAACTACCTGGCAGCTTGGGTTTTAGTTCAATCAATAAATGCCAAAAAGGAGATTTTAGAGGACATGGGAGGGGGGAGAATTTCCCTCTTCAGGAATGTGTTCAGGGTATTTAATTTGGAATGATGAAAAATCAAATTACAACTTAGAATCTTATAAATTTTGTTGGTCTGGCTCTCTTGGGACGAGAAGGTCCGGCTTCTTCCAACTCCAAAACTTCAACATCCCCGTCGTCGTCTTCATCCGTTTCCTGAATATTCGATTCAGTGTCTACAGGGGATGTGGGGAGGGGTTCCACATCATCTTCCTCATCATCCTCGTTCATTAAAACGGACACTCCGTTTAAACAATTCCCCTGGCAGTTCTGGCATAAAGGGGACCAATTCTTGCAGCTGCATTTGGCACTGCCACAATCTTTAGTGCACTTGCAAAAAATCAAGTCTAAAATTTTTTTTAGTGCCGCTGGGTCTTTGGTCAGCACCGGAGCTAGATATTTTCCTTGTGCTCTCAACTCCTCAACTCTGAGGGTAGCTGGTGTCCCAACCAGAGCTGCACCTGGTGAAATGTGCGAAATGAATGCTCTTTTGTTGCCCCCTCGCTTGGTGGAAGTGATGAGAGATATGATTTGATACTTGGATTTCAAAAATGAATGGTATCGGTAGGTGTTCAGAGAGCTACATTGGATGTTTCTCTTATGGATTGTTCAATAGTTGTGCTTACGATCAGCACGTCAGCATGGTCTGATGCTTGCTGCATTGTGATGCCGTTTTCGTGCAGTTTGGACCTCAGTAGTGATCAGTCTATCTTTATTGTGCTTATTGGAAAGGAATAAATCTTGATTCACTATTATTACGGTGTCCACATTGAAATGGATATCTACCGACTTTTTCATTCGGTAGCATCTTTCCTGTTCTGCCGCCTTAATGCCGATTGGTGAGTTGTTGTATCCATCAAAAACAACTGTGCATCTCCACCCTGGGTAGTGGGTCTTGACGAATTTCACGTATCCACCACAAATTGCGGAAACTGAGGATCCCCTCTGCCAGATGACCTTATGTATGAGAAATCTACCATCATCAAATTTTGATGTATGTACGCTCTGGTTGGTTGGTTCAAACAGTTTGAACAGGATAGACTTTTGGTTTTTTCTCATACCACCTTCAATGAATAAGGCTGAGGGAAATCGGGCCAATTCGTATCGTAAATAATCCTTCAAGTCTTCATTACTTTTTTGCAAATGGAAATCCTTTAGAATAGTAGGAAAGGGTCCACTGCAACTTTTTCATTATGAAGCTTGATGGATGAACTAACAGAAATAGGGAGAGCCCTGTCTTTGTGTAACAACTTGACATCTGAAAACGGCAATGTTATCATTTTATTCATTGCTTGTTTGCCACGTGTAACAGCGTCATAGCAGTTGAGTGTATCGTCTCCCACCACTCCTATGGCTATTGACATGATGTCAATGATTTCAGGAAAGGAAGAGGATGATTTTCTAGCTACTTTGTGAATTTAGCAATGTCTTTTGTTATTCGTGCTTCCCCAAAATCCCTAGGCTGCTCACTCGAAGTGAAGAAAATTCCACAGAACTCTTCCAGTGAAGTGCAGACCTCATGAGTTGCACTCATCCCCACAACCCACTTGCTGATTACACTATCTGTCTCGCCTTATGCCGCCTTGTGCACTGAAGCTTCGCATTAAACTGGTCTCAATTGTCATATCCGACCAAACGAAGACGTGTAATTTTATTTTTCATCATTCCAAATTAAATACCCCGAACACATCCCTGAAGAGGGAAATTCTCCCCACTTCCTCTGAAATCTCCTTTTGGGCATTTATTGATTGGACTAAAACCCAAACTGCCAGGCAGTTATAAAGTAATTTGCAATTTTTAGAAATAACTATTTTAAAATTTTTTAAATTTTAATGTTTCAATTTTTTTATTTCTATTAAATTTTGGACTTGGATAATTCTGAACAAGTTTCATTAACAAAATTTTCCGATAACAAAATTCCTGATTATTGGTGGCGCAGGTGGCTTTGCATTTGTAGCAGGCGAATGTTTTTCTGGTTATAAGTAAATATTAATTGGTTCTATACTTTAGTAAAATTTTATTCAAATCGGAAACAAAATAAAAAAGTTAAAAGGGTGTCTTCATTTTAAGTGAGTCACACTGTATACTTAAGGAAATGTATAGATTTCGACAAAATATTACGTTAGTAAATACGTCGAGTGTTGTAAAATAAATATTGTTTTGTGACTGTGATTTATTAGCAGATCACGGTAAACCGTTTTGATAGAAATATTTCAGATACTTAATTAAATTATTTAATAATTATCGATTTTGGCTGGCAAATATCTCGGCAACTATAACACATAAGAAGAAAATGAATATAGGTATTCTTGTGGGAAATTTAATTATGTTCAATTTTGCATAGATTACCTTTTTTTTTCCGTACGAAGCATTGTTTCCGAGTTGTAAGCGAAGAATCGAAAAAAGGAACCTTTTCACCCCCCGAAGCGGCGGGGCTAGGGGGCGGAGACTTTTAATATGTTTACCTCCTAACTACCTCTAACACATTCTTGAAGAGGAGAAATCTCCCCTCCTTAATGTCCTCTACAACTCTTTCGTTGACTGGACTAAGAATGTAATCCAGGCAAACGTCCGTACGAGCTCCGGATGTTTGTAGCGGATAGATCTGAGAATTTTCTAAACCCAGACGAAGATTAGCCCGTGTCCGGCAGGTGTAAAATGACCTATGCCTCACCTATTGCTAATTGTTCGGGTGACAAGCGGTTCGGGCTGTCGACTGGCGGTATGGAGGCGACTGGAGGTATTGTGTTGGCTTCTTCCGAAATATAGTTCGATTAGCTACAAAAATTTTAACATATTGTACATTTAATTTATAGTAACGCAAAACAATCAGATTTGTAATTATCTTCGGTTTTTAGAAACCGTCAAAAATTCTTAGTACGATATCGTACCACTATGTCTCATTGGTTTAATAAAAATTCAGTAATTAACTTAATCCAAGAGCTAGTTCAATGGCAATATCGTATAGTGTTAATACCAGTATTTCAGGTTCGACAAAGCAGTCGATGTATGTGATATTATAAGCACCTTATCTTGTTCTAATTCGCTATTAGGTCGATCGGCAAGTTTAATTATAAACTGAGACTGCTCTTGCAGAGACAAATAAGTTAAGAGAAAGTTAAGAGAAGAAGAGAAGAATAAGAGAAAGAGAAAGAAAGAGATAAGTTAAGTTAATATACGAGCGAACGTCACCTTTTGTGTTGTATATTATATCTGTGTATATCGTATATTGCAGATTGCAATAATTAGTCCTCCAAAGTGCCTTATATTCTAATATATTCAATGTATTCGCCTTTGCAATATGTTTTAAATATAAAATCATTTAAAGTTTACCCTTTAAAAACACTTGCCCTTTTCTGAAATTTTCAGAAACTATAAAAGTACACTATATTTTGAATACGATATACAGGGTGTCCCACTTAAAACTCCCAAACTCCCGGGGCCATTTTCTCGGATCTACGTCAATTGGACGCGCAACAATTGGATGCGGTAAAATATGACGTGTAACATTGGATGCGTTTTAAAAAAAAATTATGTATACACACTCTAACCTAAGCTAACCCTACCTAAATGATAATAATAATTACAGATACAACATAGAAACAGACTCACCATGAAAAATAGGTTACACTAAAAATATGGTTAACATAAGAAAATAATCATCCAAAAAAATTATCAAAATATAATAACATAGAAATTATAAAATATAATTTATTTACATTTGCAGTTGGGCAATTCCTCGCAAGTAGTTCAAAATGCTTCTGTTCGCATAATCAGTAACCACTGTTTGTAATCATGACAAGGCTATGCAATATGATTATTTTTAATAAACGCGTCCAATGTAACACGTCCTATTTTACCGCGTCCAATTTACCACATTCAATTGTCTCGCATCCTAGTACCTGCGTCTAATTGACGGGACACCCATTTTCTCAATAACTAAAACATATATTTGTCTGTAAAAGGTAATCGATAGAATATATAAATGACTTCAGTTTTGAGTAAAAATGTTTTTTCTATAAATTGAGTCAGATGGTGTTGCAATACAAAAAAATTGTTCGATCCCGGGAAACTTGAAAAGAGACACATGAGATGTGACGTTACATTCTAAGCAACTTTCATGATATGGACAATTTTCGAGAAATCAGTGGTTGTTATATCACTGGTCTACCTTCAAGAATCTTGGATTGAAGGAATTGTGAATTCGTCTAGGTGTTGGAGTTACGACGCACCAAGTTCCCGTTCATATAATGGCTGAACGAATTGCAATATGCCATATACTTCCTGCTTTACACTTCCCAACTGAATCAGACTGCACTGGCAAAGTAGGTACAGAACGTGGTGGAATGGCAAGTACACCCGAAGCATTTCTCACAAACTTCGGAATTCCTGCGAGTAAGTAATGGAGCAATCGATACAATTAGCAGAAAAATATCTCGTACAAGTTTTGAAAAGGGGATCAGTTTGTAAAACAATGGACGAATTACGAATGTTTCTTTACACACATGGGAAAAACATTTCCATAGAAGACCTTGAACCAGTGCATTAATTAGATCTTACATTTTAAGGGCCTACTACAACACACATTTATATATAACATGTTCAAATGATGACATCACGCAACTTGATTCTATACAGTTTGGTTACGAATATGTAGATGATTTTCTACAGCCTTCAAGTACAACTTCACTGTTTCCTCCCAGAAATGAGCTTGTGCCTAGTTGCTCATGTCTAAAGTGTGCAAGAGATTCATGTTTATGTTTTTCAAATGGAATATCTTGTTGCATTTACTGTCATTTCAGAAGTGTAGCCATTATTGATTGTCGTAATAAGTATTCTAATATTGCAACGTAAATTATTACGTCTGCTGTTATTAGATATAAATTATAGATATAAGGAGTCATATATTGTATTTTGTTATATATTAGTCATGTCATATACTTAAACTAGTGATGTCATTGACTTATTCATTTTATGTTACTTCGTGTTTTATAAAACAATATAAATCTGTTTGGTATGGAAACAAAAGATGTTGATTCGTATATGTCTTACTAAATAATGATTAGTAACCACTTTTCAGTATTTAAACTATCAGAAACGTGTTCAGCACCCTAAAAAACATGTAAAATGACACCTTACATGCTTATGCAGTGAATTTTCAATAAGCATCAAAGATGGCATCGATTTTCCAAAATGGCCACTAGCACAGACTATCACTCAATTTTTTGTTAATCATTGGACAATTACCAACAATATCCAAATGGGTGAATCTCTGGTAAATGAATGACATACAGAAGTGTGCTCAGCGGATGTATCATATGGTTACATTTGGGAAAAAATGCGATTTTTATTTCTTAAAAGAAGTTATATTGAAGTTCAAATATCTCCAAACCCAGTAATTTTTTGAAAATTGTTCGTATCTCAAAAGTTGCTTAGAATGGAATGTTTCATTACATGCACCTCTTTTTAAGGTACCTGGGATAAAATAATTTCTTTGCATTGCAGCGCCATCTATACCTCGATTTGTAGAAAGAACATTTTTACTCAAAACTAAAGTCATTTACATATTCTAGCGATTACCTTTTACAGAATATAAAGATATAAAGATTTTAGTTATCGAGAAAATGGTCCCAGGAGTTTTAAGTTTTAAGTCGGTAAACACGAATAAATATTTAAATTTCAGAATTCAAAATGGCAGGCGTAAGCAGTGTAGTTATAGATTTTTCGGGTTACAGAACAATAATTTAATATCCAAAATTACCTAAGGTGAAAAGTCACGAAAAATCCGTAGACGAAATTAAATAGTGGATTAAAGTGGATTAAACATATTGGTTTTCAAGGTCACTGAATACTAATTTCATAACAAAATCTAATCAATTGCCGGTATAGTCCACAAGAGCTCCATTGTTTACTACATCACAATCACCTATCCTTAATATCCTTAGGCCCGGTACTTTCATCTCCAGTTAAGTCTCAGTTAAGTCTATTCTCCAGATAATTTCCTTGGATACAATTGTGTCAATAAATATTTCCATGGGATCTATCTATGGAATAGACTTAACTGGAGATGAAAGTACCGGGCCTAAGGATATTATGGATAGGTGATTGTGATGTAGTAAACAATAGGGTATAGCTTGGAGCTAACGTAACTGGGTAGTTTTCTTTTGCTCTGTCTAAAGTCATAATTTTTAAAATCTGTTTCCCTCGAAAATGATGAATGAATACGCCGTTTTCAAAACCGTATATTTCAATAAAATAAGCAAGAAAGGATTTTTCAGCTGAAGTATTATATGTTAAGGGACCAGAGGCGAAGTATTTTTAAAATATTTTTTACAATACAGATAAAAAGTCAAAATTTATATGTATTGTGCGAGCCCCCCGCATTAAATTGCGGGCTTCTCCATAACTGTTGAACTTGACGGACCCCGCGAAATCCTATGAAGCGCCGAACATGAAAATTGATGAGCGGAGAGGGGAATGAAGAAAAAATATTTTTTTGATGAGGGGGGGGGAGAAATCCGAAAAAAAATTGACAAGCGGGGGGACAAACGAATCCGTAAAAACTTTTTTAGGAATAAATCAATACGGGACCTTTGCGGAACGGCTCAAAAAATGAAACTGTCCCTCCTAATCCGGGACGAGTGGCCACTTTAGCATAGCTTCTGTGTATGAGCTGAAATACAAGCCAATATAAAGTGGGAAGAGGCCGCTGCCTGTTTTATTTCCCTGGAGGCAATTCTTACAAGTAATAACCGCGACTAACATTGCTTAATTTTTCTTATCGAAATACCAGTATGGTAAAGACAGATCTGCGTTTACCCGTAAAACTTTTTTTGACAATGTGTCTAATAAACAAATGAAGCAAGTGGTTGAGAAGGTAAACGTTTACTACCTAATTTACTTTTTAGAACATTCTCTCAAAATTTTAACGACTGAGAATTTTTTCCAAAGTAAAATTCCATTCTGTTCTATTTTATATCTGATGATGTGGGCAATTCAACTATCTCAAATTTTCATACATACTGAGGAATTTAAGTACCGTATGATTTGCCAAAGTAAGTTTTTTCGCTGATTTCTACTAAGATTCGATTTTGTTCAAAAATAAGCCAAATTAATACACATTTATAAACGATAATATGCAGTTAAGACACTTAACAATGAACTGAAATACTTAGGGAGGATTGCACATACATGCACATTTAAATTACAATTTATTAATATATTAAATTCAGTTTATAATTCTCATTAAATGATTCTATATTTTGCAGGTATCCGCGGAAACGTATGCCTCCCCTCATAGTGACGGCCTAACTAACGTGAGTGTGAATAGTGGAAGTGGTTCGCTTCCCCCCGCAGGAAGCGCCTTATCTGCTCACCATGAAATTCAGCTGATGAGGGAGCAATTAGAGCAACAAAGTCAACAAACTCAAGCGGCAATGGCGCAGCTGCAACTTGTCAGGGAGCAGCTTGTTGCCGAACAGGTAATATTAATTATTATATCGCATTCAAGTTCACTTCACCTCTAACCCTACCTTCTCAGATTCTTAAGCTACGGATATGCGGAAGATGTATCGCTGTTCGTAAAGAAAGCCGTGATCGCTTTTAAGGTGGATTTCGATGATGAACGGACAGAGAGGTTATTCCTTTAATGTTCGTCGGTATGTGCGGTCGCGGACCGCGATGACGACCTCCACAGCGATCATCGAGACATTTTCGGAAAGTAAACTCTTCTGACTGAGGTTTGACGGGACTATCGGGCGAGGAATTGAATGCATTAATTTATGGGTTTTTGTGCATTTCTCACGTAAAAAACGTAAATTAATGTATTCAGTTTCCTCCAAAACTATCTGCAAACCAGATCATTATTTTCAAAACATTTAAACAATTTCTGAATGGTTATCCGACACTGATTTTTTGAGCGTATGTAAACAACCCGCAACCCACCTTAATCAGAAACTTTTACAAATTTGTTTTTGAAAGTATCTTGATGTATTTTCTGGGTATTTTATGGGAATACTTAATTGCACATAGTTGACTTACACAACGGTCTTTTCTATTAACCGGCCTTACGCAAACAGGCCCAAGATCCCCAAACCCACAGCGGCGATTCCACAATTAACCATGATGATTTGACAGGACAGAAAGATTTGCACGTGGTTGGGTTAGGCGACATAAAATGTTCAGTAGTTCTTGGTCTATTACGTTTTTCCAGAGAGGATGCAAAATATATTATGTTTAATAGTTCAATAATTTTGATTTGACTCTTTACCAAGCAAAATAAAGCTAACAGCAGAACTTTCTATAACTAATCTTCTTCTTAATGTTTGTGACTTCGTGCCTCAGAGGCATTAAGCCAAATCTTATTCACAACATCTTGACACAACGTAGTACATGACAGATGTCGGCGTCTTCTTTATTGACGATCTCGCCTATTCGTGCCAAGTCTTATGGCTTTAGAGTAGCCATACTGTTAAAACTAATCATCGTCTTTAAGTCAGCTTCGGTGTATCTTATAGGATGTTCACCATCTGTTACTACTTGCTACGTTAGAAGCGTAGCTGGCACTTGTTCCTGCTGACGGAGGGCTCCTAAGTAATCTGTCGTGCGCAAGAAGGATACCTGATTTGTGATCTATTTCTCAAGGAACGAGCGATACTATATATGCATTTAAGATCAGATTTCGTACAAACGCGATATCTATCTCCTGCATGTAAGTTCACTATTCTCGTAATATGTCAGAGTTGCAGTTTCCTCATCAACTGAAAGCATCTTTGTTCGTTGTACGCATCGTTAACATTGAGAACATCCGATATGGCCCCTCCATCTTCTTTCTGACCTCTGCCTGAGTGAGTGGGATCGATTGTGAGGAGTCCGTTTTCCATTTGTTTAAACCTGAGTTATGTATTTTAGAATGATTAGCTTTCCGCGCCCGCTTCTGAATAGGCTCTCCTAATCATGTTATTTAACTGACCTATGTCCTGCTCTTAATGTATAGTCTGTTCGCATTTGCTTTTAGGTGATGAATTCTGCCTACCGTTAGCATATTTCTAGCCTTTCTGTCTATTTACGATGTTACTTTAGCCGTTCGACTATTGTGAAATTCTAGGTAATTGCTTAGCCACAATATGGTTATAGCTGCGATTTTGTTCTCGGCGTTTAGGTCGGTCTTAAGAGCTTATCATGCGACGTTACTATGCCCTCGCATTTCGATATCCATTCCAGTGCGCTCCTCGACGCCCAGATACTCGTTTCCTCGAGGACCATACTTTGTATTGCAGTTAAATCACTTATCATGGAGTGAGTTTTAACATTATTATTAAAGGCACCCCTAAATGCTCAATAATATTGCACAATATTTGATATTGCCCAATATTATTGCGTGTTTAGGCTCTATATTGCGTACATTGCGCAAGTATTGAATAAAGATTGTGCATGTTTGAAATTTATTGCACAATGTTGAATTATATTGTACGTGTAGGGTGAGTATTGTGCAATATGCATTCAGTACAGCTTGTACCTATGACAAATAAGACCGAAGTCGTGCATTTATTCAAGAATGTTTAAAGTTTATATCGACAATTCCAAGTTTGTCGAATGTTTGAAAGTAAAGAATACTCTGATAGGAACTTAAAAAATGAAGTACTAATAGAAAAATATAAAGAGGTAAAAAAAAAATGAAATTAAATCCAGTTCGTTTTAAGTACCAGTCTTTAGACCAACGCTGTTTCTTGGTATTTTACAAGCAAAATGTAATAAAACTGCCAAACAAGCTTTTCGTTTATATATTTTAACTCATCTGTTTCCAGAACTTAACTGAATATTGCACAAATATATTGAATCGTTTGAATTAAAACATATTGAGCAATATAATATTGTGCAATATTATATTGCGCAATATAATTGAGCGTCTAGAGGCCGCTTAATTGTTACTTTGCTTAAAAACTCTTGTCGGTCTATTCAAAGTGCGGAAATCCTTTAAGCACTTACAGACTCTTAAAGTTCTTGGTATATATTCATCTTCTTTCTACACATATGGTATATGTATGATTTTTGCATTTTATTAATGAGATGTTCTTTGAGATTGATGCAGTTTAAATTGTAAGCCAGATTTTTAGGTATTTCACCTGTTGCTCCGAGGATGAATGGCGATGATAACTTTGTCTTGTTACCACATTTCTCGTATTTTCTCTGCAAGTGATAGGTATTTATTTGTTGAGATTTTCGGTATTTTTATTTTCCAGGTTTGTGGCGCCAGGGAACGAAACTTCTATAATATAGG
Source organism: Rutpela maculata (assembly GCA_936432065.2). NCBI lineage: Eukaryota > Metazoa > Arthropoda > Insecta > Coleoptera > Cerambycidae > Rutpela > Rutpela maculata. Next base: position 166,328,888 of record OW386285.2, read on the forward strand.
TAGTACGCTGATCTTTACGTTGGAGTGCGAACGACGTCGGGAACATTTTCCGGTTCCAATATATTTTCCTTGTGTCGATTTCTGTGACATTTTCTGGATTTTACTGATAATAGGGGATGTTGTCTGTTGCTATACCTTCTTGATAATATACCTCTTGATGTATAATTTTGGCTATGTTTGTGGTGGCTTCTTGTGTAATCTGTGGCTGCAATAGTAGTACACCCGCATACAATGTGGTCGGTTATTTCATGTTTTGAACTGCAAAACCTACATTTGGCATCTGTTTGGTAATCTCCTATTAAATGTCTCCTGTAATTTTTGGTGTTTACTATTTGGTCTTGGATGGCTACTAGGAATCTTCTGTCTCTGCTTATGTTACTTTTATTTAACCACTCGTAGGATGACCTTGTCATCTATGTGTGCCTACTCCATGAATTGCGATTATTTGCTGTGCAGAGGTTTTGTTTTCCAGGTATTTAACCTGTCAGCTCGAGTTATAATATTCGCTTCTACACCTTAATCTTGGTTGTCTATATTTAACTCTATTAACTTAATGTCTGCTTGTATCACGTATCTATGTAGTGCTATATCTGGTGATTTTCTTAGATGTTTTATTTGGCGGTAGTGGAGGTTGAAGATGGAAACGAGCTCTATTCTTCCATAAGATCTAGGCTAGGCAAATATAACATTTCCTTTGCTCTTCTTGGTTGATGTACTCTGTATCTAATAAGTTCTTTTCTAACATGTCTTGCACTTCAGTCCCAGTCCATTGAATCACTCTCAAGATGTAAGTAAGTACAAGGACAGCAAAAGTGCTAATCGCTGTGAGCTTGTTTTAGCCCATAGTTCTTTTTGAGAATCTAACTCAGCCGTTTATCAGATATTTTAATAATTTGGATTTTGGCGGTTTTTCTGTCTATATCTCTTGTACTTGTATAGTTCCTGCTCCTCCATACCACCCCTTCCTCATTTTCTCTGTTATAAGGGTCTTGATTTGCTCCCATTTGTCCTTCTTCATAGCCATTCTCTTTGTATTTTTCGATACCAAAATTCATATGAAGGATTTACTTAATTCTTCGGTCCATTGAATTAGCTTGTCGAGATTGTTTTTTGTTTCTGTATATAGTTTTAAATTGTCAATATATAAGAAATGTATGATGTTTTGCTCATGCACATGGGTTCCTTATTTGGTATTGAGTCTTCGGAACATTGGATTCAGCACCAGACAGAACCATTATGGCACTTGGGGAGTCGCTTTGGAAAATCCTTCTTTTTATTTTAATATTTCCTACTTTTTCGTCCGACCTATCCTTATCTTGAGTATGGTTTCCCACTTGGATATGATAGGTCGTAAGAACTTTATTAATGTTGGGTCAATTTTATTATTATTATAATTATCATTATCATTACCGTTACTATTGCTATTATCATCGTCATTGTCATAATTATTAATATTATTATTATTATTATCTTAGGTGCGAATAAATATTCGAGTTATCCCTATTGATGTATCTAGATAGACGTGTTTCCTTAACATTCTGGTAAAGGAATTTTAATTGTGTATTCGCATTAAGTTCTGTTGAATGTACGGTGAATTCTTAACATCGTAAACTTTTGAAGTACTTTTGTTAGTACATTTTCACGTAATAAATTTCGATGTCTATATTTATTAAATTATTATGAGTATCTCAAGGTTGTTTGAAATATATAAATGAATTATATATAGTTTCCGCAATAAAATAAACTATATCTTTGGAAATATACAGACTATATTAGATATAATAATTTAAATATTAATTAATAATCAATTTTATATTATTTATTTACTTTAATATTATAAATGAAATCGAGATAAACTTAATGTATTTTTAAATCTTACATAATATAATGTCACAAGAATTTTTAGGAAAAAACAATTAAAAACTGTTCGTAGGTACACTAAATAAGAGATCATTGGATTGGTTAAAGTTTAATACTATCTTTGAGTTTATTCATATTGTAACTGAATATATCAAAATTATGTGTATACAGCAGAGAACTTTAAGGTATTTTTGTACGGTTGCAGTAAGTCAAAGCTACGACCAGAAGATATACATGGATAAAAAAAATGAATTTCACCTACATAGTGGAACAGTCAATCATATTATTAATGATTTTGTAAAGTAGCATTTTATAGAAATATGCACGCCTGTCAAAAAGGGAAGGCTTCTTAAATTTTTGTAATAATTCCGATTAGGAAAAGCCTTCACATTTGAACCAAAGTTTTAGAAATTTTCTTTGTACTAATTCTAGACAATTGTTATGCACGTTATACCCGGGACACCAGTTTTGTTTTGTTCCAGTTTTGATCTAATAATGAGTAAAACAGAGTAATTGATGTACTTGAAAAGTCGTGGCTACTATGCCTAACAAGTTTATAGGTTTTATTACATTGACTCACAATGGATACAATCTAATTGGCAAAGGGAAATTTTCTGCCAAAGATAAAAAAAGAGTTTTTTGTAGAAAATGACATTACTTGACACTACTTGGAACATTTGAATAAGTGTCGTTTGAAATGCATCAATTTGACAACCTGTCTAAATTTTTTTGAGGCATATAGTCTTCATAGCATTCGACAGTGTAACATATTTTTGTTACGTCATCTGTGAAGTGCAGACAATTAACATCTGAAACTGGTAGTACCATTAATAAATATTATAAATAACAAAGGCCCAAGAATATATCCTTGTGGAACACCAGATGGAACAAAGTAATCAGTAGACTGAAACCCACAAAAAATATGCAAACTGTGAACGATTTGATGGGTATAGAATTGAAAAAGAAACAATTGAGAGTCAGAAAAGCCAAATATTCACAATTTATCAAGTAAAATAGAGTGATCGAGCCTATCGATAGCTTTAGAGAGCTCTGAATATATAATATAATGTAATATATAATACGATGATCAACCAGTCTGTGTATCTGATAGACTGTGTACCTGATAGGCTGAGATGCGACCGTATAAAACCGTCGAGAGTAACTCGAATTGTGTTAGGAGTCATTGAGGCAGACAAAAATGGACAAATAAGAAGATATGTAATTGGGTGATAGGTTCTAGATTTTACTAATTTTGAATTAAGTTAAGAATAATGGTTTATAGAATTTTAATCATCTTTTAAATGAAGCTTATGACACTTACTGGTTATTCTTATTTAATATAAACGAAATTATAGTACCCCACTCTTCCACCTCACTAATTGGCATTATTTTTTAAAGTAATTATGCTGTTTATAACTCTGCAGAGTACTACAAATGTGACAATATTTGATTTTGAATTACTGTCGTTCAGTTATTTCTTGAACTAGTCGCTGGATCGATAGAACAGTTTTGGTATTACTTTAAAAAATGATCACTACAGCCTACAAAATGATATATCCCACAGATCCTGGAGGAGGAGGATGGCGGCAAAACACATTCGACCCGGCTTCGTAGTACATAAAATACTGTGGCCAGATTCAAATGGAATAACAATTTCAATGTTTTAAGTACAATTTTCAATTTAAAGAAAAATGTGAAAAAACCAAATTTATGTTAATTCCCGCTTACATAGTTTTAGCTTACAGTTAGAAAATTAAAAGATTCCATAACGTTTACGGAATATTTAGAGTATACATAAAATTTTAAGCTGTGAATAACAAGTTCACGTCAACAATGCTATAATTAAGCCATTTTTCACAGTACCCTATATTTCTTTGAGCATTCGCCATTTCCCACACTATTTTTTTCGTATTGTATTAATGCTCATATCGATAGATTGATGGATTTATTATGAATGAAAGAACTAATTGGCCCTGATCATCATGGCCTCCAATAGATATATTATGGCGCTCCTTTATGATTTTCCTTAGAGCATTTTATATATTGAAATCTCTGGCTTAGCCTCCTCAGTGGTGGCATATCACATGGCCCGCAATATGCTCTTCCTCTAGAATTTTATGTGGTATTCTCTGCCAAGTCCATTGGATTTATATGTTTATTAATTTGACAGTGTCCAGCAAGAACATGCAGCATTATCTTAATGGCCTTCTATTCTGGCGAAGTAGGTCGTCTATAAAAGTTGTTCGTTTTTTAGTGAGCCCTTTGGCCTGTCTATTGGGGAAATTCCGTCATTATTTCAGAAATTTAGTCTGTGTCTTCTCTGTCGTATGCAAGGCTTATCTACTTTGCAGAAGAATTCGGGGTTTACTAGGGCCTTAGACACGCTTTTCGCGGACAGTTCGTCTACCTTTTCATTTCCCTTGTACCCTTTGCGTTCTGGTACCTACGATAAAGTGTTTGCTTTCTCTTGAAGTTCCCACCATAAGTGATTTCTTCAGGTTACAATATTTTAAACTGCTTGCTTTCGAAGAAGCTGGCTTTATGCTATTAAGGTTGAGGCTTTTACATGTTGTGTAGTTCGTTTTATTTATTAGTGATAGGTTGGTTTAGGAAAGGAAAATTTAAAAGATTTGATAGGGTGTGCAGAGGCGTGCTTGTTTGTTGATGATGAATGGTAGATGTAAAAAATTGTTTACGATAAAGTGATTCTAATCTGAATTTATAGGTCTATAAGGACATCGAGGCAGTTCCATACTGGTCTCGAATTAAATTGTATGAAACTGGTTACCATTAACGTTGTTTGATTATCGGAGAAGATGACATCGACTGACTGGCAGTTCTTTGCTTTATTAGCTCCTTTGTACCACACTTCAGCCTGAAATGCCAGAACTTTTATTAATGTCAAACTCCGGAACCAATGCTAATATATTCTGAAATTACTCATAGCGTTTTAAAATGTAGTTATATATATATATATATATATATATATATATATATATATATATATATATATATATATATATATATATATATATATATATATATATATATATATATATATATATATATATATATATATATATATATATATATATATATATATATATATATATATTAGACAATCTTTTTGGTTATGGGATTGCGGCAGGTGGTCGAAATAATATACTTAAGCCGAAGTATTTGTGCATCAAGCTCATAAAACTAGGCGAGGAAGTCAGGATGTGGAAGGAAGTTTCTTCCTCATCCCCGCAGAACCTACAGTCGAGGTTATCAACCACCCCAATAGTATGCAGTTGTTTTCTAAAAGAGCCGTGTCTAGTCAAAAAACTCATCACGATTCTGACATGTTTCCTGCTTAATTGTAGGATTTGTTTTACTCGATTCGACAAGGGCCCTGAGATAATGCGCTTCCTTTCTGGGTGGGAGGCCCACAAGTCAAAGAATTGACAATTCCAGTTCTCTCTCTAGGGTAACCGATAGCCGATTCCGGACCCAGTAGGGGCCGCTGAGAGCCCTCTCTGGCTAGAGCATGTGCCCACCCCCTTACTCTTAATGTTACTGTGTCCAGGCACCCAGAGAAGTTTGATCCAGTTGGATGAACCAAGTTCACAGTGAGCCTGTTTATAGGTTTGAGCAGTCTTGACTTGGTCCTAACTGTGCGCATTCACCAATTGCCAGGTGAATCCGCCCTAACATTTGTTTCGCGTCCTTAAGAACCGTGAATGATATTGCTGAGCGAGAGTGAAATGAAAGAAAGACAGTATTGATCATTTGATGAACAGTAAAGAAGAAAAAACACCATTATCTTAATGTGACTAAGAACGCGCTAATGAAGGAGGATTTTAATAAAAGAAACAATAATTTTATCACATCGTTTGCTTTTCTCCTCTTCTCCCTATTATAGTATGCCTTTTAACTTAAAATAAAATGCGCTATGGTAACATCCTTTTTTTTGTGAAATTTTTATAATAAAAAGGCAGTGTTTGGCGCGCAATTCAGTTGACCAATCAATTTGCACTTTTGCATTTTGTGTTATTTTCGTACCAAATGTCATAAATTAGGGGAGACGCATAACAAGAATTTAAAGAAAAAAATTCGCCAAGAGTAATCGAGGACCACCCTAATGAGTATTATATACATTGATATCTATCTTTTATGGATAAATATTCCTCGCAGTGTTCAAATTCCCTAATGCGATTAACACAACACATAAATATTATTATATTGTATATTTTATTTTATGCTATAGAGTGCAAGATTGGAGGCACAAGCGAGAACTCATCAATTATTGGTGCATAATAGAGAACTACTGGACCATATTGCTGCATTGGTGGCTCATCTTCAAGGAGGAGAGAAGCCAGGTCAACAACAAACCCCTCCTCATATGACCATGCCACAGGTATGTATGCATGAATATTGTGAATATATTTTTTAATAAATGCCTGTTGCTTACTGAAATTTTCTTTAACACATTTGTCAGTTTATCCTACTGATACTGGATAGAAAATATTATACATAGAATAAGTTTACATTTTATTTTAGATGATACAGATTTTCAAGTGCTGGTAAATTATGTACACTAATTGTGTCCACAAATTAAAAAATATTTATCCATTAAATTTATTTTGGTATGTATGTTAATGATTAAATATTTACATTTATTATATTGGCGGTCAGAATATAAACACGTTTTTGTAAAAGGATTCATTCAAAAAGATTCATTCACAGACGTTCCGGTCTTTTAATGCTGGTTTCCTGTTATATTGTATTATATTATATTATATTATATTATATTATATTATATTATATTATATTATATTATATTATATTATATTATATTATATTATATTATATTATATTATATTATATTATATTATATTATATTATATTATATTATATTATATTATATTATATTATATTATATTATATTATATTATATTATATTATATTATATTATATTATATTATATTATATTATATTATATTATATTATATTATATTATATTATATTATATTATATTATATTATAGTTACAAATTTCGTCCAAAATAAGTCCAAAAGTAGGGATGAAGTGTCATTTTGAGAAATTATTTCCAAATATGCTGAATGTATCCAAAAGTGTAGGATAGTCAGGTGACCTTTTCCCAGAGGAACACCCTGTAAGTTTTGCCATTTTCTGACGTGTATTTATGTTCTTTCTCCAGACACAATTTTTGTGACGTTAATTTATCGGTTTGGGCGTAATCAATTATTTTGCAGAAAATTTGAATTCTATCGCTAGAGACATAAATGCAGAATTTAAGAAAAATAATTGAGTTTCCTCTTACAGTTAAAATCGTATGGTCTTATGATATCAAGAGAGGTCAAAATGCATTTCGCAATTCCCAAAATTTCAGTTGAATTTCTCCCAGTGTTTTAAAATGGATGATTAAATGTATAATTTTATATGAGACGATGCAAAATCAACTTACTTTATTGAGTTAATACCAAAAAGGCTGTTTTTTACGATAAAACAAGTTTACAAAAATGATATGTTTTACAAGTAACTACACTACGTATTTTTAAAATATTCATTCAATTCAAAACTTCTGTTTATTCTGCGTATTTCGTAAAATTGTATTGATATATTACCTCACTTCTAGCAAGCGAGAATGCCCCAAAATGCTGCAGCCATATTGTGTATCTGGAATTTGGTAATAATTGATTTGATAATCATCGATTGTGGTTTAGACTATCAGTTGCTCATTTGTACCTTCTCATTGAAGCTGAGAGAGCAGATACAAAATGTCTGCTCACTATAACTGACGGTCCAGCCTTCCAAAGTAAATCCAGGGTATGTATAAGTGAAATAAGTCAATTCACTACATTATGCGATATACGTTGAAATCAATCTTAGATAAAAGCTGAAAGTCTAACCGAAGTACTTACAAACCTTCAAACAACAAGCTCCGAATATGGCTTAAGTGTACATTACAACAAAATGAAAATTGTGATTGTAGCTTGAGCAAATAAAAACCACCCAGAGGTGAGGTAGTAAAACAGGTATACCGTGGAGCCCTTGTGAACAAACAATATTGGCAATTTCGAATAAAAAATTCGATGAAAGGACAGATGGTAAGATCGGCAACTTTTAAGATGAACAATATCACGAAACGCACAAAGATAAAATTTGCTAGCGCCCTAGTTTTCTCCACCTTTATGTATTTGAAATATAGACCGTTAGAGAGGCGGAGAGATGGCGGACTGCTGTTTTCAAGATGTGTGGCTCTGGGGACGTATACTACGAATTCCTTGGACATTCCATCACACCAACAACTCGATTCTCCAGAAATATGTTCCGAAAGTGACTCTCCAGCACTGAATCCTTTCATTGTTTTTGCCATATCAAAGGAGAAAGGAAATATAGAACGGTTGATAGTTCAGCGAAAACCAGACGTAAGAGGCGAAAATCCTCCAAAGTGTTGGACTGACGGACGCCACAAGGAGCTGATTTGAAAAAGCTTTGGTGAGGCCGTACGCCTCGCAAAGGCGATAAATGAGATGATGCTAACAAACTTGCTATACATTACAGGAAGGGAAACTAGAATAATGCATGTATCACAAAACGTACGTCAGGATGTTGTAAATAAGAAAAGGCAATATTTTTAGTAGAAAATTTGGCAGAGTATTCACTAGAAAATTGTGGTATATACTATATATGGCGCATTTCAAATGGCCATTAATAAAATGAAAACCAATCACTGGATCACTAGTAATGTTAGTACCTTGAGGTAAAGCATTTACCCAAAAGTTCTGCGACCGGACCGCAAGACATATACCCATGTCTTGCGGATGACAGGTGACCTTTTCCTAGAGACATATACCCATGTCTTGCGGTCCGGTAGCAGAACTTTTGGGCTTTTTGCCTTTTTCTGGTTTACCTCAAGGGACTATGTCACCCTCTACACTTAGCGGCGATCTATGTTGGCTATCATTTTGTCGGAATAATCGGGGATTATGGTTAGAGTAATAATGAAAGTTGTAATGAGATTTGACATTTGTATAAAATATTGCCTCATTATCAAACAAATTGAAATATTGTCGAATATTGCCGTATGCCAAGTTACAAATGTCAATTCGTTTTTCATAGACTTGACGAAATGGTATGTGATATGATAAGCGTAAAAATGACTTTTTCTATATTCGTTGGCCAAATTCCCCACTGATACCTACCGTTTCACTGAACAGTAATAGAATTTCTCGTTGCCCTTGATAGTATGAATAGCTCATTTTCCTCGTTTCTCATGGTATTACATTTCATTGGGGTTGTTATATTCCACAAATTTATTCAACATACTGATATTTCTGTAATCTGGTTATTCTTTGAGCATAAATCCAGCTTGCCAGTTAAGAGGAACTATTACCTAATTTTTATTTACAAACGAGACAAACTACCGCAAACCGATGCTTAATTTTTTTGTTTAATTTAGCCGTTCAAAAAAAATCTTAACAAAAACACTTTTTACTCTGCGTACCTGGTATATTTAAAAATAAATGTTGAAGCGGTATTCAATCAACGATCACCTTCACAAATTCATAATATCGCTTACAGAGAAATAATTTTCACAGCATTATGTTAGTCGTCGAATTGTGAACAAGTTTCATCACGTCTGTCTGTCTGTTGGTCCGTCAAGTTTCTTGTAAGCACAATAACTTCAGAATAAAAATTCAGATTTTATGAAAATTTGTAGGGTAAGCTTTAGTATTAGCTAGAGTAAGAACCACATTCTATTAGAGAAAAATCGATTAGTAAATGTAGAAGTAATTTTAATTAAATGGAGACATGGAGACATGGAGACAGTTGGGACTTCTGATAAGAGTCTAAGAAACAAAAACAATATTACAACAAACTTATTTTCAAAAACTGCGAAGAGTGTTCTATAGAATTTTCAATAATTTTATAAAAACTTCAATACACTGGCGAAGAGCATTATGTTTATATCTAGTTTTTTCTTATTTTATTATATTAGTGGCTTAAACGATTTATCTCATGGTGGTAATTGAAATGTTCTGCAAAAACATTTATTAAGTCCAAAACGGTAATTACATCTTACAAAAATTCCAAAAAGTAAAAACATAAAAAATGATCAGTTGGAAAAAATATTATCCGATCACCCAGAATAAAAAAAAAACTTAAAACACGGTAGAAAAATTAGATTACACACACGTCCCTTCTTATATAGTTTAATTCTGCTTTTGAAACTAATTATAACATAAAACCAGAAATCGAGGACATTGTATAAACAGATACTAGTTATGATCGAATGATTATGGTGTATATATAAAAAATATATATTTAATTTTCTAAAAAATTTAAATATATTAATCGGTATATTATTAAATTAATATATAAAATATATTTTTAGAAGCATTGATGTTTTTAAATTGTAATATGCAAAACATTTGTTAGATCTTTTTATTATTACATAAAGATTTTACAGAATGCTATAACAAACTCCTTTCATAAAAATAGATGCTATGTAATAATAATGAACCGTTATAAAAAATAGCGCTCTGAAGATACAAATGAATCATCTGCTGAAAATATCACAGTAATTATCCCCTGACAATATGACGAAAAACAAATTCTTGTAAAACATTACGATGCGCTTCTTTGTGTTTCTTGCACTTAAAATAGAAACACGTGTTTTAGCTTGCTTCTTTCTTAAAGCAATTTTAAACTTATGAACTTAGCGAATACATTTTGTATTAGTTATCAATTTAAACAATAAAACAAAATAATGTACGTTTGCTTCTTTCTAAATTTCGACTTTCCCCTTAATTATCATATTTTCTATTTATTCAGTGGAATTAAATTTTCGATTCTTAACAACACAACCACACACAAAAAATGCTCTGTGCTAGAAATCTGACTGTCATTTTCCTATATATTTTGATGTACTGAAATCGAATCTTATGTCCAAATAGCTTGATTTTCTCCTATGTCTTTAAATCGCGGAAAATTACAGAAAAACTACATCTTTTGCGATTTAAGAAGACTTGAGTCTCATGAATATCACACTAATTTTTGCTATCTTATTTTATCTTATTATAAATCAACCAATATTTCAGAGAAACAAAATAAGTGAGTCACTTATTTTATTTGCTGCATATATAATTCTATAGGTATCAAATTATTCTCTCGAGAATTTCTAGATAATTTCGGCTTTCTTTTCAATCCATTTATCTCAGAGTAAGGTCAATTTGGTAATTTATGTTTTAAAATTAATTTTAAATGAAAAGACCAATTTGGTACCTGACTGCATTAAAGTAATGACGGCTTTGAGTTTCTTTTCAGCATTGCCCTAAATGTCGCTGCTGCGGAGAGGTCGTGAATGAATCAGGACCGACTACGTAAACCTTCCATCCCGGCCATTGAATCTGCAGAAACTAAGATAATCCTGAATGTAAATAGTCCAGTCAACGAAAGAGTTATAGACCACATGGAGGAGGGGAGAATTTTCCTCTTCAGGAATGTGTTGGGGTAGGTTAGGAGGTAAACATACCCCTAGCCCCGCCGCTTCAGCGGGGGAGGGGGTGGAAAGGTTCCTTTTTTCGATTCTTCGCTTATAACTCGGAAACGATGCGTCGTGCGAAAAAAGGTAACCTATGCAAAATTAAACATAATTAAATTTCCTACAAGAATCTTTAAATTCATTTTCTTCCCATGTGTTATAGTTTACGAGATATTCGCCAGCCAAAATAGATAATTAATAAATAAATTAATTAGGTACCTTGAATATTTCTATTAAAGCGGTTTACCGTGGTCTGATAATAAATCACAGTCATAAAACAATCTTTATTTTACAACACTCGACGTATTTACTAACATAATATTTTGTCGAAATCTATACATTTCTTTATACAGTGTGACTCACTTAAAATGAAGACACCCTTATAACTTTTTTGTTTCGTTTCCGATTTGAATCAAATTTTACTCTAGGTTCTACTTATAACCAAATAAAAACATTCGCCTGCTACAAAGGCAAAGTCGTCTGCGGTATCAAAATATGCTGAAAAAGATTAAAAATCAATTGCGGAAACTGGGAATCCCCTTTGCCAGATGAGCTTATGTATGAGAAATTCTCCATCAATAACCAAATCAAATTTTGGTGTATTTACGTTTGTGGCGTCGTCCCAAGCATTTTAAAAAAATTTTAACATTCAAAATATTTTTATCATTTTCCGCATATTTTGTTACCGTAGGCGGCTTTGCTTTTGTAGCAGTCGAATGTTTTTCTGGTCATAAGTAGATCCTAATTTGTTCTATACTTAGTAAAGCTTGATTTAAATCAGAAACAAAATAAAAAAGTTATAAGAGTGTCATAATTTTAAGTGAGTCACACGGTATATTTAAGAAAATGTATAGATTTCAACAAAATATTACGTTAGTAAATACGTCGAGTGTTGTAAAATAAAGATTGCCTTGTGACTGTGATTTATTAGCAGACCACAATAAACCGCTTTGATAGAAATATTCAAGGTACCTAATTAATTAATTTATTAATTATCTATTTTGGTTGGCGAATATCTGGTAAACTATAACACATAGGAATAAAATGAATATAAACACTCTTGTAGGAAATTTGATTATGTTTAATTTTGCATAGATTACGTATTTCCATGCGACGCATCGTTTCCGAGTTATAAGCGAAGGATCGAAAAAGGAACCTTTCTATCCCCCTCCCCCCTGAAGCTGCGGGGATAGAGGCGGGGACTTTCAGTGTGTTTACCTTCCAAATACTCCCAACACATTCCTGAAGAGGAAAATTTTCCCCTCCTCCATGTTCTCTACAATCCCCTTTTGGGCATTCATTGACTGGACTAAAAGCGCGCAGGACAGATTTTTTCTCTTTGTGTTAACATACTTATCGAAAAATAAAAATGTTTTTAATATAGGCCGATAATTTTTTCTATTGACAATTTTTTACCAAAATTTAAAGTTACTTCTCTGCTGTACCAGAAATCATGTCATCATTTTCATATGTATTGTGAAGTGATACAAGTGAATCTGGTGTCCAAAAGTGTTTGATTTTGTCTCGATTTTTCTTAAATCAAGAGAAATGTTTTTTCGTCAATTTGTTATGAGTCCAAATGCTCGAAGTTTCAAATTAAGACGAAATCAAGGAATTTGGACATCAGATACGTCTTTAGCAAATCAAAGTACATAGGAAAGTGATGTTTTGGTTTCTAATACAGAGCGTTTTTTTCTTTTTGAGTGGCTGTGTAATTTTATATATTAATTTTGCAGTAATTGGAATTCGGAAGTCCTACGTGTCCCCGGCCCTTCTTGATTAATTATATTAATTTGAATCCATGAAAAAGATTATACATTCTTATATCTCTTTGTTAGCTAGCTAGCCTATTCTTATGATGAATAATTTACAAGTACTGTAATAGCAGAGAAAATTTCTTTAAAAATGAAGAATTTGAGCAGATTATTTTTTCTTGGCACTTGAATTAATGGACACTTTATCAAGACTGCCACTATACTATTTGGTGAAAGCTTGCTTGACTATGGAAAATAGTTCATTCTAATTGAGTCAATTCTATCAATGTTATGAAATATTATGAAGCGCAAGAATTAAAAAATAAAACGTAAAATGTTAAATTACTTGAATCTAGTTCATGGGTGTTATTTTCTGAACAAAATATATCACTGTAAGCAGATTCTATGTGAAAACCTAGTACCTACTTAAGTTACTAATAGTGCTGTATCTTAATTAGTGTGATGTTTGTTGTGTTGCATGTGTTTTACTTTATAATTATGCATATGACGTACTATCAAGTCAGTTAACTGCCAGCTGATGAATATGTTAGCATGAGGTAACATATGAGTAAATCAGTATTGAGATATTCAGTATACTAAATGAATAAACGCTGCCCAACGCTTCTGTTCCTGTTTGACAAAAGCTAATAACATGAAGATTTTGCATTGTATGTGCAGGTCTTTACGAAATCATCGGATAACAATAACCATATGCTTCTGGATTTATTTTCGAGAACTAAATGTTAGGTAATAATTAGAGATTACTTTAAATATGTGAAATTGGATGGACTTTGTTGTTCCCAGATATATATAGTTTTGAGAATAAAGTTAATTTTTAACGAAATTGTGAATTTATAAGTATAACTTCAAAATTAAAAACTCCGACTAGTAATGTAACTAGTTCACAGGGCTCTGGAGGCAAAATAATTTTTACGGCCTATAGTCAATAGTTACTAAAAGAAAATCACAGAAACATAAAAATATATTTCAATTCAAGGTTGGGAAAATATACATCTTCTCGCAAACTATTTATTCGCCATAAAATTTCAAGCTGCTTTTAACCAGCCATATAAAATTTTAGATTATAAATGAATTAGATAATTTTTTTTTTAAACAAAATTAAATATCTTCTTTAGTGAGTTTTCTTACACACATGGAACTTGCATTCGAAAGGTCTTCACTATTAATTTTGACAGATGTATTATAGCTGTACATCAAAATCTAGGCATTTGTTACAAATTTGTTCAATTTTCTCAATTGTTAGTGTCTTAAATCTCCCAGACTTGCATTGTTAATAGAGGGAAGTGGTACCCTTGTGAGTCCATATTAGTTTGAGGTTAGGAAAACATAAGTCTTTTTTCACACTCTATTTATTCTCTAATTAGCGAATAAATAAGTGTTTTTTCGTTTATTGATTTCCTTCTTTTTCTCTTTTTGAAAATTTGAGACCCACGTATGAAATAATATTTTCCAAAAACAAATGCTATAGATATTTTTCTCAATTTAGAGAGTATTGTTGAGAATGTGTTGATTGCACTGTACAAAAACCCTTGTATAATCCAGTAAATTAGATTCAAAAATGCCCAATCTGAATAAAAATTCCCACCCAGCAGAACTTTTGTTATGAAGCATGTTTTCAATATTTTCAACAAAATGTGAAAATATATCATTAGAATTTTAAATGTTATAAGAGGTCAAAGGTTAAAAAAAAAACAGTTTTTTGCCAATATCTTGGAAACTATTAGCTTCAGGGAAAAATAGTTAGTAACAAATTTGTAGTAGAGAAAAGGTCAGGGGTAGATTATATATTTTCGCCCACTAATTTCATAAAAATAAAAAGTTCTCCTGAAAATCATGAAACATTATTTTTTCATAGTTGAACATATGACCTTTAAGTTTCTATACGTTTTACATTTGAAAAACAACAGTAAGTTAGTCGTAATAATGGCATTTCAAAATGAGCATGTTTGCAGTTTATTTGTAATTTTTGACGTTTTTCCGAACTTTTAATGTATATTTTAGTTAGATGCGCTCGATGCGCTTCAATGTATAAAGAACAAAATCGGGAGTCGTAGTGGTGTCGACGTTGCGTGCGAATTTAAACGTGTCAGCGTTCAAAACCACATATTGTGTGTATTGAATAATAGTATATTATTCAATGAGCATGTAATAGCTATTACATGCGAGTAGAATACCATGATTTTCCTACGACTACTCAACAGGAAGTTGCACTTTAATGTAAATTTGCCGAAAATAATAATTGTGACAAATGGCGAGATTTTTAAAGGAAAAATGCGAAGACGCACATTGTATTGGTCATAACTTCTTTATTTTTCAAGCAGGAGAAAAATATTTAAAAAAGGCTTTTAGCTTAATCGATAATCTTTAATTTGGTACCTTAACATTTTTGATGCAAGTGCCATAGTTTCTGAACTTTTAACTAGGTATTTTGACTTAAAAATGTTTGACGCCATATTTAAACTTCCATGTCTCCAAAAAAAAATAAAAAGTTATGGAGATTTTAAAAGAGTAAATTAATATTTACCTTGAAAATTTTTATTTTTTTGCTAGGAGTGATACTTTTCGATTTATTAGACAAAAACCGTGGTGAGGTACTCGTTTTCGCCATCTGCAAAGATGGCGGAACACGAAACTTTAAACGTTGAGATCTTTTTTAATATATGAGTTGACGGGCCATATTATGTCATTATGAAAAGAGGAAGAATTGTATGTAACGCACATTGTGAATCGCACCGGCAAAATCGATAATTCAAGCTTTCAGGAGCGTATGAAAATTAACATTTTTTTGACATTTGGCAACATCGATGACCTACCTAGTATGAGAGATTGAATTGAGATATGGCACACGCGATATTTTTGAACTTTAAATCATCTCTTCTGATTGCTCAACACAAACTGGTGAATAATGAATATGAACTCTTGTGATTGGTTCTAGTCTATTGAGTAATGAATAATTACCCACGGCTTTGAGTAATGAGCTCTATAACATGTTTAAAAACGTATCTATAATAAACGAATTATTCAATGGTTATAAAAAAAATATTTGTCCATGACTATTGAATAATTAATTTATTATAGATAGATTTTTGGTCAAGTAATGAGTCTCATTACTCACAGCTGTGAGTAATAATTCATTACTCAATGGACTAGAACCAATCACAAGTGTTAATTTTCATTATTCAACAGTTATTGTGGAGCAATCACAAAAGACAATTTAAAATTCAAAAACATTCCGTGTGTCATAACTCAATTTAATCTGTCATAATAAGTAGGTCATCGATTTCGCCGAAAGTCAAAAAATGTCACTTTTAGTATGCTCCTGTAAGCTGGAATTTTCGATTTCGCCGGTAAGATTTACGATGTGCATCAAATGCAATTATTCTCTCTTCCATAATGACATATTAAAAAAGATCTGAACCTTTAAAGATTTCGTATTTCGCCTTTTTTGCAGATTGCGAAAATGGCCGCCTCAACACGGTTTTTGTCGAATAAATCGAAAAGTATCACTCCTAGCTAAAAATAAAAATTCATAAACCGAGGAATAATTTGCTGTTTTTAAGTCAAAAGACCTCTTTAAAAGTTAAATATCTCAAAAACTTTGGCACTTACACCAAAAATGTGCGTCTTCGCATTTTTTTCCTAAAAATCTCGCCATTTGTCACACTTAATTATTTTCGGCAAATTTACCCTAAAGCGCAAATTCCTGTTGAGTAGTCGTATTCTACTCGTGTGTAATGGCTATTACTTCATTCGGATGAATTGCGACACTCGCCTTCGACTTGTGCCGTAAACTTCATCCTCATGAGTAATAGTCATCGTTACACGTTCGTTGAATAATATAGATTTAGAGAATAATTTATAATGACTAAACAGTTTTGCCTTCAAAAGAGCTTTAAAATAAATAAATAAATAAACGCTTACCCTTTGTGCTTTTACATACAAAATGCAACATTTTTTAATTAATCTGGACTAGTAATGTTTGCATTTATAACATCACTTAAATCGATAAATACGATTTCATTTCTGCAAAATTATAGGACAAATACTTCAACATCACGAACCAATTAATCATATTGAATATATTTTTATTGGAAAAATTTTTATAATTGGTACTTTTACAGTAATAAATAACATTGCATTCATTTTTCTTTTCATAATACTTTATTTTTTTTTATATCGACTATTGATTGAGTTGAACAATCGCAGCAATAAATCTGGGAATGACAAAGTTCTTCATGGTGATTATGTATATTTAATAAATATTTTAATTCACTTAGCATCAACACCACCCAGGCCTGGGTGACAACTATAAGGCGGACCTCTCCGAAAACGTGTCACTGGATAATAACCCTGTATTACAAGCCCTTGGTTTGAGTCCTCAGGGACTAATAGAGAACAGGGCAGTTACATCATGTCTACCCTCTTCGCCCCTTAGAAGTACATTCAACCCAGGCGGAAGCGTGTTCAACTTTCCATATCCCCAACCAGTTGACACCACGTCATTTGAATCCCAACTACTTCAAAGAATACAAACGCTAAGCAGCTATAATCCACCCTCGCCTTTTCCATATAACTACAATCAGTCGTTGTCCTTTTTATCGCCTGCATTGTATAATCAACCTCTTCTGAACAACAATTACGCATTACAGCCACCACCACAAAAGAAAATGCCTCCGTCTCCATTGGCGATGAGACATTCGTATACAGCAAATACGGGAACAGAAACTCGATTAAGTCCCACAAGAAATAGCGAGCCAAGACAAATGTCTGCCTCTCAGTATCAGACTCAAAGCAATCCCGTACAATACCAACAACCCCAACAAACCCCACAATATCAGCAACAGCCACATGGCAACCAAAATCAAAGTAGTCAGCATTTGCAAGTACAGCAGAATGTAAGACAGCAACGAGGGACAAGTCCCAATCCGCAAGGATCTCCGCAAAACGAAAGAAGAGAAAGTCAATTTATCAAACCTCTCGCACAAATGGGAACGTTGACGACTACAGATACTGAGGGGCGCGTTAGGGTTATCGTGCCAGTCCCTTCCAATTCCAATGAAGATACAGGAGCTTTATTAGCCAATTTAAGAATAACTGATGATTTGAGGCTATTCAACGGCCCTCCGATTACCCGATCAACCAGTGAAAAAGTGCCCAACAGGAGTGAGCTTATGTCGCAAGTTCAACGTACTGCGTGGGCAAGACATACCACGAAATAATTCGTGTTTAAAATAATATTGAATGACTGTACGTATCATATGCGATTAAATAAATTACAAAAACTAGTATACTAATCGATTTATAATATAATTTTGTTTCATCTTACAACTTTTATGAAATTACATAACTGTGTTATTAGTCTGGATGAAAGTTATGACTGTGCTACTAAAGTGGATTTGGCATTTCATCATCTGTTTGAAATTAAAATGGTGAACATGTCAAAAATTACATTAAGTTACACGGGGGTAGGTAAGAAGTACTGCATTTTGTGCTGATAAAATACTTATGCCTAGAAATTATAGCAATACAAATTCTCTGGTATATTTAAACTTACATTTTAACCAGAATGTTTTTTGTGGTCACATTATTTTAGTATATTGCAAATGAATTCTTATATGGATTCATGGAGAACTCAGCTTATAACTATAATAGCATTTTTTTTATGAGTAGACAAATTTTCGAATAATTTTATTTAAATTTAGGATCTTTGCGTATTTGCCTTTAGACAAGGCGAAAACCTCGCATTAGTATGAAAAAAATTTCCCATACGATTTTTTGCACATTCACGTTCGGGATATGCCCCTGAATAAGGGTCATGATTTTGCCGGACGAAAATCTGGTCCCAATTTTTTTAAACTAACTTTTTTTTATATAAATTGCAAAAATTCCTTTTTCTGGCCCGAATGAATTTTTTTAAGTTTTTTTTTGTCATTCTAAACAAAAAAGGTCTCTTGTCATTTTTTCGTAAAATTGACCGTTTCCGGCTTATAAATAATTTAATGTTTGAAAAAACGCAAAAACGGTCATTTTCAAGGTAGAAAACCATTACTAAAAAATACATTTTTTGAGTTCACCGAAATTTTTATATAATCTTTGAACATCCATTAACAAAATTCTGAAGAGTTAAGTGCTTATTATTTTATTCTAAGGCTTAAATTTTTAATTGTTTAACTTTACAAAAAAATGACGAGAGCTTTTTTGTTCAGAATGATCAAAAAAACCTAAAAAAAAAAAATTCATTCGGGGCAAAAAAAGGGATTTTTGCAATTTATATAAGAAAAGTTAATTTAAAAAAATTGGGACCAGATTTTCGTCCGGCAAACTCTAGATCCTTATTCAGGGGCATGTGCCGAACGTGAATATGCTAAAAAAATCGTATGGGAAATTTTTTTCATACGAATGCGAGGTTTTCGCCTTGTCTAATTATACTTTTTGCTTAATTCGTGCATTAAGAATAAGCTTACTTCATATACAGCGCGGTTGCTACATGAGTTTCTAGGAAACGTATCGTCACAGGTATTTTCTATGCATTGATTAGTTATATCTAACTAAAATCACGATAAAATAAGCTTCTAGCATGTCAGCCTATCAGTTTGGCCATAGTTTAAGCAGAGAAAAGGGAACTTATTCTTTATCTGTGGTTCAAGATATAAATAAAAAAGACAAAGAAGTTACGTTATCGTTACAAGGCTCACTTTTTGTGTGCGTACGACACGAAGCTCATATTTGGCAAGTAGATAACACTATTAGAAAAAAACAAACTGAGATAAATTTCTTAAGAAAATGTGCTTCGCAATTAAAACAATTACAATTAGTTCGGAAAAATTGTGCCCATAGCGTACAAGCCAGACGGCTTTGTCACAAGTTTGACCTTTCTGACGGCGCTTTTCTACGTCGCACAGTTTCTGGCGACCTTGTTTTATTTATTTTAGGCATAAAAGGTGTACATATGCAAAAAGTGAGTTTTGTAACGACAAGCGCGGATCTAGAAATTTCAATAATTTTTTTCTCGTCTGTGGCGCATGGGACGAAATATGGGAACTAACATCTTGAGAAGCACTTCTGTAACGATCCCTAAAAAATTTTGAAATAGCAGTTTGCGAAATTTTTTTTCAAAATTCCCCCCAGGTCTAGGGACTCCTGTTTAAAATTATTTTTTTTTGTCATATGCATTTTACTTTTCATAAAAATACAACATGTTTTGAAGTTTATGAAAATATTTTCATTACTAACTGAAATACAACGAATTGAAATTTTGTGATTTACAATTTAACAAATCACAAAATTTCAATTCGTTGTATCTCAGTTAGTAATGAAAATATTTTCATTAACTTCAAAACGTATTGTTGTATTTTTATGAAAAGTAAAAAGCATATGACAAAAGAAAAATAATTTTAAACAGGAATGCCTAGACCTGGGGGGAGGGAGGTAACCGAATTTTGAAAAAAATTTTCGCAAACTGCTTTTTCAAAATTTTTCAGGAGTCGTTTGAGAAGTGCTTCTCGAGATGTTATTTCCCATATTTCGTATGCGCCATAGACGAGAAAAAAATTATTGAAATTTCTAGATCCGCGCTTGTGTAACGATGATATAATTCCACGGATTTTTAAACGGTAATCGTCATATTATAGTTGACGGGATGTGCCTAGCCAGAAATCGATTTTGAAAATCGTTTCCATCCATAAAACGGTAAAAATATCTCATAATGCATACATGACGTACCGAAAAAGCCACGTAGCTCCCTAGCTAATAATTTTCCTGAACAGATTTCACAATTTAAACAAGTTGTTACGTCTAAGCTTTGCAATTTTCTTCAGCTACTTACAATGGATTAATTGCTGTATTTGGTTGACTAGTTTTTAGAACATCTGCATTCCGGACTCTTTATTATAGGCAACTAATGTGTTGATGGAATGTCTATTTGAACAAACTTAATTTACACAGACTGCTAGGTTTCTCTTATGACCTACTAATAAATCATAAGTAATATTTAAACAATATAACAATATACATAAAAAATACACATAAATTAAACAATTCCCAACATTCAAGAAGCAGTTAGTGGTAAAGTAGGATTACAGTGGAATAGGCATAGACATATCAATTTCTAACTTTTCCCTACTATAGGTACTTACTTAAAAATAAGTTGATTGCCAAAATGAAGACAAAATACACTTTCTAGGCCACGCACCAAAATCCAAATCCAAATTCTATTAAAACAGTTCATTATTAATAAAAATGCAACAAAATTTGTATAAACGATGCTCAAAATGTCAACTGCCCTGTTCCAGACACTTTTAAGCCATCTTTTAACGGAATCGAAAATATTGCGCAGAAGAGTGGATTTGAATCCTTAGATATTCTCTCCAATTCTGGAGGAATTTGATGGATAGATTTTTAGAATGTCACATGATCTTGGAGGAAATGTGTGTACAACTTTAAGATCAGGAATCGTAAATGAACTGAAAGCCGTCTCGTAATTACTATTTTTTTTAACTGAAACCGAAACTGAAAACCGCACTGAAATCCTCAGTGAACCGAAATTGAAATTAAGTACAAAGTAAATGCAGAACGATGCGTTGAAGTATAGTGGGTTGCATAAATTAATTTGTTTTACTCAATGCATTAGTATCTTTTTTATTTTCTAAGTACCAAGTTAATAGGAGAGATGTGGGAGAGTTGGGATAGTGACTTTTTATACCGATTGGTTGGTAGTTTGATATTATGTGTCATACGGGTTATGTATATTTGTGAGAGAAGCAAATAAACTGCCGTATTTCGCCCGTGTGTTGTGTACTTTAAATCTCAGGCAATTTTAATTGTTTTATGTACTGAAAAGTAACTTTTTTTTTGTTCAAATTATCCAATTCATTGCTTTGCGGGTGCAAGTGTTGCTGGAGAGTTATTTTACATGTAAAGACCGACGTTTTATATTGTTGGGGCCATTTCATGATTCACTTCCACCTAGAAATAAATCTGGTCACTTTTAACCGAGCAGTGAGGGAGAGTTGGGACTTTAAGGGAGAGATGGCTAATCCTATATCTCCCCCAGTTCATGTATGAATTAATTTTCTTATATATAAATATTTTCTCCGAATGGTGGAATAGCTATGCTAAACTCCGCCAGGACTTAAATATCAATGAAGGCGATTTATTATTATTATTATTATATGATTTGGTCATTTTTAGGTATGCCGTTACGCTACAAGAAAAAGAAGAACTCCCATGTCCTTCTAAAAAATATGGTCGAATTTCTACGCAGACCTTTTTGGAATATTAGCGATTTGCGTTAGCAAATAATATTTTTTATCGTTTGTTGCAATATATTTTTGTTTTTCTTCTGAGCATTTGTCAGATTTTTGAATTAATTTTATTCTTTCTCGCTATTTGTTATTTTTTGCAATAATAAAATATTTTTCCATATCTTTGTTAAGATTTAAATACCTGTCCCAACTCTCCCTCGTAAGAGGGAGATTTGAGACAAATACATGACACTAGAAAATATTTTTCCAAGCCGCTATTTACCATGTAAATTTAACTAATATTTGCAAGAAGTGGTCCAATATGTGAAGGTATATTACTGTTTTTAATTTTTTAAAATTTTCAAAACTAAAAATTTTAAAAATTAATTTTTGAAAATTGTCCCAACTCTCCCACATCTCCCGTACTTAATTTACTTTATTTTACTGCTTTTAATATTCAGCAGATCAGATTCCATGTTTTTTTGCTCTTGTTTGTTTTCTTTTTAAAAATATAAAAATGTTATAGTATTTAACTATTAGATAAATGTTCTTTTATAATATTACGTGAATTACGTTATTAATGATGAATTATTATTTCACACGTTTATCACTTTACTTGACTTGTATTAAGAAACACACAATGATTATAACTTACCATATTTTTTTCTTCCATTTTTAGAACCGAAACCGTTACCGAAAACAGAAAATAATCCGCTTAAGGTAACCGTAACCGAAACAAAACCGAAATAACTTTCGATTTCAATCCCTTATTAAGACTAATTAAAAGATTTTGAAAAGTGACTTGAAATATGGTGATTGTTTCAGTTGCTGTATGTGCTCATATCCCATTTGGTTAGGAACAACCAAAAGCATCATCGTGTTGATTAATAAAAGGGGAATAGATTCTGTTTACTTCTCATATTCTGAAAATTAACATAACCACTGAGACGAAAGAGACTTAACAGAAAGTTCAAAGTACATCGCAATTTATTGAAGTCAGGAATGACGTTAAGAAATATATTTCTAAAAATTCTTCTAAACAGCCTTCTATGATATATTGTCTTTGTTTATCAACTTATCAGCCATTAATAGTATTGTTCTCTTGAAAAAACACAAAAATATAATCGCTATCTTCTAGTATCGGAGAGAGTAACAGTTTAACACGTTAATCTAAAAAATCTATGTTTTCATTTTCAAAGGTTACTTGACGTCGTTTTTTTAACGCTTGCTATTCAGCTACTATTTCTGTAAAACTAGTAAATCAATCTGTAAAACTAATCAATCAATTAAACATATATTTTTTTAATTAATTAACAAAGAATATTTTCCTTGCCAAGCACACGCACCGGAGTCAACCTGACGTTCACAGTGCGAGGCGATGCGCTGCGCTGTGAAAATAGATAGGCTGGACAAGACGAAATCAATTCAGATTAAAAACAGTTAAAGAGGTAAAAACAAACTGCTTTCGCAGTGTAACGAATCAAAATGTATATAAGATTAACAAGGTATAAAGAAAAACAACTTAGGGCAGTGAAAGAATCAGTGACGGCCAGGGAAAAATATCTAATCAAAACACCCTTTCTTGCAATACGAAAGTGCGTGCGTTTATGCACAATCTTCCGTTTAACATATTCTTTTTCCAAAAATTTTTATTAATCATTTTAAATTGTGGCAGCGAAAAGTACAAAAACAACGAATGACATAAAATGACAAATAGAAATAAGAAGAACCGAAAGAAGTTAAAATTGGAAGATGTATGATTATGGGTGGTATTGTATTGGCTAGTTTATATTGACGGAAGATGAGCAACGTCTAATACGGTAATTTGTGTTTTAGCCTAAATGGTGTTATGCTCTGGTGTTGTTTGCCATAAAGTTTGAATTGATAAACTTTCTCAAATGCAAATGATGTAGTCCGATGTTTATCGTTGCATCGTTTGTAAATATCTTTGAGGGAAGTGTATCTAAACGAATTTGAAAAAAAAAATAATTTGAAAGCGCACAAAGTGTTTCAAAACTCTGAAATTTATAATTGTCGTCACCGATGCGCTGCATATGTGAGGGCGAGCCTCACTACAACTGTGTAAATTAATTTTTTTGTTCTATCTGTTTAGTTTGCTATTCCTGACCAAGAGTGAATACAGACTCCTGGACATAGAATAGACTGTCCGTACAGTTTCGGTAATGTGTTTGTAGGATGTCAGTCTTTTGTCAAAGAGAAGCCCTAGTATTTCACATATTTTTTGGTTGGAATTTGATTGTTCCTGATCTAAGTAAGTGTAATAATTTTATTTTTAGTAAAGTGCATGAAGACCATTGTTTACGACATCTTCCACTTGCCGTAATACGCCATGGCACGAGGTATGTGAGCTTTGAGAAGCATATCGGTCGCTCGTGCCCTATGTCAATGTGCATACATACTATGTCATCAGTGTACTTCTCAAGTTTGGTATTTGGGAATGTGTGAAATCCTGATACAATTTAGATGCAACTGGCCCTTGCAGTATACTCGCTCGATTGTCCCACTTTGTGCATAGTTCATTATTTACTCGTTCTATATATAATCTAAACATGCATGGTCTGCTCATACAAATTGTTCACCCGTCACTTTCATGTCCTTTTTTTTACATCACACCCTTGCCTTTGTACTCTAGGTTTGTAGATATTGAGAGGCAAAGGTTGATTCGTGTGACGACTGTGATATGTTTGAGATCTCCTCGCTAAGCGAGCTTTTCTGTGGCGTCACGATCTTTGAGGGATTTCAAGAGAATGAGTAGACCATGTATATTTGTACTAGTATATCAATTTGAGTATGATGCGCCCCGGGAAGAGATATCCTTTCA
Source organism: Rutpela maculata (assembly GCA_936432065.2). NCBI lineage: Eukaryota > Metazoa > Arthropoda > Insecta > Coleoptera > Cerambycidae > Rutpela > Rutpela maculata. The sequence continues at coordinate 166,354,160 of OW386285.2, forward strand.
TTTTGGAAATTAGTCGATTATTTAGTACTTTCAAGGATGCATTTTTTTCTTTGCAGGGTATCTCAGCCTTTACGATCTAGAATACGATGGATTCGTAGCAAAATCCATAGAATACTTGAAAAGTTGCGTATACACAGCGTGAAGTTCCTTCCAACGTGTTTCACTCTGTATCAGACCATTATTAGGAAGATCGGGTGTCTAGATAGCGCTATATATTTGTGTACTTTCATTTGAACCTAAATATGGCACATGGGATACATTCACTCGTTTTTATTCCTACTTTTTCATTTCAAATCTTTTCTTTAAGCTGCGCCGAGTTAATGAGGAGCTCAGACGCTGATATCCCGCAGCGTTGTTGTTCTCCTTTGGCATTAATTCTTTTTTATTTTCTGCTTTAATTCCACTATCACTAATGAGCATCTGAACCTTGTAAATGTTCGTTTTCTTGATAATATTCAGTGGAATGTAAATCAAGTTGGCAACTTTTTAGATAAGTAGGTATACAAAATGTAAAAGTTCAATTCAAGCAACGAGAAGCAGAAGGTAGTTATCAATGAGAACTTAAAAATAGCAGACGTGATTTTGCAGAAACACGATTTAGGCAACCTCAGCCCTATCTAGTAGGCGGGATTACACTCAGAAACCCACAACACTTCACGTTACACCTGCGAATGCCTAAAAACGAACATTTATATAATTTCTTATATAAATTTATAAATTCTAACGCTATATATGATGGTGAAATAGTTTCGACAAACACCAAAACACTTGAACGAACACTGGCGCACGTTTCGCCGACCATTTTGACATTATCCCCAACATGCCACGCCACTATTATGTAGTGTTCAAGTGTTTTGATGTTTGTGGAAACTATTTCATGACATTATTATATACATATATATATATATATATATATATATATATATATATATATATATATATATATATATATATATATGTATATATATATATATATATATATATATATATATATATATATATATATATATATATATATATATATATATATATATATATATATATATATATATATATATATATATATATATATATATGTATATATATATATATATATATATATATATATATATATATATATATATATATATATATATATATATATATATATATATATATATATATATATATATATATATATATATATATATATATATATATATATATATATATATATATATATATATATATATATATATATATAAGTTAAGCTTCAGGTTTCTTGAGCATCAATTGAATGATTACTAAGTAGTTGCGAAGCTATTTTATATTCTTCCTTCCATGAGCATTTGCTTTAGCTCTCTTTTCATTTTTGTTTAAATTTATTTAAAATAAAAATGACTAAGTCTTCCAGTATGTCTCTTAAATAGAACGGATTTTAAGGAATGAAAAATAAACTAAATTTTTACTTTAAATAATTTTGTAGCTTTAAGAACAAAATAGACTTGAGATTGAGAACCGTTAATTGTATCAAAAACTCCCTTTTAAAAATAAAAAATCTATACACGAGTGAAATTAAATCGTGCAAATTATGATACACATACGCACTAAAAAAAATTGTTTGAAGCAAACAAAAATTTTGTTGCGTATATACAAAGCAATTTCTTGGTTGATGATAATAAATATTTGTCGCTCCAAACAATTTTTTGAAAAACTGTTTGGAGCAACAAAAATTTATTAACATCAACCAAGAAATTGCTTTGTATTTACGCAATAAAATTTTTGTTTGCTTCAAACATTTTTTTTTAGTGTGTATACGATAAATAGTCGGTGGTATCCTTCAAATTGTGATAAAATCTATAAATGTATTCCACATTCTTATTAATCCGGTCTCCAGAGATAAAATAACGGCAAAAGCTGATCTTAAATAATATTTACGTGAAATTTTGATCAATTGCGCCCTCAAAAAAGAAAGCTAGTTTCAACCAGATAGAAATATCATTAAATGTACATACATAAATAAAGTGAACTGAATTCTTATCACATGTTTATTATTTATCATTACAAAACGCCTTCCATTTATTTCGATGCATCTCACACGCTTTTTCATCGATCTCTTTACATTTCTAAAAATACCAGGTTTATATCTTATGAGTTCGTATCCATCTACCACCCTCTGCTCCAATTCTTGAACATTGCGAGCAAGAACTGCATAAACCAAAGATATTAAATAGCCCCACCCAATGTAGTCAAGGGGATTTAGATCCAGAGAACGAGGAGGGCAAGCCACAGAGCCACCTCGCTCCATCCATCGCCCATGATGAGCAGCATTTAAATGTGCTTAGGGGACGTTCAAACTAAAATGTGCCGGTGCTCCATCCTGCATAAAATACATGTTATACATAAAATAGTATGCCACATCGTCGAGCAAATTATCTAAAATATTTTCCAGGAAATCTAGATAATTTTGACCGTTTAAATGATTTGGCAAAACAGAGGGTCCTATAAAATGTCCACCCAAACATTGGTGGAAAATCTTGATCCGACTCAATCACTTGAGTGGGTTTTTCGTCATCCCACGCATGAAAATCGTGGAAATTGATTATTCCATCCCTAATGAAACCGGCTTCGTTGATGAAAAGTATTCTGGTTATAAAATTAGGGTCTTCGTGCCTGTTTTGCCTCAACCATTGACACGATTTCATCCTGGACTGAAAATCCTCGGATTTTAATGTCTGGACTCTGTAGGTGGTAACGATAAAGCAACTGTTCATGAAGAACTTCCCAAACACAGCTTTTTGGAATGCCCTCTTGCATAGAAATTCTCCTGGTACTGGTTCCTGGATTAGCTGCTACTGATTCTCCCAGAGTCATTTTGAAAGTGCCTCTTTCACCAAATCTTTTATGTAAACTGACGAAAGTTTTGTCACAGGGAATCTGTCTACCATAATTGAATGATTTTTCATAAAGCCTATGCACTTCGGAAGCGTTCCTGTTGGCTCTTCCATACATGGAATGCATATCCGCCATTTCTTCAAAAGAATGTTGTTTTATTTTTCAGAATTTTTCAGTACTTTACAGGTTTGACGGCGAAATTTATTAGTAATGACATTTCTATGAGGTTGAAACAAATCAACTTTGATTTTTTGAAGGCGCAATTGATCAATCGCCCTTTTTACATCGAACCTTTCAATCGGATTTTAAAGGAAAACGATGCGTTCTACGAATTTTCACCAGGAGTACATTTACTTTAAAAAGTCATCTGAGAAATCATATTTAAAGTGAAAAATAGAAAAATGTCAAAGCAAAAAAATTACGAGCATTTTAATCAGGAGCCTCCCCCCCCATTTCGTACTCCCTTGGTCGCTGCCCCCCGTTTTCATTAACACCAAACTATTTCTCATGATAAAATTACCACATGTACGAGATTTCGTCCCTCTAGTAGTAGTAGTAGTAGTTTTTAAAATAATTAAGAAAAACCATATTTATATACCATCTTCGGAGGGGCGTAGCTCCGTTAGGAAGCATTTCCGGACCCCCGTTCATATGAACTTTTCTTCATATTTTTGAGTGTGGAACCACCTACCGAAATATTCGAACGTTATTTCCGGACACCCTGTATATCGTGTCTTACCTATACTGTTTTATTTCCCACTTCGCCATACAAACACGACTGAACCTTAGCGCACTATCTATTTACTCTGAGTTCCATTCCCAGCTCCGACAGATGGCAATGTCGGAAAGAATGATTGTTTGTATATTTTTCAACTGTGTAACCGCCCTCCGTGTCCGTACAGCTTTCGCGTTGGATCTGTGGTTTCGTCTAATTTTTGTGGAACTTTTTTTTTGTATAAAATCTCGGTCGATACTCAAAAATATCTACAGCTTAACTATCTAGCACAAAAGCATATTGTAGATATTAAACGGTTACGTAAGCATCAAATATAGGTCCTGTGAATCATATGATACATTAAACTTGTTTAATTTTAGAGCTGCCCAACATTAGCAAAAATATATTATCATTAACTTTTTCATAATTTATTTTGTTTTGTTATACCATCTAACAGTACTTAAACAATTAAGGGTTGGGAATATATAATAATTAAACATATTATTCGTAAACACAAAATAAACAATTAACATTAAATGCATATTACAGAATCGGGTATCGCATAATTAGGTATACTTTTTATACCTTTTTTTTTGAAGAACTGTAATTATAGCTGAATAAGTCTCGAGATATGTCCATACTGCCCTAGAGGTTATTATAGTTTACGCTCATAGAGGGGCGAGAATTTAGAAGATGATGCTGAGACGAGCCTAAACACTTATATGGAAATTAAATTGTTCTAAAAGTTGGGGACAAGCACTTTTATTATTAATTAATTTAGAAAAACAAGTACTTCGTTTTTCTATGGCATGTACACTTAATATAGAAAATCTACTCAAAAAAAAAATATTATTATGGTATTCCAACATAAGCTAATGACCATCTATTTTAAATTAAATATAACTCCTAGATCTTTAGTTGAATCCTGCCAATTTAGGATAACTTTGTCCAATATTAATTTATACCCCATGGGTACATTTTTCTAAGGAGCGTCATAATATTGTACCTTGCAGAGTTCAGCAGATCAGATAATGCATATCAAGGCCTCTAACAATGTCAATAATAAACCATATAAAATGAAGTGAGCCGAGGATAGAGAAACCTGCGAGATGAATTTTCGGCAATGAACATAAATATTGTGTTCTTCCAACTAAATAGGACTTATAAATCCAGTATCGGTAGTAACATGCCGAATTTTTCAAGCTATTGAAGTAAGATTCTTTGCGGTTTAATCTATCAAAGGTTTAAGAAAAATCTATACAAATTATGGCGGGTAGAGCACTTTTTAGTAATTTAACTAATTTATACATTATTGTTACAGGCCCGTAATTTTCAATATTGCATCAGTCATCCTTTTGAATATGGCAAAAATTCGTGTATTTTTCCAAATACTAGGAATAATACAAGTAAGCAAAATTAAATTAAGAAATATGCTGAGGGGTTCCCTTAGAGCGTAGGCACTTAATAAACGCTGGAATATCATCAGAATCTTTGATAGTTAAAGCGTCGCGTCGTTGGAAATTGAGTGAAGTGAATATATTGATTATTATAATCAGAAATATTTTCGTTATGGTTGTCATCTACTGGTTTAGTAAAAGTAGTGCTAAACTAGTAAAACCAATAAAAATGTCGTGCATAAAGTTTAAGTTTTCAACATTATGTTTAAAATTCGTTGAAAGATTTAATATACTTGTTTTATAATTGATAAATGTTTGCTGTATACGTACAAATATTTTGCAGGATGACATATACAGGGTGGTCCTTAAGTAATGATCCATAGAGAAACAGTGGATTTCTGACATTAAAAGATTACGATTTAACTAAACTTACCTTAGTACAAAAATTGATATTAACAGAGATACAGGGTGTTAACGTCAATATTATATTTCTAATTTTCTCATACAACTTTTGAAGTTTTTCAAGTATTGTTGTGAAAATTGGTGAGTGGGGGTTTTTTGAGATGAGAAATTCAGATCTGCTACCATTTTTTGTGTAGATCCTAGAGGGCGCCACATAAGCGTTGTTTAATGTGTACGTGTACTCTTAAATTTTTTACCCGCACTGTTATCCCCTCTTTTATTAAAAAATCCTAAACCTATCTCATTTTAGCGAAAAAAAAGTATACTTGTCATTAGTCTTAGAAATTGACCGTTTTCGAGAAAATCGCATTTTAACATTCACCCTCATGAATCATTATAAGAAATATTTAACGTAGTAGGCGCCGATACCAACAATACTTTTGACATTTAAAAATTGTAATGTTGACACTATTAGGTAGAATTAAAGCACGAATTATCAGGTTAATTAATTTTATTTGAAAAACAGTGAAGACAAAATTTTAATCAAACAAAATTATGATTTAAACAAGGGTTCAACGAATAAAAAACAGAATGGCAAAGGAAACTCAACAAAAGATATTATTATTTCAGAGTAAATGTTCAATATGTCCACCATTTTCCTCGATACACTTATCCATACGGTTCATAAAAGATCGCCTCATATTAAATAATACCATTGGATCAAAAAAGGCTGCTGCTGCATTGGTTTCTTGCCAAAGTTGTGCGTGGGTATTTATAGGATTTTTGTAAACAAGATCTTTCATTGCGCCCCATATACCGAAATCCAATGGGCTAAAATCTGGACTACGTGCTGGACAAGGAAACGGACTACCACGACCAATCCAGCGCTCATGAAAAATGGTGTTTAAATAAATTCGTACTCGATTGGAAAAATGTGGCGGAGCACCATCTTGCGTAAACAACATATTTTGTCTAAAATTCAGTGGTAGTGCATCCAACATATCAATGAAGTCATTTTGTAAAAAATGTAAATAATTGTTACCATTTAAATTTCTTGGCAATTCATGTGGTCCTAGAAAACGACCCCCAATGATCCCACACCAAACATTGATTTTGAACTCATGTTGAAAATGTCGTACTCGCTTTATATGAGGATTTTCAACTTCCCAAAAATGGTTATTTCTTAAATTGAAGATACCTCGGCGGGTAAATGCAGCTTCATCTGTAAATAATATTCTGTTGACGAATGAGTAGTCAATATTTTGTCTATTCCGAATATCACTTGCAAACTGATATCTCAGTGGAAGATCGGCAGGCAATAAATTTTGAACTAGTGTAAAATGGAATGGATGGTATTTTTCTGCATGCAATATTGTTAGAATGGAAGTTTTACTGATTCCTGTAGCTGCACATAATCGTCTTGTACTAACTTGTGGATCATCTGCAATGCGAACTAATATTTCTTCTTCTTGGTCAGGCGTAATAATTTTCGGTCGACCTAAATTATCACGTTTAGGACGAAACGAACCACTTTCGCCTAAATTTCTGAACAGATTTTGAAATAGTCTACGATCAGGTTGTAATCTGTTTGGAAATTTTCGCAAATATTCACGTTGCGCAGCACGTCCATTGTAATTCAGTTGACAATAAATATTAACCATATCTCTCATATCTGAGTTTGATTAATTATTATGTCTCGGCATGTTCTGATTTTTGTTAATTAACTGATATTAAGAAAATAAAATTGCAAAAAATGAATGTCACGACAATTTTTAAATGTCAAAACTATTGTTGGTATCGGCGCCTACTACGTTAAATATTTCTTATAATGATTCATGAGGGTGAATGTTAAAATACGATTTTCTCGAAAACGGTCAATTTCTAGGACTAATGACAAGTATACTTTTTTTTTGCTAAAATGAGATAGGTTTAGGATTTTTTAATAAAAAAAGTGATAGCGTTACTGGTAAAAAGTTAATAGTACATTTACATCTTAAACAATGCTTATGTGGCGCCCTCTAGGATCTACACAATAAATGGTAACAGATTTGAATTTTTCATATCAAAAAACCCCCATTCACCAATTTTCACAGCAATACTTGGAAAACTTCAAAAGTTATATGAGAAAATTAAAAATATAATATTGACTTTAACACCCTGTATCTCTGTTAATATCAATTTTTGTACTAAGGTAAGTTTAGTTAAATCGGAATATTTTAATTTCAGAAACCCACCGTTGCTCTATGGACCATTACTTACGGACCCCCCTGTATTTTACAGGTTGGCCCAAAAGAAGTAAAAATCCTTATAGATTTTTTTGTTGTATCAATAGCACAGTTTTTACAGCGTTGCAAGACTGTCATTTAAAAATAATAAAACAGTTTTACTTTTATCTTGTTTAATCAGTTTTTAAATGAAAACACCAACTGACATTTAATATTAATTTACTTATTGCCATCTCAGCAATTTTTAAAATTATTCCATAGGATTTATTAGAAAAAGTAGGACGTCCAGGTCTGTTTTTTGAAGCTCCCTGTGTCTTTATTGAAAAAAGTGTCACTAATCTCAATAATTTTCTGCCTGCAAAAACATATTTTAACCATGAGATTAAAAAAATCCATTATTTTTTATTGATTATAGAAAATTTCTCTAACCACTATAGTAATTAAATTAACAGCGGTTAATTAATATTATTCCTATTTTAAGACTAGAAAAATCGAACACATTGACAACACTGCATGATTGGAAGCCGGCCTTTTACTTGCGGCTAAACAACGAAGTGTGAACATTTTATTTGAACCGCAGATGCCGATAGCGAAGGATTCCTTTTATGAAAGAGACACCGGTGTTTTTTTTAAGTTTTTTATGTCTCATTATTAATACTATAAACATAATAAAAAGGGAGATGTAGGTCACAAGAAGACGTTGAATTTTTTCTTAGTTTCTACTGCAAAACTGACCTGCACATTATTTATGTATACTATATGGCCTGAAAATATCGTATTTTCAGAAAATAATTAATTAAAGCAAAACCGTTGGAGTCTAGCAAAAATTTTATAAGATTTTCTTGCTTCATTTGGGTCAATATATTTTCATGCAAAATATGTGTACGTATACCAAAATGACTTCACATCATCTTTTACATTAGTTTCTATATTTCTTGGAAAAGCTGTATGCACAATATCAATATATAATTGACCCTCGAACCGATTAGACACATCTGGAGCATTAATTTTTTTTGTAGAGCTTGAAGAGCGAAAATTTTATTTTAATATTTTATATGATTAGTCCATTGAGTACCTTTTACTATCAGAAATGTATTTAAAAGCAAGCGTGTTTAGTATATGCTTAAGTGTATTATAAAATTGATCATGGGCGATATTCACATCATCAAAATTATTTAAAAACGACTAATCATAATTCAATAAAATGGCCCTATGAAAGTTATAAATATTGGTTACTTTTAATTTGGTCATTACTAAACGATTTGTATTAGTTGTGATAAAAAAATAAATATTATGGGCATGGTGGTAAAGATCCCCGTTTAATGAAATATCATTGTTTCCTGTGAATATTGTTTTTAGAGTTTATATTGGAACAAATTAAATCACTCATAATTTTACGTGTTATTTGATTTACAGGACAATCTTTTCTATTTGTAAAATTTTACGTGAATTATTTCTTCTTTTTAAATATAAATTATTGTAGAGAATTGTATTTAAACTATGAGTCATAAGCCAGTATTTTGCATGTGTATAACAAGTTTTTGATTAAAATGTGCATATCATACCTATATTGTAAGAATTATCCGATACCTATATTGTGAGAATTATCTGAATAAAACATTTTTAAGTATTTTTTAATATACTTTTTTATTGCTCTTAATTGTCGATAAAAATATTGTTTGTACATTAAGCTCTCCCAAGATAAATTTGGATCACCCCTATTGTGCCCACCCTGAAAACATTAGGAATTTTATTATTTTTCACAAAATAATTAAATAGGTAAAAATCTACTTCCTGGCCTAGCCAAAAAAATATGTGCCTAGTCTTGGCCCACTCACTACAAATAGACTAGTCGGAACAGTTTTTTTGTGCGAAATGTCGTTTAACCGCAATTTTTTTTTCTTAATGTATTGTTTGGGATGTTCAGAAACATATGCCAACAATCCAAACGCGTGACAGGTGAGGCAACACACTTTAAAATTAAAAAATCGTCAATTTTTACCATTTTTCGCTTTATTTGCAATATAACTCGTAAATGAAGCATTGTTCGAAAATATGTCAAGAGAGAGAAAAGTTGTGAAAGTGATTTTGAACATTTTATTATTCTTGATATTTTCCCAGAAAGTTCTTCGTTTAAGAGCTACAGACGAAAGAACAATGCTACTTTTTTATCTTTTGATTTTTTCTTGAAGTGAATATAATAAATATTAATATGAAATATATCATCGGTATAATGTAAATTATGTTTAAATGTCCAATTTACAGTTGAAATAAAATATATTTACAGACCTATATATAATTTACATGTTAAACAGAAAAAAAAATTAAAACTTTTCAGGTATTGAGGTATTAAAATGATGGGAAAATAAATAAACAAATATATATTTTCACAAACAGACTATTTATTTTATGCATACTACAGTGTACATGCGTTTCATGTATAACTTAATAGAATAGAATAGAATAGAATAAGTTTGTTCAACAAATTGTTCTACAACAATTGTTAAAACCGCTGCCCAAGGAATCACTACTTCCACATCCAGATTTTCTTAAACGAAGAATTTTCTGAGAAAATGTCAAGAATAATAAAATATTCAACATTTTTCTATCTCTTGACATATTTTCGAACAATGCTTCATTTCCGAGTTATATTGCAAATAAAGCGAAAATGGTCCTTTTTCCATCTCCGACTGGCCTAAAAGTTAATTCCGCATCTGTATTTTATTGTGAGTTTGATTTCGTCAATCAATACTAATTAAGTACCTACCTAATTTAATTTTTCAAAGATCTCCAGTGTCTTATAATATTTGCAACATTTTTATAGACAACCACTATTAAGTCTCATCTACAATTTGCATAAGGCCTCCTGGTCTCTCACAGTGGGTTTGATACTTATTCCCACCGAAAAGGAGAATTTTCTGGTTTAGATAATCGAAATCGATGGATTTTTGTAGAATTTACTGTGAACAAAAGAAAATTCCACAAACAGTCTCATAAAAACACACTCACACACAAACAGCTGCCGCATCATGCGGAAAATCACTTTTCTCTATGCTTTGAGCGTAGTACAATCAGAATTTCGCACTCGATTTTAAGACACAATCACTATACTTCCATTACCTTCGGGACTTGGAAGTAAAGAATTACACATTTTATTGCCAAATTATTTTATATTAATTTTTTTTTTGTGAAATCACAGTGGCAGTTGAATATTCTTTTAAGTGCCTGTGTTTACTTACCTAAAATGAAACTAAAATAAGTACGACCTATTTTTTATTTATTCAACTATTCCTCTCTTTATTTTTTATTAGCGGTTAAGATAAATATGTAATATAAATCACTTTTAGTGGTATTAATTGACATAATACCTTTTATTACCATTTATTGATTTTGTTGTATTCCTGCAAGAATTAAATAAATTAAGTTCCTGATATATACCTATGGAATTTTTCAAGAAAATTTAATGAATGATCATAATAAATATATTATTCTTATTTATTGATATCTTAGTCTTAAATTAATGTAAGTATTTTAAACACCTCGCTATTTTTGGAAATAAAAATAATTTCCAAACTCTTCTTCAAATAAATGGATATTTGAATTGAAAATGTATTTATTGTTGTAGCCGCTCTACCTTTTTTCGAAAGATAGTAAAATTGTTTTACTTTAAAATAACTGTATACTTATACAGGTAGCCAAGAGAGAGACGGAGGTGTGAATGACTTAACATCACAATAGAATATTAAAAACAAATATACATAATTAAAAATTGTTGTACAATGTTTCTTTGGCAGAAAGGCATATTATAACCGGCGCGGCAATGTCAAAGGCTACATCTATGAATGAATGAATCGTTTACAATTTAATAACTAAAATCTTATTTTGAAAGCAACACTTTATTAATAAGAATGAATAACATTTTTTTTTAATCACTGATGAATAAAATAACATATTTTTCATCATAGGCTTGACACAATCGTCACACCACATGAAACTTGTGACTACATTTAAAATGTTAGCTTGTCTATTATTATTTTTTAAATTTTACTATAAAAGACTTCTTTTGGGTAAGTATTGGAAAAAAATTGTATGCCACACGTGAATAAAGACATTTATATTCACTAGCGGAAATGACCACACTCTCGTAAATACCTCGTGTGTTAGTCATTACGCTCGTGATAAAATATATCTTTATTCACTTGTACCACAAATTACGAAAGCGTAGAAAGGCCGCGATATTCATATATTTTTTTGTAACTCGAAATTCACAACTGTATCTCAGAATTCAAAAAACCGCTGCCCAAGGAATCACTACTTCCACATCCGGATTTTCTGTCTAAGTCACACAACGAAAAATGGAAATAATTGTTTATGGAACTTTAAAAATATAATATTTGAAATCCTCTATCCCAAAAACCCATAAAACGATACCCCACATCGGTAGTGGGGTGGGGGTGGTGACAGGGGGTGGGAGTGGGGGGGTGGATAAAGTAAAAAAATATTTTGAGGTTTCTGGTTCTTGTACACACACTAAATCACATTTTTTTTTTCATCCCCTTAAATAATGGGGTGGTGGTGGTAATAGAGGTGCCCAATGCCAAAATTTTTTTTGAGACCTTAGCTTCTCTTGTATATACTAAATACCAATTTTATGGACTCTTACCTGCTTGATTTACCTATTTTCCCCAAATTTACCCCAATTTACCTCCTAACCCTTCGACGGAACGAGATGAAAATATAATCTAGTTCTAGATCTCGTTAAAGTACATATGTGTACCAAATTTCAAGTCAATATCTCAAACGGTTCCAGAGTAAACGTGCGCACAAAAAAGTTACAGACCGACAGACCGACAGACAGACCGACAGACAGAAAATTTTTTTCCGCTCAAACTTGAAATCTCGACGTTTCATGACATTCTAAGCCTATTTGAACAATAAAAATTTTAAAAAATTTTTTTGTCGTTACTATACTTCCACTGGATGTGGAAGTAATTATATCTCGAAACTCACAATTGTTAAGTCGGAACTAACAGACGATGAAGTAGTTTGCAGAAGCACCAAAATGCTCAAACACTACACTCGAATACTATATTCGACGAGCGTTTCGCCAACCATGTTGGCATTGTCTGGGGATAATTAAAACTAAAATAAATTTAAGAGTGTATGCTGGATTTGTGACAAATTAATATCATTATTCAACGAATTCAACCAATCTCGTCATCTCTACCTAACCTCTGTCTCAACTCGGTGACCTACTAGCCAATAAAGTCGTCTATTTGGGGAAATGCCCTTGTCACTCTTCATAATATCTTTTCATTTCGCTCTTTTTGAACTTTCAAAAACATGTCGCCGACTAATATTTGTTACAATCCTAATTAACTTTAAGTTATTGATGACAGGAAGCCCAATTGGCAAAATTTATGCAAATGGAAAGTCCAGGATTTATGAAATTAGTTGTAAGGATTAGAATTTGAAGTATGTTGGACAAACGAAATGTTCAATTATAATTAGATTTAAAGAAGCATATAGTCCTTCTCAAATACGGAAGAACAAAGAAATGTAATGTTCCCAACATGCTTATAAGATAGATGTCAATAACTTTTGCTTTTGAAAACATATACATTGAAAATGTAACAAGAGTATAAATAGTGATAAAGGCTCATCCCAAAATAGTCCGCTTTATTGGTTATTACTAACAAATCACGGTTCGTCAAGGAGAGAGAGAGAGGGATAGTTTAGGTAAAAATGACGAATTTGGTTGAATCCATTGGGCCATGGCATTATGGCCATATGAACTTTATCTGAGAGTAAACTACTTTTATTTTTAATTTTTAATGAAAATTCCGTTTGAAAAAATTGATTATAATTACTTCCCTACAGTCTTAAGCCAAAATTTAAATTAATTCTTGTTTGAATAGATTTTTTTTCAATCCCTCAGTTTCTGTATTTTATTAAACAGAATTTCAAAAACATCGTTTAGACTTTTGTTTGGAAATCAGAGGAAGGAGGCAGACAGTTTTATGAAAATATTATTTTTTCATACGAGTCTATCACGAATGGCGTAGTAACATCCTAGAATTGTCGCTATTCGGTGCAAGATAATTCAAATTTTAGTCCAAAGTAGTCCAAAAAAGTAAATATATGGTGCGCAATTACAAAAATAGAATTAATGGTCCATACTTCTTTCAGGAAAATTTTTATAAAAATTCATATTAAGAAATGTTGACTACTTACTTTTGATCAGAATTTGAAGAAGAAACAATACAGACGCAAGGCCTATTTTCAATAAGACCGATGTCCCCCGCATTCACCTCTACAGGTTCGAAATTTACTTCATAGACATTTTTCTCAAATATAGACAGGTAGATTTGGCCCCATTCACCGGCCGCACAATGGGATTTTTTTTTTGGACGAAATTCGCCCAACTGAATTTGCAACGAAATTTAACATTTTTTTTTAAAATTACATGAAAAGGTTGTCGCTACAGCATGGTACTGCTATAAATTGACTAAAATTAAATCTGACCTGCAATATCTTAAAACAATTCCTCCTATTAAACCTTTCAGCCTAGTCAATTTTGGGTACTTCTTGAAGTTTTTTCAAATTATTTCAAATAAAACATATCTTTATTACAAAATCCAATGAACTTATATGTTTTTTGGTCACTGATTACGAATACAATGGATATTTTGATCAAAATTGGACACACTTGATCAGGATCAGATCAGATCAGATATTGGCTATTCCTGGGTATTTTTTGACTTTTTATCAAATTATTTCAAATATAACATCTTTATTTCAAAATTCAACGGATTTATGTTTTGTTGGTCGCTGATTACTAATACAATGACATTTTGTCTTAATAATTTCATTGGATTTTATATTTCTATTATATATTTATTTGAAATAATTTTATAAAAGCGTCAAAAAATAACCAAAATTAACTAGACTGAAATGTTTAATAGGAATTGTTTTAAGATTTTGCAGGGCAGATTTAATTTTAGTCACTTTATAGCAGTACCATGTTGTAGCGACCATATTTCTATGTGATTAAAAAAAAATAGCTTTCGTTGCGAATTCAGTTGTCGGGCGAATTTTGTTCAAAAAAAAGTCCATAATTTCCCACTGTGGGCCGGCTCAGTCCCCTGATCTTTAATCTATGCTTAAAAGAAAAAGTTTATAAAGATCATTTAGAACATGATGCATGGTGTTGAAATTTTAAAAGAAATGATAATTGAAAGTATCGTCGAAGTAACTCAACAGATGATTCGTTCTGTTTGCGATGAATTTAAAAGACAATTAAGTACAAAACTGCGTGTAAGTTGATGGTTTTCATGCTGAATAAAAACTTTGTTAATTGAAACATTTAGTTGTGAATTAAAATATTTTTTATTTGAACATTTAGAATTTTTGTTTTTAAAACATAAAAAATATTTTCCAAAATCTTGAATTATCATTAAGAAAGTAGATAGAGCAACTTTTTCAAATGGAATTTTCATTAAAAATGAAAAATAAAGGTAGTGTACTCTTAGCTAAAATTCATATTTTTGAAATTATTGAAGACCCTACATACAGTGTGTCCACGGATTGGGTTTGCGATAAGTGCAATATACCAAAAAAAACTTAGTACGACTTTCATTGTCTGCACTCTCGGTCTGCTTGACGTAAAATGGATGTTTACCAAATTTCAGATAAAAACGAATCTAACTCGCGGAGTTAATCTAAGAAGAAAATAAATCATTGTAGGTAGACTAGTCTTTCTGTTAATTTTACGGAAACATTATATTTGGATAAAATATTTTGCATTGAAAGTTAGAACCATATGCCAACTTTCATTGCATTTGAACAAAAAAATAATAATAATGATAATAGTTATACCTCTTGAAGAAATTGGAAGAAGTTACAAAGAATTAGAAGGGTGGAATTATGTAGTAATTTAGGTGGGGTACTACATTTGAATAGGTTTTTTAGTTGAATTCGTTGAAATTGTTAATTGTGTTAAAAAATAAAAAGCTATTTACTTTAAGTAGTATTATTTTTTTTTGTTCACATGCAATGAAATGGTATATGGCTCTAACTTTCAATGCAAAATATTTTATCCAAATAGAATTTTTCCGTAAAATTAACAGAAAGACCAGTTTATCTGCAATGATTTTTTTTCTTTTATTTTCTTCTTAGATTGACTACGCGAGTTAGATCCCATTTTATTTGAAATTTGGCAACAGTCCATTTTACGTCAAGCAGACCGAGAGTGCAGAAAATGAAAGCCGTACTAATTTACTACTACTTCATTGTCTGTGAATCCCGATTTAGCAGTTGTGAATTCCGAATTCAACGCTTTCGTAATAAAAGTATATAGTGTAAGAAATTCTCTGACTGCAGCGATTTTATTGTTTTAATTTGTTGCAGGTATTTTAACAAAGTGCTATAAAAGCCTTGGATTAAATCGGCCCTTTGCTTCTTGTAAAATTTAAACAATTCTTGCTTTAACATTGAAATTTTCTGCTATTTTCCTTATACTTCAGTAAAATAGAATTAAATTTGGACCAAACCAGGAACAAATTCGTAGCAAGCTAAATTTCTTCGGGATTGTATTCTATGGCTATCTAGGAGTCTCTGAATGAAAATCCGCCGTGCAGAAATGAAGAAAAAATGCCCCGCCATGTTGAAATTAAGCACTTTTTTCCTTTAATCGGCTCACACGGATGGCACTTTATGAAAAAAAATAAAGAGGCAAACTTTTGAGAGAAAGAGTTTAAGCTTCAGTATGGCATAAATCGGTTAAATATTAACAAAGGTATGGTTGTCAAAATGATAAATTCTTATAAAAACGGGTATTTTTTTTTATTTCAACACCATAAAAATGTAACAATACTCAACAAAAACTTTTGTTGGTAAAACTAATTAAGCATGGTTAGAGATATCTCAAAACGAATTTTTAGCATCAGCGTCAAATAAAGATCAGTTAATTAAACTTTTAACATCAAATTTTTCCCAAAACAATATCACAGTCAAATGTACGGATTCAGATGCTGATTATTATACTCTTCGCAAAAACGAAGAGTATATTGTATTTGATCGGCACATTTCTAAATCAGTAAATATCGCTCGTAGAGAAAAAATTTTCATAACATTATGTTAGTGAACGAATTCTGAACAACTTTCAAAATGTCCGTCTGTCCGTCCGTCCGTCACGTTTCTTGTAAGCACGATAACTTAAGAAAGAAAAGTCCAATTGTATTGAAATTTGGAAAGTAAGTTAGCGTTAGCTAGTGGAAGAACCCTATTGTTTTTGAAAAAAATCAATTAGTAAATAAAGTTATTAATCATTTAAATATAAAAAAAAAAAATTTCATAATTTCTGTCATTTGTATTTAAATAGAAATCTTGCGAAATGTTATTCCCTATAATTTTTTTTTGTTTTTATATTTTACCAATATATATATTTCATAATAATGTATCTAATCCGTTGAAATATAATTCATGAACGATATTCATTCAAGTTTTGTGGTAAGATGAGATAGCCCAATGGCTAAAGCATTTGCCTTTCAATCCACAAGATTTTCTTCATAAATTTAGTACGCGCGTGCGACAGTGCGCGTGTGTTAAAAATGTAATTGTTTCTTCGTAGTTCTAGCTATTTGTAAGTATTTTAATATCTTCCCGGATTATTGTTCAACAAAATTGTTAGGTTTAAGTTTTTTATATATGTTAAACAGGAGCCCTAACGCCCCAATTTCATCTGTTGTTACAGCCGAAGCTAAACCCCTCCACCCGATCACCTACCTACCGCGACGTTGCACGCCGCGGTGGGGTGATCGGCTCTAGACTGAGCCAGCTGAGGCGCATTCATGTCTTTAAACTTTAATAAATATCTTTGATTTTATTTGACTTGCCTTTCTATCCAAAGGTCTCGTCTTCGATCCCTCACATGGCGATTTTTTTTTTTCATATTTTTTTTTTCACAACAAAGTTGGTATCACAAAATTTAGAATGTCCAAAAACTAACATTATTTACAAGAAAAATGCGAAGAGTATCCTATAGAATGTGTAACAAATATATAAAAAGCTCAGTAAATCGGCGAAGAGTATAATGCTTCCATTAGTTTAATTTTAAAAACTGCTATTGATTGCTCAGCTGATATGTGTAACCCTGTTATAGTTGTGGGTCAAGATACAGACTTAATAACGTTACTCATTGAACATTGCAAAACAAAAAATGTGTACATGATGAGACCCGGTGATGGAGGTAAATCTGATAAAATAACGAATATCTGTAAGTTACGTTCAGAACTAAGTGAAAATGTAGTAAAAAATATTCTATTTACACATGCCATCTCCAGATGCCATACCACCTCTGCATTTTATAAAAAGGGCAAAAAACAGTATTTTCAGTTTTAGAAAATAATATTGAACTAAATAATAGTCTATTAATTTTCAAAAGTAAATTTGCTGAAGCAAATCAGCTTGCAGTAACTGGGGGATAATTTATTTTAAGATGGTATGGCAGTAAAAAAACTAATAGTTTAAATGATTACATGTTCGTTAGGTATAATCAGATTTCTGCTAGGCAAAATATTTTCCGACACTTCGATCTAGCAATTCTTCCGCCAACATCCGAAGCCACTAAATATCATATTTATAGAGTGTATTGGCAAATTCAAGTCTGGTTAGGCAACAATCTTAATCCAGAGAACTGGATATCGCAATACAAAAAGTAATCTTTTTTTATATAAATCTTTCATTTTGACAACCGTAACTTGGTTAATATATAAACGATTGCAAAAAAAAAGTTTTATTAATTTTTCAATCACCCCAATTAAATTAATTAATTAATTTTTAAGTATTTATAGAATTATAAAAATTTAATTTTACAATGAAAATGTAACGTTTTATTAAACTATATAAATAGAAATATAAACAAAATTTCATTGCATAAGATTTAAGTTAGAAGCTTAATCTTGAATTTCATATTTCTTTAATTGGAGATTAAACTGATTTTTATCATTAATAATGATAGACCTTTATTTTGGTTTCAATTAAAATAAGGATAAAATTATCAAATTTTTAGGTCGAACCTAGCTAAAACTTACTTTCTGTCAATATTTTGCCTCTTTACTTTTTTCTTAAAGTGTCATCCGTGTGGGCTATTACCGATTAAAGGAAAAAAGTGCCTAATTTCGACATGGCGGCGCATTTTTTCTTCATTTCTGCACGGCGGATTTTTTGGGATTTTCAGTCAGAGAGTCCTGAATAGCCATAGAATACAATCCCTAAGAAATCAGCTTGTTACAAATTTGTTCCGGGTCAACTATTAATTTTACTGTATTATTATTACCTCCAGTCCTAGTAATCGCATGGCAAAAAAAATACCAAATTGTTCACAATAAAATTTGGAATAAAATTAGACTAATGAAAAAACTTGGTGTAAAGGGTATATTTTCATCAAATTTCATTAAAATTGATGAATTATTACATTATATTTCTTACATTATTCAATAGGGCCAATTTTAGTGGTTTTTATTTTTTTACAAATTAAAAAGTATCAAACAGTTTTTTCAATGATCTAGTTTTATTCAATATACTATTGTGAACAATTTGGTATTTTTATTTTTTCGATGCGATTACTAAAACCGGGAATAAGGAAAGTAGAAGAAAAGGATGAGGGTCCCTAAGTCCTTTATTTTTGAATAAAAAACAGTGATTTTTTTTTGTGACCATCTAGGTACTGTCAATATCGAATCGATTCTACCTCAAACGAAACTTTCCCCCGACCCCCCATTTTTTACCCCTCTGTCACCCCCTCTCCTCCTCCCACCTCTTCCGAAACAAAGAAAATATACTTACAAAATAAAAAATATCCTTATTCAGCAACAGTCATGCTAAAATATTTCAATTACCTGCAAAAATTTCAACTGAATGCTGGTTATTTAATAGTTTATGGGGGTACAAAAAGGGGAGGTGAGTGGAAGAAAGTTTCGTTTGGGGTGGAATCGATTCGATATTGATAGTAGATGATAATAAAAAAATATCAGTGTCTTTTATTCAAAAGTAACTTAGGCCGAAAACCGGTCTTCTTTCAATGTTGCAACAAAAATTGGTTAAATTTTACACGGACGAATTTATGGAACTTCTTCATTACACATGATGTCACACATACATTAAAACTATAAAATTACTGCAGCAAAACAATTCCATTTAACATATATTTTGACTCCATTATTATTTTATTAAATTATGTTTTACAAAATTGTTTACGACTTACTCGCAAACATTTTTAAAAAATTTCAGAAAGCAATGTGGCAATATATATTTTCTATTTTTCTTTTATTTTATTTGATTGTTTTATTTGTAAATAGCTGAGTTCCGCTGCGAAAGTGGAAAGGTGGTTTGAACTTTTGGAGCCGATCTCTATTTCTCGACCAGAAAGCGGCTTTGTGTCATGTCAGGATCAAGACGCAGAAGAAGACGATGACGAACGAGCAATTCTCGAAGGAACAAGAAATCTTCTGTCTAAACTTAGCGCACGTAAACAGCGGAAGTTGTTAGGGTATAAATTAGGTAAAGTGACGACGTTTTGACGAAGCCATAATATTTAGTTATTATATAATTTTATTAAATTTAGATAACAAGTAAAAGTTGTTCGGTCAAATCTTATTGGGATTTCAGTGGCAACATTATTTATTTTATTTAGGTGTTAGCATTTTTTTCTCTTTTTCTTTTTTATTTTTGTCCTATATAATATATGTTTATTTAAATAAGCGATATTCCAGTCAATAATTACTCTGTATATGTATTATTTATTGTATCTTCACCTTGAAATAACTTTTTTTTACGCTGATGTAGTAATATGTAAACTTGTTAATATATATCGATTTGTGTGAAGAAAATAGTGAAAGAATATTACAGGTAGTATAAAAAAACACTTTTATTGTATTTCGAAAACTGCAGAAAAGTAATCCACGAAAAATCAAAACAGAGAATATATCTATGAAATTCAATCTTTAAATTATTTTGATAACCTACGTCATATTAAAAAGTAAAAATTTTTAAAAGTTATTTAGTTACAAAAACACTATTATTCATCCAAAAATGAAAATTTGAATAAAATATCAATTGTTAATCCGTATACTTTATGATAACAAACATCTGCTTGTGCTAGAAAATAGAGACAAAGAGCTCTAAAATGAATTTATTTATAAGAAACTTAAATCTTAAAGTTGAATATAGGTACTGTCGTGAGCAAAAAAAAATAGGACAACTATTTTTTTCTAATGTAAATCTGTCCCTTTTTGCACACTTGCAATGAATTTTGACAAACAACTGACAATGTCACAAAAATTAAAGTTAGATGTACACAACTAGATTTTAGCAAAAATACGTTATAAAACTTGACCCATTTTTTTGTGCACGACAGCAATAGGTATAAAAGGAGTCACCTTGAAATTAATCTGGCATTGTGTCTCTTCCAATCGCATGTTCCTTGAAATGGTCTTCGCCCTTGTTAACTCTTTAGAATGACACTAAAATACAGCTTGGACTTAGTATGCGCATGACGTCACACGCTAGTCATTTTCAAATAGAGTGTGCGATAGTCACTTCTGGATGTCTGGCCAAAAATATCACGCATGAAACTAGGAACTGAAAATTTGCAGGCAAAGAAGTACGTGAGTATCTTGACCACCAAACACTTCCACCCAGAGCTGACCTACCTTCCAGATTTACCTCGATACTGAGCTTCTAACTAAAAACGGACTAAAAATATGAAATTATTATTAATAAAATATCATTATTATAAGTTTAACTTATTTAATTACAGTAAATAACAATAGTAAACATTATAACACTTTACTTTAATTAATTTAATTATGAATTCATCTTAAGAATCAGGGAAATACATGAACAGTCAGCAATGATTTCATCATTTGGTTTGACAATTTTCTTTAGAGTTAACTTTATTAATATCTGTGTTAAGAAATATAATACGAAAATATATTTTTCACCTGTAAAATAGCGTTTTTGCAGTATCACACAAACCAATATCAACTTTTTGTCTCATGTAATTATTACAAATCTTTAATAACTCTCCATTGATTTGCTCTGAAATCTTATTAATTTCTTTGCACTTTGCAAGAAAATCTGAATTCGGTTTCATTACCCCTCACCCTTTGGCACATAGTATAGTATAGTATAAGTGAAGTAATCATGAAGGGGGGTATATAGTTTAAAGAGAAAATTAGGGAGTCAATGAACATTTGAGGTTTTGTAGGTTTCACTCTTAATATTAGGAAATCGACCACCCCAAAGGGTGCAAGGGGGTGAAAAAATATCTTAAAAATATTTGGGAAAATATTATTTTTTGGAAAAATTTTTTTTGACAGACGTCAGTAAAAAAATGAAATTGAAGGTATTTGACTCAATTACACGGTGCTCAACTAGCAAAATAATAGATTTATTTTTAAAATATAATATTTTGCGCAATAATTTTTGAAAATAGTTATTTATGTACCAAGGGTCATAAGTGCACTTTTTTTGTCGAAAATACTGTTTGCAATCCGAGGCCTGTAGGGTCGAGGTTTGCAAGTATTTGAGACCAAAAAATCGCACTGTACGGCCCGCGATATTTTTCGTAATACCCATGAATCATTAAACTAGAAAAAAACTTGAGAAAAATTAGTGGAAAAGTATAATTATTTGAGTAATATTTCATATTTGCTAAGCAAATAGTAAATTTAGGGATGCTTGGAATATCCATGGCAACCGTCAATAAAATAAATTTAGGACGCGGCTTCTATTCAAATGACAACTACTGTCAAGATAAATTAAATCATATTATTATAATAGCTTCGAACGTTTTTGAAAATAATGTCGGATATATAGCAGATATAGCAAGTAAGGGTTGTCTGGATTTACTTCAAAAAAGTTAAAACATTCAATTTAATACTTGTTATATAAAAGAGAAAATTTTCCTAAAACTATATTTCCCTAGGGACGTTTTGAAAACTAACTACTCACTGCCAATGGCAACAAATATTTGGTACATAAAGCGTCACTTACGATCGACAGAACAATGGAATTAGAGTATACTTACGAGTGAGGTATGAAGAAAACGCATTTTACACCCTTAAAGGGTGACTAATTCGACTCAACTATCAGCAAGATAATAGATTTATTTTAAAAAAATAGTATTTTCCAAGATAATTTTAGAAAACGCATTTTTCACCCCTTCACACCACTAAAAACACCCTTTGGAGTTAAGGTTCCTTAATAATAAGAATGAAACCTACAACAAATTTTCATTGACACCCTAATTTTTTCTTTTTATAGGGGATATTTTTATATTTTACTCGCACTATCAACACATTTGATATCTGTTTCGAAAGATTAAAAATTTTCCGTTTTCTATACTTACCTCTTCAAATTTAAACACATTTTGTCGATCTAGCCTTAGAAATAACTCCAAATTTTGTACACTTATTAAAATTTGAACTTCATGTAGACACATTTGGTTAACAAATATGTAGTGATTACGTAGTAAAATTCAAGACCAATTTATTGTCCCGTTTTTGAGCTAAACGAAAAAATAATTGTTTTAATTATTTTATAATTTGTCTATATTTTACCCTTAGTTTTTGTCTCGACCAACCAAAAAGAGTCGTAATATTCTATTCTACCAAAGGAAAAGTCCCTAGACACTTAAGTTAAAAAAAAAAATGATGCCACCTAACCGTTCTACTAGTTACACCAGCAAGCGGCGTCATGACGGAGAGTGCGGAAAAAGGATTTCTGCGCGAGAGAGATCTTCTTTTCATAGTATCATGGAATTTCTCTAAACAATTGAAAGTGATCGAAACAGATTTATTTTGAGGTGTCCTTTTATATCTTAAAATTCGAGTTTGTCAAAAAATATTTTGGAACGCAACTTTTAATTATAATTTCATTTTTGATTGAATACATAGGTGTACAACTAGAATGTAAGCTATCAAAAGAATGCAGATGTTGGAAACTAGTATATATCTGTCTTCGCCAGGTGCTGCCATGTTTGCGTGGTTACCTAGAGCTGTGGTTTCCATACTCCGGAAGGAAGAGATGTGAAGCGTTTTTTTCTTGTTTAGCCGTAATTTACAGCCATAAGTCAAATAAATTAACCAAATTGATACAGACTGTTTATATGATTATGTGCCGAACAGTTCAAAATACTACCCCGAAGACAACTTTGTCGGATTTCTTTAAGAGTCGACCTTGCTGAGCATCAGTCTTCAGTTTTATCTTGAAATATCCATTGAATGACGAACCCTTGAAAAGGCAACATAGAGCTATCCTTGATTAAACACTGGCTGAGATAGGTGCACGCCAACTTTGTCCAGGATCTGGCATGATTTGTTATTCATGATGAAAAGGGCAAGTTTGACTGGGAGCTGCCTTCGGCGAAGGACGGAGGGGTTATCAGAATCTTGGAGAGCCAAATCCAATCTTGGGATGAATTCTGGATATGCTTGGGACGATTCAGTGAGAACTTTGCAGGTGGTCAAGTTTTTTGATTTAGTCACCACCACCAGAGACTGTGGCCATTACAAAATTCTTTCCACGGGGTTTGATTTTAAAATTAACTTTGACTTTAAGCTAATAGAAATCATGGGCCGATGAAAAATGCTTGTATATCGACCTCTTTTCCATTTCCCACATATATTTTTGTATTTTCGACTTCTGGAGGCTGTCTATTTAATATCTACTTATCCCAATAAAATTAACTTCCCGCGTTTTTTTTAAAGACGTCATATTGAATCCACCATATTGAATTTTCCGAATTTGGAATTTTTTTCATCAGCCTTAAGCACCAAGGAATGCCTGTAGTACAGTTTAGGTTTATAGGTGACCGGGAGGTACCGGGCACTTTTTTGCTAACAGATAGATTCACACGTCAGAGATTAGGCATTATAGCTTAATATTTTCATAGATATATTTTCTTTTGTGATTTTTTTATTGATTACTTTTTGCTGTTTGCGAAATTTTATAATTAATGCTTTCTAATATAGTTATAGTCAATGTTTCCACTTTATCAGACTAAGTCTAGTAAAATGTCACTTTACCGGACTCTCCCAATAAAGTCACGGACTAAAAATAGTACAGGTTAAAGTCATTTTTTGGATAGCCGCCGAAGAAACGAATTACAATCAAATTGATAATAATAACAATGTTTAGAACATTATTACTCAATTTGTCAAAGAGAACATGGATCAGAATGTTTAAAAAATATTCATTAGACAACACGTTCTAATTTTGAATGCTCGACTGAAATAGATTATTATATTCTTCTTAATTTATGTATAGGTAGATTTTATAGTTTTTAATTTAAAATTGTTTTAAAGGTTTACATGACCACAAACGCGAACAAGAAATGGTCAAGATCTACGAGTGCCTCAATGGTGAAAATTTTTATTCAAGATTAATTTAATCAATGAGGTGCTCAGGATGCCAAAGTTGTTCTGCAAACTTTGATAATTTATAAATATGACATTGACTAGAGTCTCCTTTTCAAAAATAATATTATATATAATCCGTTTCTTATATCCTTCACTACCAGATACATATTTTTTACCATCCTATTCCGTTGCTTTACAAAGGAAGCAGACATAATAAAGATAATATAATATATTATATGATAGTAAGTTTATGGTAAATTGATAAAATACTTTACCGCGTGAGACTACCGACATAATCTATTTTTACAGAATAACCAAATCTACCTTGCTCAAACTATTAATTAGGTTTCATAAAACTTCTAAAATTTGGATATTTTTGTAAATAAATTGCTACTGCCGTGGCAGCATTTCATAAATTCCATCCCTCAAAAAGTTTTGGGTATGCTTCGCACACTTCTAAATCCGCCCCTGGTAAACTGTAATTTAAAATCTGCACATCATATTTAACTTTTGTTAAGATAATGGAAAGTGAGTAAAGAAAGCCACCCCATTGAGTTTTAAGTAAGCCATAGTGCTTCAGTCCTTCCAGGCGTGGCATCTTGTAGTGCTGTCTTTTGACGATGTTTATTTTCTTTGTCATCTACATTGTCGTGTTACCATAAATTTAAAACAGCACGCCTATAGTTAGGTTTTATATAGTTTAACGTATTAGACGGAGAGTACACTATTTTCTATATTCGTCAGTATTTGTCAGTAAATGGTGTTCGCAATAATTGTAATTAATACAGTTGAAGACAACTTTTGCTGAAAATTACCTATATACTTCAAACCTTTAATATTTTTCATTTTGAGTACTATTGATTAATTCCTGTGGGGCGATATTGACACATAGTATTAGTTGACTAATACAGTGATTTACTAAGACCATGTAAATCATGATCTAGAAAAATTGTCCCTATGTTTATATAATATTATACATTCAAAGAAATATTTTTTTTCAATAATAGAAAGGATTTTTTGTATGTAATTATTTATATGCTCAACCTGCACGTCATGAAATTGCTCGAAATACCTAACAATGAAGCGGTAGACTAGGTTAGCTGGTTAAACATTTCTTAATAAAAATGAAAACGAAGTAAGGACAATCAATAAACTTCTACCTACAGCTCTAAAGAAAAACGTATTTTAACTAAATAAATAAACGAATAAGAGGAAAGGTACCACACAGCGCTAATTGCAGCATTTAATCTTTTTTACAAAACACTTGCAATTGCACATGATCAAAATTTTTGCTTTCAATTTATAGTTTTTAATAGTTGTCCCAACTTATCTTGTTCCAGTGTTCACTTCCATGATAATCCAACATTCGCCGTAGTTAATTGGCCCCAAGTAAAACCACCCTGATAAATGCACCATCTAACGTGCAATAAAAATACCTTTAATGTGGGAGGAAGATTTTTAATAGACCTTTTCTTTTTGTTTGGGACAAACGTCCGGACATTGACCTTCTGAATATTGTCATATAAAAATATGACAATTTTCTTCAACATAGGCAACTACGTAATTTCGAGTGAACTGTCAGCTCTTTGAAGATATCTGTGATGTCTAGAAAAGCTTCTCATGTATCGTAACACTTCCTTTTTCCTTAAAGAAAAAGTCCGATGTCAAGGTGATTTTCCCTCGGGCTTGTTTCGGGGGGGGGGGGGGGGGGGTTGAAATGTTGAAAGCTCCTTGATACTACTATTGGTAATGAAAAGACAAAACGACAACATCAGCCTCAACAATTTTTATTAGAACTCTCGATTTTGGGAATGAACAAATATTTTAAAACCGGCCTCCTCATTGAACCAAAGTAATGTGAATTACATCTATAAAGCTGCTGTTTTGTCACTATTGTTGTATACTAGCACTTTATTTTCGGACACTGAGAAGTCCTTGAAAGAAGTTTAAATTAAACTAATCAATTTTTTTAAATTTTCTGCGTCTCGTAAAAAGGCATCAGTTTCTTGGAATTGCGGTGTTTTGTATTACAAATTTTCTGTTTCCTTTAACCATCTTTTCACTTGTTCTTCCCTGCAAGCCTCTTTTGATATGAATATTCCAAATTATATCAAACATTTTGGTGGTTCCCAAAATGTTCAAAACAAGACGAAAAATAAATATAATCTTACAAATTAGAGCGAGACTTAGGTATTGAAGTATGTGAACCAGAGCAGCTTCATTTACTAATTCAGCATCAATGTCCATGGTTTTACATTAAATGTCATATATTTTCCATGCATCGTAATAAATCCGATTTTGTGCTATGGCACATTAACCCAAGCTCAGTCAAGAGAGGGGATAAGAATGATTTTTACATTAAAAATTTCTTCAGCTCTACATCTCTATTTTGTAAAATAACGTCTACTAAATAAATCAACATGAGAACTCGATTTACTTTCTTTGCTTATTTTTGATGCCTATTCCAATGGGGATAAGTACTCGAATTAATAAATGGTTGCTAGTTTGGACAACTAAAATTGAAAACAAAAGTTTTGATCAAATGCAGTTGTAAAATAATTATATGTTATATAAAGAATGCTGCAATTAGTTCTGTGGTACCTTTTTTATCCGACTTCATTAAATGTAAAAAAACGAGTCAACTCGTATGCACGTTTTTTTTTTATGATTGTTCAAACATGACTCGGAATTGGCTTAAGCGATCTCAAATTGCAAGATATGGCGGTAGTCCCGTATCAATTTCAAGAATGTACCTAGCATAAGGTGAGCCAAAATTGGAAAAAAATCCAAATTCCCTCGGAATTGTATTAAAATATGTAGTTAGGTATTTTAGGAGTATTTAATAACGAATCTATCAAAAGTTAAGAATTCAAAATGGTGAATTCCAATATGGATGCAATAATTGTGATATATTTGAAAATTTACGTGAATTGATGGATTAAACTATAAACGAAAATTCAGTTTTTACCTCACTGAGAGGGTAGTAAGGGGTGGAATGATTCAACCTTGGGTAATGTCGATCGGCATTATCATATATTCATAACTTTACAATATATATGAAATCAATTTATTGGCCATTAAATGTCGATTGATATAGGAAAATGCAGTTTTTATCTCCTAAAAAAGGGGGTGGTAGAGGGAAACTGAATTTTTGTGTCCAAAATTGATTTCAGCACGTCAAAATTTTTCAGAAAAGATAGATTAGAACCTAAGGTTCTAATCTTAGAACAAGATCTTTTTTGTAGACCACCTGTGTTATTTTACCTTTTACGATTTAAATTCAATAGATACAGGCAATAGTATATTAATTTCCCTTACTCATAATTTTTTTTCGCACAATCCAGTAATGTATATGGAAAAAAGTATTGTTTCAGTGCAATGGTAGGTTCAGAACTCAAGAAAGAACTATTATATTTTTGTTCCAAATTGGAAAGATCAACAGAACAAAATCAATCAAGCAGAAACAAACGATTAATTTAAAGCTGTCAGTAAGATAAATTACGACTTCCCAAAGAACAAGTTGAAATATATCAGCATAAGAAACTTCAAAACAAGTAGATAAATGTACGGAATTATTTGAAATTAGAATTATCTCTCTAGGGAATTAAACAATTATTTGTTTCCAGATAATTTATCAGACCTGTAATCATTAATCAAGCCTTACATTTTATAATTTGATATTAATAATTATAATTATGTTTGGAAGTGATATTTTAAATAAATACGGGAGTTTAATGTATTCTCTGTCTATATATTGTTCTTAATCTTCTGGTCCATTAATTTAAAATATTGTACGTTAAGTACATATATTATAATATAACAGTTTGTTTTTGTATATATTTCTGGAAGTGTCTGTTTTATATTACACGGCACGTTATCCATATCTCGTTAATACGAAAGCATGGAAAGGACATGTATAAAATATTTTATAATTATGTTTAAAATGACAATTATGTATAATTGCAAGTTTAAACTTACAATTATAATTGCAACTTTATACTTTAAACTGACAATTATAAAAATATCTTATGCATGTCCTTTCTACGCTTTCGTACCTTAATGACTAAATTATAAGTGAAAAAATTATAATTGAATATAATTTTATCTTTGTTTCTTAATGCGATTGTTTATAGGTACTGTATTTTTGTATGAATTTAATTTAAAAGTTAAGTCAAGGCTGATTAAACAAATACACGTATTAGTATAAATAATTATTATGGTATTTATAAATTGTATGCATGACTGACTAAATATAATTTTATACTGGAAAATAAAAGTTCGTTCGTAAGTATTTGACTTTATTTCATTCTTTCCTTCTACACTCTGCATCCAGTACCTAGTACCTGGTACCTAGTTCAAGAAAAAGGTGATGCATATCATGACAATTAGGGGATAAAATATTATTCTGGGTATTCAGCAGATAACTTTTACTACGGGAGCCCACTCTAACTGTCCGTGCACCCCCGATCCTTGGGGACAATGTTTTTCATAAAGATTAAAGCCCAAGGCACAATTTAAGACTAAAAAAAAAACTGGCTGTACATTCAAAATGGCGTCCGTTTAAAAAAAATTGCAAATATTGTTTTTGTCATTTAATACAAAAACTAAAAAAGATGGAGAAAAACTTTCTACACAAAAACAAAGTGCATAAAATTTTCTACAATTTTGTTTCTATACAATATTTGGATAGGCGTTACCATTTTCCAGATAAATGATTCAGCTCTTAAAATAAAATATAAAATTCAATATAAAACGTAATACTACGGGAGCCCACCCCAACTATCCTTGGGGACGTTTTTCATAAAGATTAACGCTTAAGGAACCATTTAAGACATGTCCTAAAAAAACTGGATGTGCTTTCAAAATGACGTCCGTTTAAAAAAAATTGCAAATATATAAATATTGTTTTTGTCATTTAACAAAAAAACTAAAAAAGCGATTGAGGCAGTATTTTATCTGCTGAACACCAAAGAGATTCTGCATTTTCTTGTCATCTATAATCATTCCAAGGCTTTGGAATATTGTGAATAACTTCGTCAGATAATCGCCAAATACGCGTTTTAATATGCTCGATAAAACAAGCTCTTGATGGTGGAATGGAAGAAAAATCAACTTTAGTTGAGCCAAGAAAGGAGATGATAATGATTTTCATATTTAAAAAAATTCTTCAGCGTCTACTGAATAAAAAAAACATCCAACCTCAATTCACCTCCTGTGCTTAATTTTTATGGCTTACTTTTTATTTTTGAAGATAATTTTGCTAATTATTTGCAAAAAATTACGCGAATGTAGAACTTACATCAAATTAAAACAAAAACTAACGTTTAATTTCTCCAGTTTAAATATACATCGTACCCGCTTCTCCAGCTGAATCTGGCTTTGATATAACTAATAACTCGTTAGTGTGCTAATGTTAATTGACGCAACTCTCCTCTACCGAACTATATTTAAAAATATATATTTTTTTAAAACATGAAAACTTGGTCCCTCTCTTCTATCTATCGACTCAGTACCGACCCAGAAAGTGCGTGTGCTTTTCTACTGGGGGCGCAAAAGGGCGCTTGCTATTCTTTACAATTTGAGAGTATTTTGGCATTTTTTTGTTAATATGACCAAAAAAACGTTAACTTACAATAGTTAATAATTCTGAAATGAATAGGACGCTATCTAATTTTTATGGGGCGCAATGGGGGGCATAACGAACGCAATTCTCCCCAGAAAATAAAAGTTTAAAAAACAAATGGGAGGGCAACTTAACTCACCCTCAAACAGTTACAAGCACGATTTTGATTTGAGCTGCATGGTAGACATACTGCCTGAATTCCAGGGTTCGAAAATATGATATTTATATAAATATCAAAATATCTGATATTTTGATATATACAAGGTGTTCCACTTAACACGTACGCTGTCCAGTGATCCATCTATGGGTCATGCCTTATGTTTTCCATAAGTCCTGTGTCCTATAATTGGCTCACAGTTAGGTTCTATTTCTTATTAGATTCTAAGACGGACTGTCGACGAATAGGCAGGTTATCAACAGGGACTCCCTTGTGTAACAAGGTTACTATACAAAACATACGTATGAACCAAATTTGGGGCACGGACATATATTAAACCATTGGTTACTGCATATTTCATTGGACTCTATGCATGTAATTTTTTAATTAGAGAGTCCCATGACCCAAACATGGCATATGATTTTTTATGCGGGGACTCCTCCTAACCGTTGGGACAGCGAACGTGTTAAAACTCCCGGCGCCATTTTCTCGATAACCATAAGCGATATTTGAATTCTGTAGAAGATATCCACTAGAATATATAAATGACTTCAGTTTTGAGTAAAAATAGTTATTTTACACATGGAGGTTTAGACAGAGTTGCGATGCAAAGAAATTGTTCGATCCTAGGAAAGTTGAAGTAAGGTACATGGGATGGAGAATTATATTTTAAGCAACTTTCATGACATGAACAATTTTCGAAAACTCACTAGTTTTCGTTTCGAGATATTTGAACTTTAATGTAATTTTTCAAGTAACAAAAATCGCATTTTTTTTTTCATAAAATTTAGTCGAACATACAACATAAACATAACGAAAAAATTAGACAATACACAATAAACAGAAATGTCAAAATCTTTAATTTCCAAATAACAGTTGCAGTTGTTTTGAAACAAAAGATATTTTGTGTTTTGAAACAAATATGTTTCATTACCATCTATTATATGAAAAATGTCCCAAAGGATTTATCGTCTAAAATGGTATTTTAAAAAATTGATGACAATTTTTATATTTAAGAAAATTATATTGAAGTTCAAATATCTCGAAAACCAGTGATTTTTCAAAAATTATTCGTATTATAAAAGTTGCTCAGAATGTAACTTGCACCTCATTTCAACGTTCCCAGGATCAAATAATTTTCTATTTTTAAAATGACCGTTTTTATTCAAAACTGATATCATTTATATATTCTAGTGAACACCTTTTACAGAATACAAATATATCTTTTATTTATCAAGAAAATGGCACTGGGAGTTTTAAGTGGGATACCCTGTATATCGAATATATATCAATTTTTTAAATCATTTTTCACAAAAATGTCAAATACTGTGTTTTGTCAAAGGACAGCCAAGTAACATCCATACCTTAGCCAGGAATCCAACCCAGTACTCCGTGATCTCAAGTCTACCACGTAAGCACTGAGCCAGTCTACAAAAATGTATCTAAATGAAAGTTTTTTGATAAATTATTTGTTATTTAGTGAGCTCTCCGATGTCGAATATTTTCTGTAGCTTTCTCTATTACAGTAATGTGTTATGTGTTATGTTTATTTTGATTGCTCCCTGAGCAGAAATTATTTTTTCAGTATAAAAGCTCTTTACTATTGTGTGTGGTCTTACTTTGAACTACTGAACAAATTACACTGTTGATGATAGACAAGGGACGAATATTGTGTCGTTTTATAGACACCAGGTGGACAAAATAATATTAACTTTGTTAAAATGAGTTGTGTGTTGCAATTATGATTATACATGACCTTTTTTATTTAAAAATTAAAGTATCACATTATTTAGCAACAAAACTTTAATATAAGCAGCAACTCCGACATATAAAACATGTGTATACTTTTCCAAATTTAAAAACATCAGACTAATACGAAACAGTTTTTACCCTTATACGATTCACAATCTAAATAAAAATCAGAATCGTTGTCAGTGGAATCTGATAATAAATAGAATGTTGCTTCAGACTCTTCTGGAGGCTGGGGTTACTAAATTAGCATTTTGTGTGGACCAAAAGCACTGGAAAGCTTTTAACGAGTTTAAAATTCACCACTAAAAGAGGTAATATTCTATTTCGGTAGTTCACGAAATTTATTAATTACAGAGTCCGAGTCGTTAGAAACATTATCAACAAGTCTCTATTTGTGGCTTCTTTAGAACATTGACGAGTGAGTAAAGCTCTGAATCGACGTCAATTTTTGTTTTTGGTCTCTTGGGCATCTTCACATAAATAGCCTATTGGAACTGTACAAGAACTAATAACTTCAGCGTCATATGTCAAAATATCTGTCACACTCCCACTTATTAATTAGAAAAAAAGACATACCCTCTAGAATCGTCCAATTTTCAGAAACGTCAACAGTTTCCATAAGACTATTATGTAGGTATGGTCCAATATCGATTGTAAAGTTACTGAAGCTGAAACTTCCTCAACACTTGTGAATTCTTCTTTTGGTCAACATGATCTTTAGTTTTTCAGAGGCCATAAAATGAAGGCTATAAATAATGATTGAGGCTCGTAACCCTGTTTCTTGTAAGTTTATACCCTTGGGACGTATATATTGTATCAACGTACAAAGCTAAGTCTTAAGTAAAAGATCGTTGCTGTTTGTGAAATAATCGAAGATTATTTTATAATTGTTGCTCTTTTTGGCGAAGATGTGGTTATCTCATTAATCAAGCTTGACGCATCGCGCCGATCACTTTTTCTCAAAGCAATTTCAGCAGCTAGTGCTATTTCTTTCACACTCCTTCCTTCAACGATATCTTATATTCGATCTTCTTGAGAATAATCGTCAAATACATCCATTTGAAAAACGCTATTATCTCTATTCCGCCATGTTGTATCTCTTTCTAAAATGATTCTCGGTTGCTGGTGGAACGTCACTGAAGTTAAAATTATTTAAAACGTTTGTCATTTCTCGAAGTGTTCGAAAAGACGTAATGCACTACTAGGTGAAAATTCTAAAAACCGCCGGATTTTCACTTAGAAAAATATACATATATGCAGGCCGTAAGAGTAAAAGTATATTATGTTCATGGGATAATGTTCAAAAGATAAAAGTATAATTTTGGTCAAGGACAACTTTTTCAAAAGTGCGCCGGAGTTGGACTTATTTTATACTATATATTTTTGTGGACAAGGAAAAGAATATAATATACTTTTTAAGAAGCACGCTAAAAGTGTACAATCCGACGCACGACATACTGAGAGAGACTGAAAAAATATGTCAAAGGCGCGTAGCGTCTATATAAAATTATTGGGGTAATATTAGCAAAAATGGACAAGGCCGGTTTCTCGAATAAAACAAATTTGGATTCATCCAGCGACTGATAAGTTGTGCGAGTGCGTTGGATAATCAGCAGAAAGCTATGGCAGCAAAACGAAATGCAGGTCTTTAGAGATGGCAAAGTTATAGAGAAAACCGCATTGTGCATAAGTAAGATAAAAAGATCATTTGCAAAAAAGTCGGTCGAGAGCGAGGTTCACCTATATTGAACCTATATGGGACCAGTACGTCGCCGTAAAGAAGACAGGAAAGCAAAATAAACTCATATATACTGAACTCCGTTCTTGTGAATGATATAATCACTAAAATGTTATGTTATTTTCAGCCAATCCCTAAACCAAAGTGCCTTCACAAACTTCTGAAGAAGTTGTGTGAAACTTTTACCTAAACGCACTCGTCCTTACCCTGCTTGGGGAGGCGATAAATCCAATAAAATATATTTTCTTAGACAGGTTATTGTATATACATAATTGTATTCTTTGGATGAACCAAAGAATGGTATTATTTGAACTGTTCCATTTTGCTGACTGAGGGCCGGTTTATCAGTGCGCGGTTAAGTACTTTATCCTACAGCTAAATGAACTAGAAGTTTAGAATGTGAATTTGAAACATTGAAATGTTTAATAGAAGCACATTCTAAACTTCTAGTTAATTTAGCTGTAGCTGTAGAAGTTTAGAATGTGAATTTGAAATATTGAAATGTTTAATAGAAGCACATTCTAAACTTCTAGTTAATTTAGCTGTAAGATAAAGTGCTTAACCGCGCACTGATAAACCGGCCCTGAATGATTAACTTTAAGTCGTTTCCCTCGTGTGTTAGATCGGAGTTGAATATCAGGTGTCTCTTGACTCCATAAGTCTGTAATTCAATACACCGATCGGATCGCGAAAGCTCGAGAGGAATCTTCTATTAAAGTAATTAAGAGATCTCTAACGACAAGATGCATTACAGTATTAGATAAATAGGCTAAAGTGCATCGCCGAGAAACCAAATGGAGAGATAGGGGAGTTAGCAATTTACGGTAAGTAGAGCTTTTACCTTTCTCGTCTATGAACCTAAACATATAAAATTCAACTGGGAGTGGAAAGAACCACATACAATCAAGGGCAACGCGCCTGGTGCCCGATTTCTACAATATCAAATAATGAATATTATCTATATGTTGGTTGAGGCATTTTCTTAATTTTTCTGTGTTTCTTGTTGGGATACTCTGCCACATATATTTTCTTCTAAACAATGTCCATGAAATCTACAAGATAATACAATTATCCAGTATTTTATTGGAAAATATCCTCTACCTTTAACTACTGCTTTGACGTAAAAGTCAGAGGCGTAGAGGTTATTTTCCAGTAAAATACTGGATAATTGTATTATTTTGTAGAGTTCACGGACATTGTTTGGGAGAAAATACATGAGCATCCCAACAAGAAACGCAAAAATCAAGTACTGAATTTCTAAAACTGCAAAAAAATATGAATGCAAGCTCGTCAGCGGCAAACAGTTTTTTCAATAAAAAATGTATTTTTATTTTAAACACGATTAAATGGAAAACGTCAAAAAGATATACCTACTCATAAAGAAAAAGTTAACTAAAATTGGAAAAATAATGGAATTTGCGAACAGTAATTAAAAATAAAACCAAACTACGTTGTATCCCACATAGCACAAGGACATCCTATGTATGTACCGATGATATACACACATGGATAATGGACATCATAGGGACGTACATAAATAGCATTGTGTATGTCGTATGTACGTACATAGTATATCTGTTTGTCCCGCTCTGACAGGTCCCACACATATCCGTGGGACGTACATATGTATACGTATGAACTACCTATGTATATACGCTTGTAGCCTGCATGAAGTACACATGTACATTATATGTATATTCATAATTGGTTCATTTGATGTCCATAATACGTTCTAATGCACATGTTTATGTATTTACTATGGATGTGTTATGTACATTATTTTCATATATATATGTGGTTCCTATGAATTGCACTTATCACTTTATAGCGACATTGAGCGTCGCGACCCCTCCCACATAGCATAAGGACATCCTATGTATATACCAATGATGTACTCACATGGATATCGTAGGGACGTACATAAATAGCATTGTGTACGTCGTATGTACGAACATAGTATATCCGTTTGTCCCGCTCTGACAGGTCCCACACATATCTGTGGGACGTACATATGTATATGTATGAACTACCTATGTATATACGCTTATAATTTTTCTTTTTCATATGAAATTCGTTCAAGAAAACATTCGAAACTTCAGGTAGATTTCATTTATCACTTTAGAGTGACATTGAGCGTCGCTACGCCATTTACATTTTTACCCACGCATACCCACTTCTTATAGCATATTTATGAAAGACCGCCTTAAGAGTAACAACTTTTCTTAATATTAGAAGATGTTTAATCTGTTTTCTAGTCGTGTAACTAGGTTAATATAATTTAGTTATACTCTATGACCTAAAATAAAATAAATTGAAATTACTGAAAAATGTTATTAAACTCTACTTACTAACTTCCTTGTCGACATGGATAAAAAAATTATTAAAACAAAAAAATCTATTTGAAATTTATTTATTTTTTATTTCTGTAACTTTTGTCCTCGCATCGTGTCAAAGAAGTTGGTACTTAGAATACTTTGTTTAATAATATATTCAGCATTTTCAAGTTGTAAGCTCACAATATAAATAGCTCTGCTCATAACTAGAGAATAAATGAACAACAATAAAATTAAAACTAACACTTGTTATTTTATTCTTTTTTATTCTTAAAGAGTGATCTTTCTTAAAAAAATATACTACCAAAAAATGGGCATCTGTGAAAGAAATTAATATTTACGTAAGTTTCGAGAATTGTATTTTACTGGACAAGTAAGCAAATTCTAGGGCGAGCCGCCAAGCGAGTCCTGGGGCTCGATTCTCGACTTGTAAGAGAAAGGAAAGAGAAGTAAATAGGAAACGTAATAAAATAAAAAAACCGCTGCCCAAGGAATCACTACTTCCACATCCGGATTTTCCATTCAAGTCACACAACAAAAAAATTTTGTATCTGGAAATAATTGTTTATGGAACTTTAATAATATAATATTTGAAATCCTCTACCCCAAAAACCCATAAAACGATACCCCACATCGGTAGTGGGGTGGGGGTGGTGACAGGGGGTGAGAGTGGGGGGTGGATAAAGTAAAAAAATAATTTGAGTTTTCTGGTTCTTGTATACACACTAAATCACATTTTTTTTCATCCCCTTTAATAATGGGGTAGGGGTGGTAATGGGGGTGGCCAATGCCAAAATTTTTTTTGAGACCTTAGCTTCTCTTGTATATACTAAATACCAATTTTATGGACTCTTACCTGCTTGATTTACCTATTTTCCCCAAATTTACCCCGATTTACCCCCCAACCCTTCGACGGAACAAGATGAAAATATAATCTGGTTCTAGATCTCGTTAAAGTACATATGTGTACCAAATTTCAAGTCAATATCTCAAACGGTTCCAGAGTAAACGTGCGCACAAAAAAAGTTACAGACCGACAGACAGACCGACAGACCGACAGACAGCCGACAGACAGAAATTTTTTTTCGCTTAAACTTGAAATCTCGACGTTCCATGACATTCTAAGCCTATTTGAACAATAAAAATTTTTAAAAATTTTTTTGTCGTTACTATACTTCCACTGGATGTGGAAGTAAAATAATAAAATACCTATTTCCCATTGGAATAATTTCGAGAATTGAGCCCCTGGAAGCTTGCGAGTATGCGAGTCCACTGAAAACACTTTCGACACATGATACGTAGGTAAGTACACTATTTTTTTTGCAATCATCGCTGTAATCCAATGTGATTAATGTAAATATACTGGAATATAGTTTTTATTTATTGACATAATAAACACAGAACACTCAAAAACATAAAATAAAGCAAACTTGATCGAAAAACCCCAATGCAAAACTCCAACGCTGAAAGCTGAAACGCTATGCTCTAACCTTAAAAGTTAAAATTGTCAAAACGAAAACATGATTTGTCTGTTTCTCTTTAGCTAAAATGAACTGAATGATGGCATCTTTTTTTAACTGTGACAGGGTGTGCCATAGATAATTCAACGGATTCGTAAAGTAGTATCACAAGCATGTTCAATTATTCC
This sequence comes from Rutpela maculata, assembly GCA_936432065.2. NCBI lineage: Eukaryota > Metazoa > Arthropoda > Insecta > Coleoptera > Cerambycidae > Rutpela > Rutpela maculata. Next base: position 166,392,447 of record OW386285.2, read on the forward strand.
ACAATTTAAATAATTTATTATAATTATAATCCATATTTGAATAATTTATAATTATAAGAATTAAAAGTATAGAGTTTAATAATATAACATAATATACCTATATTAAAATAATATAGGTACTATGAGTTAATTAATGACAAATATGATTATAGACTTTACCTACATAAAGAAGTCTTAAAACCTCTGTTTCTTCGCTAAATTTAAAGACAACTAATAATAAGATTATATTCATCTTTTTGCCATATAAACTAAGACAATACATATGAAGTCACAGATGCCCTTGGAAGTTGGAAGTAAATATAGTTATACAAAGGTAGTTTTCTATATTGGGAGCTTTCTGCAATTGACTTGTATTTCCTTGTTACTCCATTTTTTCCATACTTGACGGTATTTTTCATTAATATAACATATATGGTGTGTAATAGTATATGTACAGTTATATATGTGGTAGGTACGTCCATGCAAGGATATTCCTTCGACATGCATCAAGGGATATCGTAAGAATGTACATCGTTGGAATGTCCATTACATGTATGTCGCTGGTACATGTACACCATGGACATCCATACGTGTACATACCTATAGTATCTTCAAGATGTACAAAGACATACTTTTGCATATTATGTACATTTTTTGCATATACATAGGACGTCCCGTGCTATGTGGGATGAACCTTTAACATTGTATCCATAATAGGAAAATAAATTTCTGCACAACACCCTAGAAAAGCAGATATCTCTAAAGATAGTAGAATTAACTACCGAATGAACTTACAATTTTATTTGCATTAACTACCTGATTATTTTGTTAATTACAATAATTTGTGTAAGGGGTTTTACCCTGCTAACATACATTAATCGAAATTCTGTAGGATGGTAAAAGAAATGTGCCATGTTTTTATTTAACAAAAAAAATATTCCAATCGATATTTAATTCATAAGTCAACGGTATCGAGACTTTTTTAGAAAGTACAGTGAAACTGGAGGTGCAACCATACCTAAAGCTGGTTATCCGAAAACCGTCACCCTACATATTGTTTTTCGTAAAAGGTAAAGCAGCCGATTGGCATTAACAATCAAGTTGGCTGTTACATACAAATAAAATCCGTCCCTTTAAAGTAGATTTGCTACAAGAACTTTCTGAGGAAGATTCAGATAGGATGATGTAGGTGCCAAATAAATTAAGATAAATTCAGAGTTTAAAAATTTCGTTTTCTATCTTAATTGTTTTGTTATTCAACATAACTATCGATCTTGGCTAGAAAAGCCAAGCCAACTTACAATTTTATTTGCATTAACTACCTGATTATTTTGTTAATTACAATAATTTGTGTAAGGGGTTTTACCCTGCTAACATACATTAACCGAAATTCTGTAGGATGGTAAAAGAAATGTGCCATGTTTTTATTTAACAAAAAAAATATTCCAATCGATATTTAATTCATAAGTCAACGGTATCGAGACTTTTTTAGAAAGTACAGTGAAACTGGAGGTGCAACCATACCTAAAGCTGGTTATCCGAAAACCGTCACCCTACATATTGTTTTTCGTAAAAGGTAAAGCAGCCGATTGGCATTAACAATCAAGTTGGCTGTTACATACAAATAAAATCCGTCCCTTTAAAGTAGATTTGCTACAAGAACTTTCTGAGGAAGATTCAGATAGGATGATGTAGGTGCCAAATAAATTAAGATAAATTCAGAGTTTAAAAATTTCGTTTTCTATCTTAATTGTTTTGTTATTCAACATAACTATCGATCTTGGCTAGAAAAGCCACACTGGATGGAAGAGACGTACGCAACATCCGCAACAGGTAAATGTGTGGGATGGCACTATAGGGGAACAGTGAATGCTAACCGCAAACGATTTTATTTACAGCAATTTTCAATTTATTCTCAAATAGTGTGAGTGCCAAAGTAAATAAAATAGAGTTCCGTATACTCCTGAATGATACAAGTTCGAAAGTTGTATAAATCTATTCAATAATGATTATTGTATATGAAAATGATTTTTGGCGATTTCGAAAACGGTGCAGACATGATGTATGGCGCATTGAAGAAGTGTGGAGTTGCGCAAGTAAGCGCACGTAAATATTTTTATCCAACACTTCCATATAAAGTGATCTTTATTGATGAGATTTTGAAGATATAAATAAAGTGGCCCATAAGTCACTAGTGAGATAAAGTAGTGAGCTAAAGTATATTTTAGATCACTAGTGAGGTAAAGTGATTTAGTCACTAATGAGTAATTTTAATATAAAAAAAGTCCAAGCAATTTATTTATTGTCTTTATTATACGGAAAATTAACAAAACAAAGAATCCAAGCACTAACACTTATTTATTTATATTTATATTAACATCTATTGTCATCATATTCGATTTTTCACAAAGAAAACTGCTCTCCTGTACACAATTTTTCTCTATACTAGTAACGACGTCTGTATCGCCTGACTCGTTGCGCTGCTCTCCCTGTATTTTTTTAGCAATAACAATCTTGTTTGAGACTGAATCTTCCACATAACCCTCCGCCACGATGGAGGATTTCTCCCCCACTGTGACGTTTAAGGGTGGTAATGTCACCCCCAGCATTGGCTAAAAGAGTTGCCGAGGAACGGCGCATGCTATGGCCTGTATACAAATCTGCATTTGGCAATTGCAAATAATCAGCTACAGTTCTTAGAATTTTTGAGAGCTTATTTAATCCAACGCATTGAAAATTTGCGAAAAATCTTTTGTGAGACACATTTTGCGGTCTTAAAGACACATATTTCCTAATAAAATCAAGTGGGTTTACCGAAAATACTTCATTTAAAACTGTGAAACTTCTTGATTTATTCGTCTTGGTATCTGGTATAGATATATATAGATATTGTTCTTTATCTTTTATATCTTCGACGCTTAGGCAGGTCAGTTCACCGCAACTGCAGGCACCGCAAACTCCCGATATCAATGCAACCTAAAAAACCCAAACAATTAAATACATAAAAGCAAGAACATCGTAATAAACACCTACCTTTGACACAAGATGCTCATCGTCAAGGGCATCCATCAAATATTGTTCGATATGTGCTCCAAAATTTTGGCCTTTTTGGGTTTGAAATTTCTTGATCGGCTTTTTAAGTATGCCACAAGTTTTCCATATCTTCTTATATCAAAGTTCCTGTATACTTTTAAAGTCGCCTTTATCATAGCATATTTAGACCACATCGAAGAAGGTGCAATTTTTTTACTCAAATGTAGAAAGTAAGCGAGAAGCACTTCGTCGTTTACAGCACTAACTCTTCCTTTTTTTTATCCAATTTTCAAATTGTAGATATTCTTTAAAATAGTTTCCTTTGGACTTTTCTGGAATTAAATTGGCTGTAGCTTCTTGGGCTTCTTGCAAAATATCGATCGGAATTTCCATATTATATCTTTCACAAGTTTCCATTTTGATGCTAATTACACAATGTTTATTGGTTACAAACAAAATGGATAACAACCACAGCTTTCTCAGCACATCCATTCAGAATCTACTTAGCAATAAGCTACTTGTATTTTATATTTTTAGAGAAAGACTGTTGACTTTGACATTGACAACTGACAAAAAATCGATGACATGACGTTTTAATAATTTTATTGTTTGTCACTGACAAAGCATTTATATGAAAGTGTTGGATAAAAATGTTTTATTAGACACGTGAGTTATTACATATAAGTCACTTAAGAAAAACTTTTCTTGCATGACTTATATGTAACATATCTCACTAGCCTAATAAATAACTATTGTCGTTTTCACAGTCAAAACGAATAACACCATCGCGAAATTAACACAATAATTATTATTAAGCTATTGGAAACCCTATAAATATTTTATTTTATCAGTGGGGTGTCTTCTATGGAAGCTAGGAAGCACAGCTTCCCTTACATGACACACAATTTAGGAATTGAATAAAAATAGGTTTTTATCTATCATCTTCACTTTGTACTTAAAGCTATGTACTGATTTCAAAAATGTTGTATTTGTTATGATTTATAGATATAATATTGTCAGGTGTAGATACCTATTTTTCGGTTGTTCCATTGTTCCGTGGTTTTGTTTGGTAGTATTTTGATATTGTGATATTAGACAACAAAAGGAGGGGATCGATTTGGGCAGTTTTTGTCCCAAATATTTTTTTGGGGAGATATATCACTTTCAAACTTATATTTGCTTGATAAAATACCACCCTACCACACTAACTCCCTTTTAATGTATCCGCTCTCATTTATCATTTTTTTCCTTTTTGCTATTTATTCGTTTGCGTGAAGTATAAATGCAAAATATCCAAGCCTACTCACCAAACTTGATCAGGGTATTCTGAGGTTTTTGGGGTCATTTAGAGGTCAAATTGAAAAAATATTACAAAGAAATCCAGAAACAGTTAAAAGGGAGTTATAGTGCAGTCGAATTGATTTTTTTCGGCGACAACATTCCACCTGATTTTTTTTTGTTGATTCTTATGTATTATGACCTGATTACGAAAAAAATATTTGCGCCCAAAAATTCCTTGTGCGTCAAAAGTTATGTGCACTTTTTGACGCGCTTTCACGGATTTTCAATTTATCTGCTTAACATATCTTGTACTAGTAATCGGATAGGAATTTTAAAAATACTGGCTTATTTGGAATAAAATTCTTAAAAAATATATCCCTTTCCGATATGTATATGTCAATGCGCCATCTTGGAAAAAAACAGAAAATACTAAAAACGGCCGAAAGAATCAAAATTGAATATCTTTTCTATAAGGAGTAATTTCACCAAAGTTGGCAAAAATAAAACTCATTTATGGTAAAATATAATGCACCAATCCAGGACACCGTATGCTAAATAGATGGGTCAAAGATAGCGGACGAAATAAAATTTTTAATTCTTCGCCAATTATGAAGGACGCATTGTACGTCACTTTTTCTCTTTTCGATTGTACGCTATTTTATGTACTTTTAGGGGATTTTTACAATTTTCAAAAATGTATTTTCTTTGACCCTCATTTTTTTCACCCAATTTGCATCGAAACAAAATGAAATATACTATATTAATTTCATTACCGTAATATGCCATATTTTTACCGCATTCCTCATCGACAGCCGATTCAACAATACAAAGGTAGAAGAAGCATTGGCACAATTATTTCCTTTACAATGGACACAGAATAGAATAATAGAACCTAACCATTTTTGGACTTGGAAGTATACTTTTAAACAATGTGTTTCTATTACCTCTTCTGTAGGTGGAATTGCAGACAATTATATTTTCATCATATAATGTTTGTCAATTATTTTATTAATTTTGGGTTTGTAAAAATAGATTTTTTTATGATGATTCATTCCATGCTAGTTGAGTCAATATAAAAAAAAAGGTCAATATCTTCGCCAACTATTATAACTTGCTTGTCTTCGGTTTTCAAATCAATAGCAGTTTTAACGATTGTATACAATCGACACTATAGTGTCGGCGCCTTCTCTGCATATCTTAACGTTAAAGTCATTATCTATTAACTCTTTGGGCAATAATTTTATAAAGCTATCCTTATTTTTACTATTAGCTAGACATTTTTTTTAACTAACCGATAATTTCATAATGTCACTTGTGATTGAACTTCTTAGTGCTATTCTGTTAATCGGCATACCTATCAAAAATAATACTACACTAGTTTTGACTCCTTGGTTGTGATTATTGATCATATATTCATATCTTATTATAATTACCACGTGTATACTTAATAAATTTCCTGTTCAAATTAATGAAGTTTCATTTGGTATTAAATTTTTGAAGTTATAAGAGACTTTCTATAGAATATTTCATTTTGTTTCGATCAAAATTGGGTAAAAAAAGGAGGATTAAAGAAAATACATTTTTGAAAATTATAAAAATGCACCTTTTTTGAAAATTTAAAAAAATGAACTCTCAAAAATAATTTGGGCAAAAACCGCCCAAATCAACCCTCCTCCTTTAAGGAGGGTTGATTTGGGCGGTTTTTGCCCAAATTATTTTTTTCCACCTATTCTTTTTCCTTACTTTATTTAGGCTGAAGATTTTTTTATTTTTAACGTGTGATCAAAGACCTATCTTTGTTTAACAGTTCCTATTTTTTATTTTATTAAACAAAGGATGTTTTTATTTTATTTTTTTAAGTAGGTTTCGGTACATGATCCAACAAGGATTGAACAAGGCAATTTTTCAAACGATACAAATATTTATGTCAAAAACCAAAAAAGCCATTCGATGTATTTTTTTCCGCAGCAACCAAAAATTGTATCATAAATGAAAACAAACAAGAGTTATGACACAAAAATAGCATATACAGTGTGTCCCACTTTTCACGGTAACACCTTTGTAGCTCAGTTATTAGTCACCCAATTTTAATCAAGTTTGGATGGGTATCAAAGACCTTTACCCTTTTTAAGTAAAACAAAACTTGTTTCAGTCATTGGCGTGCATTTTTATTATGAAAAAAGTGTCGATTTTTCGAGAAATTTAATTAGGCATTTTTTTGTTGAAAACTAATGCAATATTATTGATCAGCATGCTGTAGAACCGCTATAACCAGAATTTAACAACATTTTGATTTTTGGTTTTTGAATTACGGCCCACTTAAAATTACATATTTTAAACATTAAATAATCAATAAATTGGTAACGAAATATTTTTCGAAAAAAAGTCATTCTTCATTTTCTTTTTAAATTTACTTTTTTTACTATCCCATATCATCGAAACTTTCAAATCTCGAAGGCCAAGAATTTTCATTGAAAAATTTTGGATCAGACCTGTAAATTATTCGGGCATTAAGGATTACCGAATTTGAAAGTATCGATGATATGAGGTGGTAGAAAAAATGAATGTAAAGAGAAAATAAAGAACGACTTTTTTTCGAAAAAAATTTCGTTACCAATTTATTGATTATTTAATGTTTAAAATAGGTAATATTAAGTGAGCCGTAATTCAAAAACAAAAAATCAAAATGTTCTGAATATAGCGGTTCTACAGCATGCTGATCAATAATAATGCATTAGTTTTTCAACAAAAAAATGCCTAATATAATTTCTCGAAAAATCGACCTTTTTTTTTCATAATAAAAATGCACGCCAATGACTGAAATAAGTTTTGTTTTACTTAAAAAAGGTATAATAAAGGTCTTTGATACCCATTCAAACTTGGTTAAAATTGGGAGACTATAAACTGAGCTACAAAGGTGTTACCGTGAAAAGTGGGACACACTGTATATTTTATTTTATTTTATATTCGTTTTTTTATTACAACTTTTGGATTCGGCAGAAAAATACATCAAATGGTTATTTTAGTTTTTGTTATAAACGTTTCTATCACCGGAAAAATGGCCTTGTTCCGTCTTGGTTAGAGCACTCAGTACATTGTACTGTTGTGAGCAAAAAAAAAAATAGGACAACCATTTTTTTCTAATGTAAATCTGTCTCTATTTGCACACTTGCAATGAATTTTGACGAATAACTGACAATGTCACAAAAATTAAAGTTAGCTGTACACAACTAGATTTTAGCAAAAAACTTGTCCCATTTTTTTTGCGCACGACAGTACATAGTGACTTGAATCTGAATTTGATTTAATTTTTTTTGTTTTAGTAGCTTTTCCCGTGAAAACTTTTTATTTTATTGAAATGATGTAACGTAAAGTTCCTATTATTAATAATATAATTATATTAAAAAAAATCAGTTGTTTTTTTTTTCATTTTCTCCTCTCCCAAAGTAGTAGGCTTTGGTACGGCCCTGACTATTGTAGGCTGCTTGTTTATGTTTAGCAGGTGAGTAGACAGACGTGTGTGTTTTTCTAATTCTAAAGTAATTCTAAAGTAAATTTAATATTGAAAAAATCTAAGAAAATTTTCTATAAAACAAGTTAGAATATCGTCCACGTATCGATGCCAATAAATGAAATTTCCAATGAATTTATTTTTATGGATATGTTTTTCTAGGTAATCCATAAATACGTCTGCTAAAATCGAGCTTAAAGGGTCTCTTAATAAACCATCATTTCCCAAATATATTATCATTATTAAATTGAAAATAGTTTTGATTTAAACATATTGATAATAAATTTAAGATCTCTGTTTTAATTATCAGATTTGTGTTTGTTCTGTCTAATAAATCTTTAATTGTTAAATCTGTCGTCTTTTCCAAAGGAATACTAGGGAACAGATTTTGAACATCAAATTAAATAAATTTTGCATTTTTAGGTCTTTTTGTTTTGTATTTTTTTGATTAATTCATAGGAATTTCTAGTGCTAGTAGCATTAAAATTGCAATGGTCTTTTATTAAATAAATTGATTTACTAGAAAGTTTTATTGAAAGAGCAGTGACGAAATAAGCTACTGGTGGAATATGCATTTTGGCTTTGTGAAATTTTATAAGAGAATATAGCTTGGGAAGTTGAGGGTTCATAATAGTTAGTTATTCTTTATATTTGGAGCTGAAAATTCCTAGGATACTATCTAATGCTAGTTTTATTTCGTTTTGAAACTTTGCGATTGGGTTAAAATTCAAATTTTTATAATTGGAAGCATCTAAGAATTATGTTGTTTTTTGTTTGTTGATTGAAATAATAGTTTTACCTTTATCGGCTCTAGTAAATATTATGTTATTTTCAATAGATTTATCTTTTATATTATATTCACTAGCTGATGCCCGCGACTTCATCCGCATGGAACTTCGTTCGTCTGCGTGGAATTAAGAACATTGAGATACTAACCCACTGCACATTCATTGCATTTAAGGAAGCCGTCTTCCCGTCGAAAAAAATTATTATTTTAATCGACAATAGAGCACATGGGTGGGTATGTGCCAAGTTTCATGCTTAAAGACATCCCTCTCCCTGTTGACCCGTTCGGTGGGGGGTGGGTCTCTTTTTGAAAACCGTCGAATACTTGTCTCCTTATTTCCTCAGAAGATCCCGACACTGCAATATCACGTTTCTGACTTACGTAATTTCAGAGATACGGTTACCTCAGCTCATGTGGAGTAATTCTCACTGTTATGGGACATATTAAAAATTCGTTCCAATTGTCTAACACAAAGCTGACTATTTGTTTACGAACCTCCAACGCTCTTTCTTGCTAGCCGTACATTAAGAATGAGAGGGAACGGAATAAACAGGCACCTACAATTGGGACAACAGTATGTTGTACAACTTCTCCATTAATACTTAAATTTTCTTTAGCCATTTCGTTAAAAAAAGTAAAAATTCACAGATTTGCAACCATTGGAGACATTGGAAATGATAACACCATGTATGAAACTTAACAATAATATTTTATCTTCTGACGTTTCAAAATGACTTAATTATAGACATCATTTTCAGTGTCAAAATGATATACTTTATTGGACTGACGGCCGCCGGCCGTTTGCACCGTATGTGTTTAAACCATGTACCACCCCCGTTTTGACCCCTTCAAAAAGCGAAAATCGAAATTTTGTTTTACAAGTATCTAATATATTTCAACAAAAAATATTTCTGCCAAATTTCACGCATCTAGATCTGACCGTTTCCGAAAAAGCTTAAATTTTCAACCCCCTTTTTCACCCTCTTGGAGGTCGAATTTCGAAAAATCCCTTCTTAGTGGATGCCTACGTCATTCGAGAAATCTCTATGCATAATTTGAAGTTTCAAGACCCAGCAGTTTGAGCTGTGCGTTGATAGATTAGTGAGTCAGTTAGGGTATTCTTTTATATATATTGATATTTGCTATAATGTTTTCATTATTATTATTATTATTTTGTTTATTGTGAATTGAGATTTAATAGTTTCTGTTTGTATTATTAGGAGTGTTTTTTAGTGCTAATTATGTCCCTATGCCTAAATATTCTAATGATTTTGTATTAATCTGTTGTTTAATATCATAATTAAACCCTTTTTCCAATAAATTTGTTTCGTCAGGTGTAGAAACTGTGTCTGTTAGGTTGGTAAAAATTTGAATTCTAATCATTTATGAAAATATGAAAGTGAACACAATCTATTTTAATCCATTTTGACAGGCTGTAGCTCGATATCTCTGCATTTTGACACATAGGTAAATCATGTTAAATTATATTTTTATCCCTGATATATGTTCTTTTCGGGCTCACCCTGTATTTCCCTCTACTAATATTATCACGCTTCATTTAAATGTTCTCCTTTGGGGTTTCTTAACAGTAATTTGTAACAACTAGATTATCTTAGTTGTCCGTAGAATGACCTGATTAACAAAAGCATTTAAATTTTCTATACTAATCACTATAATCAGATGTCATGTTAAACAACAGGACGCTTTATATGCAAACATATTGCGCGATGCGTATTTAACAGAAAAATACACCTTGGGGGTGGATTACAAACAACATTAGCGTACATGTAACGCAATGATGCACGAGGTGTGGCCTTTATAATTCAGAACAATTTTACTCTATTACAATATAGTGAGTAGTTAAACACGGTAATTGTTTCGTGTCCGACATTTTACGAAATAATTCAAATTATTCATTTAGGTAAGTGCTTACAGAATAAACCGAAATATATTTGCAGAAATCTAACACTGGCAGCTTATTAGAAAAATGAGTGACGGCTCAGAGAAAACAGGACAAATACCTTCCAATAAAAGAAATCGTAAAAATCCACCAAGCATTTTACGACTTGATAATGGAAAATCACGACAATTATTGCCAGAGGTTAAACTTGTCCAGGTTGGTGATTTGTTTCTTGATAAGATTTTTTACCGAAACCTTAATAAACTAGTAATAGTTTTAAAATGCATTATTTATAGGGAACTTGTAAATTAGGCGTTTTCTTTATTGCCACTTGAGTATTAATATTGCTGTTGAGAAGTCCGCAGAAACCGACAATCATGCAAAAACAGCAAGACCACTTTTCGCTAGAAATGTACACAACAAAATTGGCAAATAGTCACTGGTTTGTCTTATGTCTTATTTTACTATTAAACCTCCACTAATTGGTTTTTTAAATTGGCATCGTTTATAAGGAGGAATTCATATTCAATTTAAGCCGAGAAGAAAATATTCACTTTCCGCACACTTACGAAAATGATTCACATCGCTCGCTTAGTAGTACAAGGACCAGTAACACTCTTTTTTGAAAGATCTGCTTAAATTTAATTTTTCATTTTTGTGTTATATTTAGGATGTATTTTCACAAAAGCGACCCCTGCAGACGCACAAGCAGGACAGCGCCTCACAGGACTTTTTGCTCCTATCAAAGCCATGTTCCTGTAATGGCCGGTAGCATAAGTTTTTCAACAATTTCAAGTAATGAACTACTGGCAAAAAATATTAGTTTTAAACATTTCTATCAATTGACTTTTTCTTTATTACATTTTTATGTTAATGACACGAGCAGGCTGGTCTACAATGTAGCTGACAGGAAATCATTTTCCATCATACTGTATTACTGTAATGTCAGTCAAGAACACACAAATTCTCAGCTTTAAGCACGTATAATATAGACATTTTTCTTAAATATAATTGAAATTCTGCTGCCAAGCGTTGTTCCGCTAACAAAGTGGCAAGAGTTTATTTTGTGGATAAGTTAAAAATGTCGCCAGCTCCCGTACTACAGCTGCAAACGTCAACTTTCAGTTCTCAGATGACAGATAGAAAAGCCCATTTTCAATGACAGTGGTAGAGAAAACAGTACTATATTAAATATCAAGAACGGCAAAGGACGTTTACCGGTCGACGGCAATGTTTGGCGCCCTAACGATAGCGAAGCCTCCAGTTAGGAAGTTTCAATTTTTCTCATTTTCTTGTAAAAAATAGTCGTAAAAATCTAAAAAAATCTTTTTCTTTTCTTTAATTATCTCCATAAATAAAAAAATTAGCGCTCATCTGAGCTGAGGCTCGATGACGTAACATTACATGATTCCGTCAACAGCGAGCGGGTGCGGGCACCGGAAGTTTAATTCATTCAGTGTTATTCTTATCGGACAGCGTAAGATATTTTTGTAGTTGGACTTGTTAACCGTTTTAATCGTTTGAAGAAGTAATTATGCCTAAAATAACTGCGAGTTGTGTACTGTGACGTCACAGTCTAGCGCGAAGTATTCATATAAGAAATTTAATAAGTTTCCTATAAAATGAATGAAAAATCAAAAGTGACGTTTACATTTCGCGGCAAGTTCAACTTGTTAAATATGATATTTGTATTTTGACTTTTCGTTATTAGAAATTAAATTATTTTAATAGAAGTGTAATTTAATACGATCGTGCAGAAAATAATGTTATTCTTCTCTAAATTCCTTATTAAACCATGTCAATTTTCAATCACTTCAAAGATACAGGCTGGCTATAAGAAATTAAATGTGTAAATACAAAATTCTTTATTAACATAAAAAATATCGTTTTGCCGACCGTATTTTGAGATTTAGTTAAAAGAAATGAATAAAAGAAACCATCATAATAACTTAATATCTCTTTACAGATGAACTATATAGTAAATAGTTTACTTGTGAAATATGATTTTCATCTGCATAATTAGCAAAAACTACGTCAAAGCAAAAATTGCTGCCGACTTCTAAAAAATAATAACAATATGGCTCACAAATAATCTGATAGTAGTGCCCTTAACATTTGAAGTAACCGATTTTCAAAATGGGATATCATTTCCAACTAATTAACTTTTTCACCTGGAAGCTATATTTTCATAATGCCTTCCTCCTAAATTGTTCGCTATAAATATACGAAGATCTTTTATATTTATTGCCACGAGAGGTACTGCTAAAATACCTTTCTATATGGACGTAAATTCCGTCGTTAATTATTTTTAGGCAGCCCTTCTTCTATGTTTTTCACTAAAAATATTGCGGGTTTTTTCCTCGGCAACAATATCCTACATTCCATATATTATTTTTTTGCGCAGTTTCCTAGTTAACTATTTTCTAGGGTTGTATATCTGTATATATTTAAATGAAAATATATAAGTTTCATCCTTAATTACATGCCAAATATAATTGTCCTCTATCACGGTTTTTTCATTAATTACACAGGTGCACAAAAATTAAAAAAATACGAAATCCAGAGGATAGACCCCCCTACACCTATGTATTTTGGAACGCTGAAATCGAATATGATCATAAAAAAAGGTTTTAATTATCCAATTTTCCCCTAGCACCTCCTTACAACCCACCTGGGGGATTGACATTCTAAAACCAGTTTTTTTGGTGCACTGAAACCGAATATAACGATTAAAACATTATTTCAACCACCCAATCACCCCCTAGCACCCCCTTACAAACCCCCAGGGGTAGTTAAAATTTCACTTCTTATGAAAATTGAAAATGTATATTTTTAAGTATTTTGGTGCGGTGAAACCGAATGTGACGATAACAAATGATTTTAACCAGCCAGTCACCCCCTAGCACCCCCTCACATTTTTTTACGGTCATATTCAGTTTCAGCGCACCAAAAAACCTAAAAATAAACATACTTTTTAAACGTTTAGAACAAGTGGAATTTCAACCCCTCCTGGGGCTTGTTGGGGATGACTGGGTAGTTCAGTAGGTACCGTGGTACTCAGGTCCGGTTAGACCAATAAACGCAATATTCGCTCATTAATTATGAGACCTGGAAAACATGTTTTTTTCAAATTCTCCCCCCGTTCATCAATTATTAAGCGTGGGCTCGCTAGAGATCTTGACAAATTTTTTTTTTTTCAAATTTCTCCCGTCCGCTCATCAGTTATCAAGCGCGGGGGCACGCCAGAGATCTTGACTAAAAATTTTTTTTCAAATTTCTCCCGCCCGATCATCAATTATTAAGCGCAGGGATCCGCCAGAGATGTTGCCAACATTTTTTTTTCACAGCCCCCCCCCCCCCCCTCCTTAACGATTATTAGGCGCGGGGGCCGCCAGTGAATTTGGTACCGGGGCCCATGATTTGATGTGGGGGGCCTGTTTGTGAAAATCGTCACCGATTTTGAATCATTTTAAGGTAAAATGACATATGATAAATAGAATAATAAGTATTTAGTCAAACGAAGTGCTTTTAACTATTTAAAAAGTTTGTCGCAAAAATACCGTACTATAATTCAGTAAACTACGTCTGCATTGTTTTTAAAATTTTATATCCTGGGTTATCACTTCATAAAAATCTAGCCACATACATCAAAAACTACAACAAATGGGGTTCGGCATTTTATAGACTTTTTTAATAAATGAGGTGTAATTCAGACGATCATTCCCCGGTTGGTGTTTAGTTAATAAGCAAAGTTGCAATCACAATGGAAATAAATTTCCACGCTTTCAGGAATCTTACATTAGTTTGCACGCTATAATTTACATTAATAATCATTCCAGTGTTATACAGTAACAGGTGCGGCTACCATATTACTAGCGGAGTATTACATTATTACTTTTTATAATTCTGTCCTCTTTGATCTTCATTTAACTGACATGAAAGGTAATATTATGGAAAAAGCATTATGAAATGGATTTGTTCGGTGTTTAATATACTTATAATGTACGCTGTCAACGCAATATCGGGTGGATTATGACAACTTAATACCATATATTTAATAATGTGTTTATCATATGACTAAGAAGAATTTTCCGTCTTTATAATATTACGAAGTCAGGTTATGAATAATAAACGACTAGAAAATTTCAGATATTATACAAAATAATTTATATATTCTGCTTTTTATTCACAATGCAGCGTGTTGACAGACGCTTTGTAGTCCATGCATTATTTTAATTGGCCTTCTTTTTCCCATCCCTGTCAAAAAAATCTCATCAATCAATATTGAAAATTATCAAAAATTAATGAGTACTTATGTACGAGAACCTATACGATCAATAAGTTTCTACAAGAGTCGGATAAAGTTGCTGCTGAAATTGTTGTCAGTTTATACCAGAATAAACCAGCAAAAAGGAGTCAAGCCGTATCCATTTGTAAATCCAAACAGTTACTTATAACACGTCAATGATAAATTTATGAGACTATCTAATGTAATCCGTGCGGCTTTCCGTCTGACAAGTGTTTCTTTAAAAAATGGGCTGCATTAGGTTAGAACATTTTTAATTTGCAATTGAAGATTACTACTTTAAATAGGGATTTATGAGATCAGTTTCTACGAGTATTAATGTTTCTTTTCAATAATATATTCAACGTGTTTTCATTTTCTTGAATGGGTAAAAGAAAAGGTCAGTGTTCAACTGCAATTACAAATACATATTTAATCACTTCGAACGGAGTTCTATGTGATCAATTTCTAAAAGTATTTGTGCTGTTTTTCGAAAATAATTGTGGTGAGGTTTGATCAGTAGTTAATTGCTACGATTTGGTACGAAATTCCAGGTACATATTTGGCATTTCTTCGAAAGGATTGATGAGAGCAGTTTCTACAAGTATTTGTTTTTCCTAAAGTCTTTATCAGCATGCTTTCGGATCTAACTTAAATATAAAAATTATATCAGAATGAAGCAACCAAATATTTTAAACAGTCTTTTTTATTTTATTTTATTTTAAACAGACTTGTAAGTCTAAACATTTAAAGGTAATAATTTAATGAGAATCCACCAGAACAGTATCTAATGTAACGTGCGGTTTTCCGTGGCTAAATTATAAAAGTATTTGTAATAAATAATCTTTAACGGATTTGGACAGTTTTCATTTGTAATTCCAGATGAATAGTTTATTTAAAAAGTTTAGAATCTCTTTAAAGTTGTATCTACAAATTCATATGGTTACAGATATAAGGGCAAAAGTGCATTTACACACACTAAACTGTAGATTTGTTGATGTGTATTGCATATAAGTACTAATGAAAGGATAACATGATAATTCCAAATAGCTCATTCGGAATTACTGTTTCATAACCGAATTTAAACTTAAAGAGATAAAATCCTGTCTGTATAATACTAATATAATTTATAGGGATGATAAAACCGCATCACTTTTTTTTATAAGTTTCTATCCGACATTTTTGGCATGGTGATAAAGAAAACAGCATCTCGCATCCATAAACACTCTCCATCTCCAAGACCCTTTCCCATCAGCTCCTAGGTAACAACAGCCCTACCTCTTGGAAGTCACCTTCTTCGCTGTGTAGCATCAGGTTTTTTCCTGAACCATTACTCATTTTATATTGTCCTCTCTCATTCTGATGATGTGGAAGAATACGGTGCTCTAAAGTCGTTAAACCTCACCCTTCTTGGAGAATTCCGCTGTTGGTGATACTTGAGTTTGATAAGAAGCCATATAAAAACCGCTGCTAATATTTATTTATTTCTGTTGCGCCCTCTGCTCAGGAACAGAGATTTGGTTTTTCTGTTTGTTTGATACAATAAATGACCATTTATAGTTAGGATTTCTGGACGCATCTCTATACGTTTCTAATAAAATTAAAATAATTTCTTACCAGATCTTAAGCTTTAAGATAATGCTGTCAGTGCAGTAGATTGCTGCACTAACATAATGATAGTGTTATGTATGATATTTAGGGTATACCGGGCATTTTTTGTTTATTCCATTGCCTGAAAGCTTGCAACTGCAGAGAGTAGTGATTCCAATGATCAGCAAAAACTAGCGCTCTATATTTCCTAAATTAATAAATTCTCTACCCCTTCCCTGCAATAGACTTTAACATACTCACTGCCTCAATCTTTAAACATAAGATCTCTAATATGCTCTATATTTCGCTTGGAAAGGGGCCAAGAATAATTTTTTCTGAAAAACATAATTATTGCCTCTACTTTTAGCTTCAACCTATGAGGGAGGTGTAGGAGACTATTTAAAAACTCTACTGGATAATTGTCTCTTTCAGAGTGGCCCTCACAATCTTTTGAATCATTGCTCAGATATATAGCAATCTTGAAGTCAAGACCTTGATATTTTTAGCATTTTAATTGCAGGGGCAAATATGGTTCCGCTGGAGTAGTTCAAAATATTATCGGTATAAATACTGCTTCAAAAAGACAACGCCACGATGGAATCATTGATGATGAGATTATTTGGCACTTCGATTATATCATCTTGTAGACCACATACTTTTTCAGATCACCATCCCCAAGATTAAATAATTAAAAACTGAATGTGAGATCCACAGATGTTTATGCACAATTTGGTTTTGGTTTCTGTCCACAGCTTCCTGTATTTAATGCCCATTTAAACCACAGCTACTCTGTAGTGAGCGTGGTGTATCACAGAAAATTATTTCAGAAGTCTCCACCAATGAGTTTTGTCCAAGTTGATGATAATACATTAATAATTTACCGAAAATTTATTTTAAAACACTTTAATCGCATTTAGTTGTTAAAAGAAAATACACATCAAAACTCCCATTTACAGGAATCCACCTGTGCCCCTCAGTGTCTACAAACTGATGCTAAAAGTGGTAGGGGTGTGACGTGAGGTAAAGGAAAAGTTGCGCGAAGCAGACGTGTGCTCAATTTGCATCAAGAGACAATGTATTTTTTGATTATGGTACTGTCCCACTGCTTGAATCAAATGCTTAAATAGCCTCATCGACTGGTACCAAACTTACTCATTTATCCCCAATTCTGCTGAAGAAAAACCTACTTTGTACAAAAGAAAACTGAAATATCCTCCAAGCCAATATCATAATAATTCTTTCATAATATTTTATATCTGAACCTAAACTACATTTTGTATTTAAACGATAAAGAGCAATATTCGAATTTCCATTTGAGTACAAGTTGAGGGTTAGTTAGAGTTTCGAAAAACCAACAAGAGAATCATGTTTTCTTGCCTTGGGAATGTAGAAGAAGTCACCACCACCGCCGTCTAAAGGATGTGGCACTATTTATTTTATTAAGGGCGCCAGTTGCGCTCGCTTTAATTTAGGGTGGTTAATATCTACTCTCAGTGAAGTTCGGTTCAATTCCAAGAGACGACCTAAATAGTCGAGAAAGCATTAAGTTGCCTACCGTGCATTGCTAACCGCTTCCTCCATCTTTCGATGCACTGGTCCCATCTCTAAACACTGCTTATTGATCTATCACTTCTTAATATCTCAATTATTTTTTTAGAGTTCCTCTCTTCGGCTTCTGTGATCTGATTTATGTTATGAATATCAGACGTGTGGGCTCTTTGGGGCCCCATTCATTCAGTTGTTGACCTAACATAAAAGCTCCCGGGAGGTTAAACTTACATTTAATAATTCAAATAAGAAAATGCAAAAGTTCAATATTCATAATACCATTTATTGGGTCATTCAAAATGTACAATAATTGTGTGCAAGAACCTGTACATCCATGTGTAAGAATCTGCCTACTAAATATGGCAAGGGCGGATGCCTCCTTTAGAGGACATGTATCTCAACCACCATACATTGAAGCATATGTAGTAGCAATAGAGTTGGCACAAAGAGATTCATAAGTTCCTGAAAGTGTACGAGAACAATTTGACTTGAACTGACACTACGGTAAAAATATTTTACTAAAATTTTGGTGCGCTTGCAGCTAGCTGTATAGTTCCAATAGTGATTATATCATTTACAAGAACTTGACAACTGAAACGCGTTTTACGGCAGTATATAAGTTACATGTGGTTTCCCTCGAGAAAATATGTCTCCTCGCATGTAACCTAAGAAATATTTTGTACTACGACCTCGATTCCGAGCGACCTCTATGAGATATCCTATTAATCCATAAATGAATTTCATTTATGGGTTAATCGACTTTTCTCTTATTTTTGGTAGGATTCAAGATCTGCCTTTTAACTTTTTCGGATGACCCTCTGGTGCTTTTGTCCCGTAGTCAAGTCGTCGGATGGATTTAAAGGATTTAGCCGGATAAGCATGACGAGTCGGCCCTCAAATGGCAACCTATATCGAAACTTATGTTTTAATATCGACTTGATGTATGAACGCGATTTATATGTGTTTTGCCGCCGTACTCCGCTTTGGCTTTGAGATATGAAAAAAAATGAGCGCATGCATGACTCTCGTTCAAGGAGACATATCTCGAAAACTAATTGAGCTAGAGAGGTAAATCCAACGGGAGGTTTCAGGTAACCTTAAAGTGTATATTTTATATATTTTTTTAATTTTTAGAATAATTACCCACATCATTAAAAAATAAATAAAAAATATAATAATTAATATTTCCATGTTCTCTGTGACTTATAATCACTGAAATATTATATGTTGTAATTCTTTATATGCACTATTACTCATAAAAGTTGCGTTAGAAAAAAGTTGGTGCAACACTTCAAAAAAAAAAAATAAAATTCGA
This sequence comes from Rutpela maculata, assembly GCA_936432065.2. Lineage (NCBI taxonomy): Eukaryota > Metazoa > Arthropoda > Insecta > Coleoptera > Cerambycidae > Rutpela > Rutpela maculata. The sequence continues at coordinate 166,411,676 of OW386285.2, forward strand.
CGCGCACTACATCATATAAGGATACAAACTTGCCATGGGACACACATATAAATATTTTATGAATTTGAATTATTATCTAGGAGCACTTCGCAACGGATTGGGAATTTTTTTTTTTAAATACTCGTTATTTAATTTCAAAAAAACGTAAGAGAGCTGATTTTTGAATTATACTAACCAACCAAAATTATTGAGCTTAACCAAAACCAACCTACAAGATGGCGGAATCAATGGTGGCTATAAAATGCTAAAAAATTATGAAAAATGAAATATTTTCGTTAAAGTTTATGCCGAGAAGTTTTGAATATTTCTGATAAGTACTTTTATGTTAAAATTGATTAAATTTTAAGTTCCAGGAAGAAATTCAATATGGCGGATCCAATATGGCGGCAATAAGATGATAAAACTAACTTAAAATTAAATTAAACATCATCTTGAAGGAGGGGAAAAAACGGAATAAATACCGAGATCTCCGGTATGAGCTCCGAGTGCTATACCCAGACTACTCGGTCAAGATGGTTGTCCTGATAATCGGTGTACTTGGTGAAATGAGGCCTACGCTGCTCTCGGAACTAAAGACCATACCAGCCTGCCGCAGGACGCCAGAGACTCTTATGCACTTGCTGTCGGCTTGCCTGACATACGCAGTCTCGGCCTATATCCAAGGGCACGACGGAGCATTACGAGTGCTTTATTACCATTTAAGGCACTCGTATGGAATAGACGAAACACCAGTACTGCCTTACGCTCCGGGGGATATTGAGTCCGTTGTGGGAAATGAGAAGTGTCTAATTTATTGGAACTACTCTTTTCCCACCGTCAGGCAAATACAAGCCAACAAGCCTGACGTAATCCTCCTCGACCATCAACTCAAGACAATGTTTGTCGTGGAGTTCTCGGCTCCCGCGGAGAACAACATTGTCTTGAAGGAGGAGGAAAAACGGACAAAATATCGAGATCTGCTCTTCGAACTCCGCAAATTGTATCCAGACCATACTGTTAAGATAGTGGTACTGATTATAGGAACCCTCGGTGAAACGAGACACACACTGCTTTCGGCATGCCGAAATTCGGCAGAGGTCTTAGCCGCCAGAATGCAGAAGGCCGTCATTCTCGGTTCATTACGTCTACTCAGGGCACACGATTCTCGGACCCAGTAGTCACTCACCTCACGGGCGTGGGGAGTGGCTACCGGTACTACCAGCTCCCCTCTGTGAGGTTCGGAGCCACAGAGAAGGGTGACTGGCTTTTATAAACTAAAATAATAATAATGATAATAATAATAATAATAATAATAATAATAATAATAATAATAATAATAATAATAATAATAATAATAATATCGGAGAGACAGAAGAACTGTGCAGAATCGCGTGCGCGAAAAGCAAAAATAATAATAAAGAGGCGTTTCCATTTGTGTAAGTGCGCATGCATAATGTCTGCATGCATTGGTTGCATGGTAGAGGCAAGTATGCGGAGGAAGAGATGCATGCTTAAAATAAGTGCGCAAGTGACCTGCGCCGCTTTTAGCGGCGTTTCCATTTGTGCAACTGCGCATGCATAATGTCGGCATGCATCGGTTGCGTGGTAGAGGCAAGCATGCGGAGGAAGAGATGCATGCTTAACATAAGTGCGCAAGTGGCCTGCGCAAATATGCGCAAGTCTCCCGCTCTAGGACCGGCAGACATGTGCGGCTGTCTGCCTCTTTTCCAATTTAGAACCGGTGCATGGTGGTCAGTCCGTATTTTATTTTAGTTTTGTGTGACTTTTTTGTTCATTTATACATCGATGGAATGGTCAAGTCAAATGACATGTTAATTGAATTTGTAGAAGAGTACAGAAACTTTCTATTATATTCAAAGTTTCTGTTCCTTTTTTGAAGGTAAGTGTTTACCCAACAAGAAGGTTTTTTCGAATCTTTTTGGCTCGTTGGTGATCTTCAGCAATGATTACAATGGCTGCAGCAATTGCAACACTATATTCCATGACTGAATCCCACCAAGAAGTAAGCAGAAACAGAAACAAGGTACACGCAAGACGCAAATTTCATCCACACAAGCATGCAACTTATGCATACGTATTCTTACGTCTCTGCATGCACAGGTGCATGCGTAGAAGGACAAATGGAATCGCCGCTTCAGACTACATTACATGATTGAATCGCATCAAGAAGTACACAGAAATGGAAACAACGTACACGCAAGACGCAAATTGCATGCACACAACCATGCAACTTATGCATGCGTATTCTTACCTCTCTGCATGCACAAAGGCATGCGTAGAGGTACAAGTGGAAAGGCCGCGCGTCGCTTAACACCTACGGTTCGTGAGAGATCGTGAAACTGTAGGAGTTGGCGCATTTTTATTTAAGGCAGCACGTAAGGCCGCAGATGATCTCGGTCTCGTATTCGACTTCAGGCGAGGAGGTCGGCGAGGTGCTGATCCATAATCAATAACTGAGCTTGCGCCAAATCGTCTAACAGCCCAATCTAAAGCTGCCGAGCAGAGAAATCTGTTCAGGCAGCACGTCGATAAGCCCGTGCACGGTGTATTCTATAACAACATAGAGACGCTGGGTTTATCGGAAAAGCTGACCTTTGCTTTTCTACGGTCAGCAATGCTAAAGTCGGAGACCAAAGGATTCATTGTGGCCTGCCAAGATAGTGTTATCAACACCTTGGTCTACCGCAGTCGCATTATGGGTGTGAAGATCCCTGACGTTAATTGTAGGACCTGCCGTTAGGCGCCGGAGTCGCTCATGCATTTACTATCTGCATGTACGATTTACGCGACTTCGACCTACATCCATAGGCATAACGCGGCTTTACGAGTGCTGTACTACCACCTACGGCACTCATACCAAGTAGACCAAACACCAGTGCTGCCTTATGTCCCCAGAGAGATCGAGTCCGTTGTCGAGAACGAGAAGTGCCGAATCTACTGGAACTAGTCGTTCCCGACGGTCAGACAGATTCAAGCAAACAAGCCTGACATAGTCCTCCTCGACCACCAATACCAAACCAAGATGATGTATGTCATCGAGTTCTCGGCACCAGCCACCTGCCGAGACAAACATCATCTTGAAGGAGGGGGAAAAACGAACTAAATACCGAGACCTCCAGTATGAGCTCCGAGTGCTATACCCAGACTACTCGGTCAAGATGATCGTCCTGATAATCGGTGTACTTGGTGGAATGAGGCCTACGCTGCTCTCGGAATTAAAGGCCATACCAGCTTGCCAAAAGTCAGCCTAGTGGTTGGCAGGCCAAATGCAAAAGGCAGTTATCCTGGACACACGAATCTGATATCTACAGTCACTAACCCTGCGGGATGCGGGGAGTGGCTGTTGATTATCCGCTGGCGTTTCTCCCGTGAGAATGTCGGAGACACGGGAGAACTGTCCAGCATGGCGCAAGCGAAAAAAAAAGAAATAATAATAATAATAATAATCTTTACTTCCTCATTGCAAAAAAATTATATACAAATAAAAGTATACAATAAAATCAATCTAGAAAGCGTCATAAGAAAAATTAGCAAAAAGTTAACAGAAAAGAAATAATACAATAAAATACATAAAACAGATGAACATACAAGACATCTTGTAGTTGGTCATATAAAACAAATATATTAAATTACAAAAATTCATTTATCGTGTAGCAACTTTTTTTTCTAGTAGGTAATATTTTCTTTAATTTATGTTTGAAAACATCTTCATCTAATGAATTTTAAAGCTTACACCCTTGGTAAAGAAAACTTTTCTGGTTATATGAGAATCAGGGAGTATAAAATTCTTTGCTCTAGTGTCATGTAAATGACTCGCATGATTGATGACTATCTGTAATTTAAATTTAATAAAATACGAACTGCATATTTCTGTAACACCCTAGTCAAATTTCAACTATTGCCCCAGTTTACAATTCCGTACCTAAGATGCGAATGAAAATTAGCATAATAGAGTATTTTAAGAATTTCCTGGCTATAATGTTTTGACATAAACTTTAGAGCATAACAACTTGTTCTTAGCTTTATACATAATTACTTCCACAACCAGTGGAAGTATAGTAACGACAAAAAAATTTTAAAATTTTTTTATTCAAATAGGTTTAGAATGTCATGAAACGTCGTTATTTTAAGTTTGAGCGAAAAAAAAATTTATTTTCTGTCTGTTTGTCGGTCTGTCTGTAGCTTTTTTGTGCGCACGTTTACGCTGGAATCGTTTGAGATATTGACTTAAAATTTGGTACACATATGTACTTTAACGAGATCTAGAACAAGATTATATTTTCATCTTGTTCCGTTGAAGGGTTGGGGGGTAAATTTGGGGTAAATAGGTAAATCAAGCGGGTAAGAGTCCATAAAATTGGTATTCAGAAAATACAAGAGAAGCTAAGGTCTCAAAAAAAATTTTGGCATTAGCCACCCCCATTACCACCCCCACCTCATTATTAAACGGGATGAAAAAAAAATTTGATTTAGTGTGTGTACAAGAACCAAAAACCTCAAAATATTTTTTTACTTCATCCACCCCCACCCCCACCAGCACCACCCACACTACCGATGTGGGGTATGGTTTTATGGGTTTTTGGGGTAGAGGATTTCAAATATTATATTATTAATAACAATTATTTCCAAATAAAAAATTTTTTCGTTGTGAGTGACTTGGATAGAAAATCTGGATATGGAAGTAGTGATTCCTTTTGCAGCGGTTTTTTTCGATACGTTGAGTCCATTGTAAAGTGTTTATCAACACACTATCAACAAAAGTTTTTATTTCCCAGCTAGTACCATTAAAAAGTGTTAGGCTCTCGGAAATATTATTCAATGAAAATTGTAATGAAACTGTCTTTGTTTTATTTAGAATCAGGTTATTATCTTGAGACCAATTTGGTACATGTAAGTATTTTAACGAGATCTGGAACTAGATTATATTTTCAACTTATTCCGTTGAAGGGTTGGGGGGTAAATTGTAGTAAATGGAGGTAAATAGGTTAATCAATCAGGTTAAGAGTTCATAAAATTGGTATTTAGTATGTACAAGAGAAGCTAATGCCTCAAAGAAATTTTTGGCATTAGCCATTAAAAACGGGGGTGAAAAAAAAATTGTGATTTAGTGTGTGTACAGGAACCAAAAGCCTCAAAATATTTTTATTTTACTTCATCCATCCCCACTACCTTATCACTTGTGGCATATCATTTTATGGGTTTTTGGGGTAGAAGGTTTCAAATATTATATTATTAAAGTTCCATAAAAATTATTTCGACATACAAAATTTTTTCGTTGTGAGAGACTTGGGTAGCAAATCTGTATGTGGAAGAAGTGATTCCTTGGGCAGCTGTTTTCGTTTAGCATTATTTACAACTTTCTAATGTTTTCTGGAAATTTTATATATCGAACTTATTCCTTCTGGCTCTCGGGGAAGTGTGAAAAAATCTTTGAAAAGGAAAACAGATATGGTTTGGAATTTATACGTAGATTATAATTATTAAGCAAGTGATAAATCATTCACATTTTTCATACTTATTATAATTTCGATAAAATTAGCCAAAAGATAAATTGAAAACTGCACTGCAAACACTACACTGCACAAAACATCATAATGCTGTATGAATTATGATCTAAAACGAAAAATGTGGTATCTTGGAAAACAACTCGGCAATCGTGTCGCCATACGATTAAAAGTATTTTTTCTCTGTAAAATTGTTTTAGAAAGCTAATTCTTTTTCTGAATTAAATTTAGAATTATTTTAATCTAAACTTTACATCAGAAAATAGTAAACAGCTTTAGTTAATTGACAGAAAAATAAATTATCCTGTACATGTGCATGTGTGTTTCTCGCAAACTGTTTTCAAATGTGAAACATTAATATTCATGCAACAAAAAAATTAAGTGAAAGATACAAAACGTTTTAGCTCTGTAATACATTTAACAAGGGTTTGCTGACAGTTTTATGATAAATTGTGTAAACATCACATATCCAGGCGTTTCTCGTCGCCTATTTAGAAATTGGTTTTAAATTGTAGCAAATGCGCTCTTTCTCTAAAATAAAGCGTTCCTGGGTGCCTGAACCGGTAATTTGATTAGATTATTCATTTACCAAACATGAGAAACATACCAAGTCATTCATTTCGTTTACACGAATAAATCTTATTAATATGCTTGATTTTAATTTGTCTATCTATGTTTTTAATCAGCCCTCTATTTACATCAGTGAAATGTTAAAATGTGCAGTAGTAATTTATGTAACAAGTACCTACATAAAGTAGTACTTTTTTTAGGAAGTTTGGCCCATCCCACAAGTGAAAAAAAGACACTTTATACATGCATTTCATATAATGTTTTTCTATGACTGTCTTCAATTAAAATATTTGTTCAATTCAAATCAACATTTTAACGGTAAGAAAGTTGTAAAAGATTTATATACTAGAGCTAAAATAATTTCTTCAAATGACGAAATTTTACTTAACGAAAAACAGTTTATAAAATCTGTTCTATTAAATACTCAATCAATACACATTAAGATCGACTTTATGGAAAACTAAGCCGGTGAATCTATATAATTAAAACACAAAAGCATTTTTCTTCTCAAGTTTCGCCAGCGGCTCCCACTGCACCGATTTTGACGAACATTCGAGTTGTCGAAAAAATTAAATGAGAATATTATGAAGATTTTGCTGTCTTATACACAGCCCATTAATAAATAATATAACTGAATATGAAAATTTGTTATCGTTAGATGGTGAATACGTTGGTCATATTGAATTGCATTGTATTAGTCAATTATCTCCTAATTATTTATTTAGGTTGTATGGGGACGATAACAGCGAAAGTTTTGACTAGGGTTCGGAAAATATTACTTGTAGCGAATCAAAATAGTGAAAAAATCACTATTCGAAATGTCTTCGTATCATGATATTTCGAATTATGCAAATTACGAAAATTACGGTTTTCCATTCCGTTAGTACTTAGTCTATGTCTGTATGTCTGTCTGTTGACGTCATATTTAAAAACTTGTTCGATGGATATAATAATTATTTATGTACTAAAGGTCGTAAGTGCACTTTTTTGGCCGAGGATACAGTATTTGAGACTAAAAAATCGCACTATACGACCCGCGGTGCATATTATATTTTTCGTCATACCCATGAATCATTAAACTAGAAAAACACTTGAGAAAACTATAATTACACAGCCCCACAAAAAAAAAAGTGGTCTGTCCGGCGGACCAGACCAATGTATCCGCATGTTTTTGGATCCGCTGAATCCGAATCCGAAGTCAGAATTATCTAATTGGCTCGTTTTTCACCCTCAACCCCAGAAAACATCCCCCCAAAAAAATGGTCTGCCCGGGGACCAGACCAGTATATTCTTATGTATTTCGACCTACTGAAACCGAATCCGCAGTTAGAATTGTCAGATTGGATCGTTTTCCACCCCCAACCCCAAAAAACACCCCCAAAACAAAAACAAAGTGGTCTGTCCGGCGGACTATACCAGTATATCCTAATGTATTTTGACCTTCTCAATCCGGATTTGAAGTTAGAATTGAAAGATTGGCTCGTTTTTCACCCCTAACCGCAAAAAACACACCCCCTAAAAAATGGTTTGTCCGACGGACTAGACCAGTGTATAGACCAATGTATTCTGTATGTATTTGGACTGCTGAAACCGAATCTGATGACAGAATTGTCAGACTGGCTCATTTTTCACCCCCAACCCCAAAAATCATCCCCAAAACAAAAACAAAGTGGTCTGTCCGGAGGACTATTCCAGTGGATTCTTACGTAATTTTACCTGCACATAAACGAGACTGTACGTAAGGTCTACTCCATGTCCAGGAGTCTGTGTCCGCTCCTGGCGCGGGGTAGCGGACTACACAGGACTAATAAAAAATTATTGTATACGATGGTGATCAGACCGGCCATCACATACGCGGCGTCGGTGTGGTGCAGCATCCCGGCCGCGACAATGCGGAAACTCAGAGTTTTAGAACATTTTATGCGCCTCATTTCAGACTCCGGTAGGTACACCTCCCTCAGAGATCTCTATGCACGTTGCCACGACATAACCCCACTAGCGGACTTCGTGCGGGAAACTTCCCAAAAATTCTACCAATTCAAACTGGGCGAAAGTCCGCTAACCCGAGACATCACACGAATCAGACAGCATAATGCCATATTTTTCAACCTGAAACACCCATTACCATACCAGGCGTTGCCTATCTTTCGGCAACCTCCCTAGCCACATCTTTCCTATACCACAATTTCCTTTCACCACCTTTTATTTTCACCACCTTTTACTTGAACCCCTCTATTCCTCCATTAGTTGCATTTTTATTATTTTCGTCAATTTTTGTTCTTTTGTCCCTTTTTGTTCTTCTTCCAAATTCCCTTTAGACCAATAACTGCTAGTAAATCATAATCTCACCCCATCCTTTCAGAGGCAGGTAGACCACTGGATAAATCCGTGACTCTCGAACGGGTTTTTTCACTAAGTTTTTCCCGTATGGACAACAAGATTTTCTTCGTAAATTTAGTGCGCGCATGCAACAGTGCGCGTGTGTTACAAAAATGCAATTGTTTCTTCGTAGTTCTAGCTATTTCTAAGTATTTTAATATCTTCCCGGATTATTGTTCAACGAAATTGTTAGGTTTAAGTTTTTTATATATGTTAAACAGGAGCCCTAACGCCCCAATTCCATCTGTTGTTACAGCCGAAGCTAAACCCCTCCACCCGGTCACCTACCTACAGGGACGTTGCACGCCGCGGTGGAGTGATCGGCTTTAGACTGGACCCAGCTGAGGCGCATTCATGTCTTTAAACATTAATAAATATCTTTGATTTGATTTGATTTGATTTGACCTGCTGAATCCGAATTCGAAGTCAGAATTGTCAGATTTGTTCGTATTTCACACCTAATCCTGAAACAAAAAAAGTGGTCTGTCTGGCGGACCATACCATTATATCCTTATTTATTTAGACCGCTGAAATCGAATCGAATCGAATCCGAAGTTAAAATTGTCAGATTGGCTCGTGTTCACCTCTAACCCCCCCCCCCCCCCCCCCCCCCCAGCAGGTCCAAATACATAAGAATACACTGGTCTGGTCCGTCGGATAAATCATTTTTTTGGGGGTGTGTTTTCGGGGTTGGGGGTGAAAAACGAGCCAATCTTTAAATCCGGATTCAGCGGGTCAAAATACGTATGAATACACTGGTATAGTCCGCCGGACAGACCACTTCGTTTTTGTTTTGGGATTGGGGGTGAAAAACGAGCCAATCTGACAATTTTGACTTCGGATTCGGTTTCAGCAGGTCCAAATACATAAGAATATACTGGTCTGGTCCGCCGGACAAACCATTCCATTGTTTTGTTGATCGTAAGTGACGCTTTATGTACCAAATACTAGGGAAATAAAGTAAATTTGGAAAATTTTCTCTTTTATATCATAAGTATTAAATTAAGTGTTTTAACTTTTTTGGAAGTAAATCCAGACAAGCCTTACTTGCTACACTTTCTGTATCCGATATTATTTTCAAAAATGTTCAGAGCTGTTGTAATAATATGATTTAATTTATCTTGACAGTAGTTGTAAATTTATTTATTACTAGCATAAATATAACAGATATATACATATATGTCAAATGTAAACATCAACAGTTAATACAAACGAACATACATAACACGGAATATCACAGGATGTCATCAAAGTATTCAGACAGTAAATAATAACATTTATTACACAACATTATTTTAACAGAATTTTTAAATTTTTTGAGATCAAGTAATTTGTATGAATTTGGAAGTTTATTGTACACTTTTACTGCCAAATATTGTGGACTTTTTCAAATAAAGATAATTTATGTTTTGGTATTTCGAGTGTTAATTCATTCCTAGTGTAATATGAGTGATTAGCATTTAGTGAAGGTATATCGTGTAAATGACTTCGGGCATAGATTGCTAACTGTAGGATAAATATACATGGTAGCGTTAATATATTTAGTTGTTTAAATATATCTCTACAGCTTGCTCTTCTATTGGCTCCTATTATAAAACGTACCGCTCTTTTTTGTAACTTAAAAATACGAGTAGATTCAGTTGAGGCACCCCAAGCCAAGATACCATAAGATATCACAGAGTGGAAATGTACGTAATGATACGTCACCAATACTGATCTACTTACTATCTCTCGTAACTGGTTTATACAGTAACAAATGGGGGCAATCTTTTTACTAATAACATCAATGTGAATGGTCCATGAGCAATTTTCTGATATATGTACACCAAGAAATTTTACAAATGTATCTTGTTTAATGGTACCATCTTTTATTTTAATTAAATGACTGTAGTTAAAATCGGTGTTTGATGGATTAAATCTTATAAATGTTGATTTTTTGTTATTTAAAATAAGCATATTATCATTGAACCACTCATGAACCCGTTGTATTTGTGTATTTGCTTCATTAATTGCATTATTTATCTTGCTGTCACCGATCAAAATAGATGTATCATCGGCAAACATTATGGATTGGGGGCATTAAAATCGTTTACATAAAGAATATATAATAAGGGTCCTAAGACAGATCCTTGAGGAACACCAAAAGAATTTTCTAATATATTAGATGAATGGTTATTTAATTCTACATATGTAGGCTGAATACCCTGCAAGAATAAAACGAAAAGATAATAATATCTGGAATGTTGGTTGATAAGAATGAAAATCTGATGCCATTTTGGTACAAAAAATATGCAAAGCCACTGAAAACAATAAAATAATTAATGAATAGAAAGTGTCAAATAGAGAGGGGAGATTTTTGCAAAAAATTTTACGAATTTTTTTATATTCATCACTTACCGAAGAGAACTGCTGTAATTGTGAAAAAATCACTGTTTCAAATTACTTAGGATTTTCACATTTCAAATTATATATGTAGATATTTAGGTCCATCAATTCAGTCATTCTGTCTGTCGGTCGCTCTATATCTAAAAAATTATTTGACAGAAAAATAATATTTGACAGGTAATTGAGGCGTATTACCATGGAAGAAATCTGACATATTTTGACAAAAAAAATAATTAAGGAAAAAGTGTTATGGAAAACAATAATATTTGATATTTAACACAATTGCTAAGGAAGAAACCTGTTATAGTACGTAGTCCTTTGTTTTTATGAACTTTTTTAGGAAAAGGTGAGACTATGACGTTCAAACAGGACCGTAAATTTCTTGAAAGAATAATTTCTGGGATACATTTTTAAACATCCCCACTCCATCGAATCTCGATGGGGTTATTCTAGTATTGTTTAAAATTTCAAAAGTTGAGTGCGGTCTTGGTGAGTGCGGTAAACATTATGTATTTGAGTCATTTACACAATTCAACGTAAGACTTCATAAACATAGAAATTATGCAAGAAAGGGGAATTTGAATAATCAAAAATTTGTGAACACGGGTGGAATTACAATCATAAGATTCAATGGGACTTTACGTAGATACTGGTAAAAGAAAGCAACGGAGCTGAATGGAAGCTTAAGGAATCTGCTATATTTTGTTAAATAAGAATAAATGTTTTTCAAATTATTCCATGAATTTTTATACTAGTTTCAAAGATAAAGAAAGTAAACAAAATAAACTGTCAAAAACTTGTTTTTTTCACCAACTGTATGTAAAATATACAGAGTGACCCATTTAAAAGCTGAAAACCTCTCTAAAATGTTTATTTATTGTGGGATTTGAATCAAATTTTACTCAAGTATAAAACAAATTAGGATCTAATTATGACCAGAAAAACATTGGCCTCCTACAAATATAATGCACCTGTGGTACCAAAATATGCGGAAAAAAACAAAAAATCATATTAAGCATGTTTTTATCGGAAATGTTTTTAATGAAACTTGTTCAGAATTGACCAAAAACCTTAGGGGGAAATGAAAAACTGTGCGGACACAAATTTTGAGTTAGAAAAACCTGATACATCACATTACGCTTCTACTCAGACTATAATATATATAGCTTCGGTTAAACGGAATCGTAAAAAGTCCAAAACAGAGTTACACGATGCTATAAAATATGAAATAAAAAATGTTATTTACGATATGGTGTCTGATCATAAACATATTTTCTTGACTATCCTTTTAGAAGAGCTAAAATCTAGAGCAATAATTGATATTGACCGTACCAATTTATATAAAATGATTAAAAAATTAGGCTTTTCCTTTAAATAAGGTAACAATAGAAAAGTACTGTGTGAAAGACTACAAATTTATCTAACACGGCTTGAGTTTTTACGCAAATACGTAGAAAATTTGAAAAGTAATGACCCCAAAGATGTAGTGTTCTTAAACGAAACTGGGATCTTTAGCGGAGGAGGATTAAAACGTTATTGGCAAGATGATTCCAGTATATCGAATAAGCCGTACAGCTTCACAAGATAAAAAATTTATAGTTGTACATGCAGGATCTATTCATGGCTTTGCTGAAGATGCGAATTTAGTTTTCTCCATCAAAAATAACTCAGCAGATTACCATGATAACATGAACTCTGAAAATTTTGAAAAGTGGCTGACAGAGAGACTTTTGCCGGGATTACAAAATCCAAGCATTATTGTTTTAGATAAGGCTAAGTACCACTCTCGGGTTGAAGAAAACAACCAACCCGATCTTGGACGAAAGAAAAAATACAAACCTGGCTAAAAACCCTAAACATAGATTTCAGTGCATTTAAAGCCTAATTGCTCTAAATAGCTGGAGCTAACAGTCGACAATTTAATTAGACAGCATGGACATGATGTACTGCGGCTTCCACCATATCACTGTCAGTTCAACCCAATACAACTTGTTTTGGGGAATTTGTAAGGATTATTACGACAAACACATCGGGAAAGATGGTTTTAGTGATAAAGCCATTCTTGCTATGTGGAATGAGGCTTTATCTCAAGTGTCGAGTTCAATTTGGCCCAAGGGTGTAAATCACACAAATAAATTGATTTTAGAGACATATATGATCGTGACGTTCATACTGAAGAAGTTATGCCACTCATCATAAGTGTTAATAATGAAAACGTTGATGGGGACTCGGAAGAATTAGACATTGACGAAGAAAACTAAAGGACAATGTTAAAAATAGCTGATTTTTGGTCCCTATCCCGGAACGAATAAAACCCAGAGAAAATGGTTGGAAAAGACTCAAGATTAATAAAAATACATCGTCGTGGTACCAAAAACCTGGGGAAATTTTATTTCACCCCTAAAAACATAAAAACAACCACTAAAATGCTATAAATAATAGCTTATACTGAATGTGAAAATTATATTTGTTTTATGATAACTATTAGATATCGATTCAATAGAGATAACAAAAAGGTTAAAACTACCCCTATCCACACCTTATTCGGGGGATGGAACGTAATACCCAGCATGTAATATTAAAAAATAGGTGCCAAGGTGATTAAAAATGTACAAAATGATTTTTTAATATTAGTTGAGCCAGACCTTCAACTGATCTGAAAATAGGAATGCTGAGTCCTATTTTCAAAAACAACCCCTATAAGGGTTATAATAAAAAATAAATAATAAATTATTATATTATAATTATTACATATATTTGCATTTTTAGAAGAATGTTTATTAAATCTTCAGATTATAATAATATAATAATAATAATAATAATAATAATATTTATTTGGAATTAAAATATTACACAAGGTAACAATAAAGATGTTTACCAAATAAACACTCAGGTTTCGCAGAAGTATTCTAGTGACACTTGTTTGCGATTTTGAGTGCGTGAACATTTAATTTTTACACTATTTAATATCTATCTATATATAATTTTTACTTAAATACTATAATACTGCACATACTCATAGTATTATAGTTAACATTTTACTACCTATATACAGTTAGTTCATCAGTAAGATAAAAAAATAGAAAAAAAATGTTGAATGTAAAAAGGATCGCCTCCTCGTGGTGCATCCTGGAGAACCCAATAAGTGACCCATGGCCAAATGATCCTTCTTTGCAAGTATCCATTTACATATTTATTGTACCCTTTTCTCCAACAAGTGAAGCTTACCCAGAAGTACCTTTACATGGAATAATATAACAAAGAATAAACTAATATCATTTTCAACCCCTTACAGTGATTAACTATCTTCAACGTCTATCTATTAAATGCAGACATAAGAACCAATAGAAACCTTTCATTTTATTTTAATTTGCTCTGCAAATATTCTGTACTAGATGCTGTTCTAACATCTCTAAATAACGGCAGTTTTTCTTTATAGGAATACTATTAAGTAATCAGTATAAGTGTTGCTGTAATATTTTCATATGATTCTATATATTTCATGAATTGATAATCTTTTTTTTTCTAACATTAGTTATCTATAGTGCCTGTCATCTCTAAACTGGAGTTGGTGTTGATTCATTTTAATCACCTTGTTTCTTATTTTTTAGTATTTGTAGAGGTGAATACGATTCTACCACCCGAATAGGGTAGTAAGGTTGTTTTAGAGGTTGCTAAATAACTCGCTATTTGTTCATTATTAAAAAAATGTGTTGACTAAAACCACAAAGATCTATTGTAATATTACGTGCGGTAAATATTTTTCATATTGATATACAGGTAGTTTTTCGTAATAAAGATACTCACGTCAAGACAAAGTGAATGTCTGTTCCTTTTACTAGTAGAAAATGATTTGGTGCAATACTAAGTGCCGCGGCATTTTTTTTAGTATCTGATACTGTGAATAGAATTGCATCCCTCATAGGGTAGTTTGGTGGTTTCCAGGGTCGCTAACTAAAGCGCTTTTTTGTAATAATACTTGCTGCGAATATTATTTCATACCCTTAGAGCGGTTGTTTTCGAAAACGGGGATGCTGAGGTCAGGAACAGTTGAAGGTCTGGCTCAACTAATATTAAAAAATCATTTTGTACATTTTTAATCACCTTGGTACCCATTTTCTTAATATTAGATGCTGTGTATCTCGTTCCATCCCCCGAATAGGGTGTGGATAGGGGTAGTTTTTACCTTTTTGTTATCTCTATTGAATCGATACCTAATAGTTGTCATAAAATAAATATAATTTTCACATTCAGTATAAGCTACTATTTATAGCATTTTAGTGGTTGTTTTTATGTTTTTAGGGGTGAAATAAAAGGTCCCCAGGCTTTTGGTACCACGAAGATGTATTTTTATTAATCTTGAGCCTTTTCCAACCATTTTCTCTTGGTTTTATGCGTTCCGTGATAGGGGCCAAAAATCAGCTATTTTTAACATTGTCCTTTATTTATTTATCTTATACTAGGTACTTGTATTTTACTGCCATGTTTGTTTTATATAGGGTTCGGCATAATTAGTATTAAGTATATACATATTTTTATTTTAAGACTACGTACACTTATATGACAAAATTATATTAATGAATAAAAAAGATTTAGCTGCAACTATTTAAGTGTATTTATTTTGTATATTTGTTCTATCATATTTTTACGTGAAACCAAAACAATTCAATATTACAATTTATTTATTTAACTTAAATTACTATAAATGTACAATAATAGATGTATTATATATGCTTATTATTCAATTTTCTTCAAATAAATATAATTAAGCGACTCCAATGTGCATTCGAAAACACCAACGAGCCCATGGTATCTTAGTTCAGATGTTCGTGACGTCACATCGGGACTCTATCAGCGAACAGACTTTACAACTCTTTTATGATTTGTAATTTTAAAAAGTATTCAGCCCATAGTATTGTATTTATATTATACTTCCTATTTATCAAAACACGCATATTTATATTTCTGTACACATAATAGAAAATCCAATTTAAACTTTTAGAGTGTTATTAAAATGTATAAAGGCTCATTAAAAACATAAAATGCTCAATAGTCACAAAGTAAATAAACGATATTCTAAAACAGTCATAAAATTTATAGAGAGTATGCAGTAGCAACATTAATAATATTAATAATCAACGGACTTTTTTGCTCAACACCAGACTTGCTTGTAATATAGTAAATATTATAATTTTTAAAAGCCACTGTAGATTTGATGAACAACTTCATCGCCAATATTCTTCCTTCCTTTTCACCTTTTTCATTTAATATTTTTTCTTTCCACAAAGTTAAGCTGCAAAAATAAACAGTATAAGAAGGTTAGAGGTTAGATAATTATTGTTTTATTAGGAGTAAAAGTGATACTTCTGTGACGAACGAAGTGAGTCCGGCGTTTACGGACGAGTCACGAGTTACTCCGAATAAAACATGCTATTTTTTCTTCAAACGTCGATTAGCTATAAAAAAATAATAAAAAATCTTGAATTTCACCACCAAAAACGCATTGTTCAATATCGCATGGCCGGCGCATTAAATAAAATACGCGTTGCTATGGATATTACTTTTTCTGTCGCTCACAGAGTCAGAAATAGTTATTTATGATACAAGTGTTAAAAGTGACATTTTATTTTGTGAGTGGGGAATATTGCGGAACGAGCGTAGCGAGTGGAGCAACCCCACGAACAAAATAAAATCACTTTTAACAAATGTATCATACAATATTTTTTGTAAAAGTGTTATTAAAAAAAAATGCTGTCTGTGGGGTTGAACTCCCGATCTACCGCTTACGTGTCGCACGCGTTGGCATTGAGCCACCCACCCGTTCGTTTCAATTATATGTGACAATAAAGTGTAAATATCAAGTCAGGTACTGGATAAAGGGTAACTAAGTAAAACAATTGTAAATTGTTTAGTGTTTATTAGTCACTACAATTGAAGCTGTCTTTAAATATCGTAAATTTTGTAGCTAAAAAGAAATGGATTCTGAAGAAAATACGGGAAATAAAAGTAATTTCATTATTCCACCAGATGTTAAAGAAGCCGCAGAGAGGGCAACTTTAGATCTGTTGCCCCAGAAATAGCGGCAACAATATGGTATAAAAGACTTATTGAATGATGTAAAATGAAGAAAGTAGTAGACAAGTTCACTGAAAATATACTTTTGGCTTACTTCGAAGAAAAATCTAAGTTATGAAAGGCGTCAGCAGTGTGGTCTAATTTCTCTATGATAAAAGCTAGTTTGCAAATCAAGAACAACGTGGATGTAAGCAAGTAGTACAAGCTAATAGCGTTTTTAAAACGAAAAAGTGTAGGATATCGGCCAAAAAAATCGAAAATATTTACTAGCGAACATATTAATACATTTTTGAATGGAGCTCCAGACATCAAATATCTAAATAAATAATTTATAACTATTTGAATAAATATGTATTATTTCTAAGTAATATATTTCTTTTAATTTTATCAATACAGCTTTCTATTATCTTGAGAAGAATGCATATTACTATATGGTATATTTCATTTTTAACACTAGTGTTAAAAGTGTTTTCGACACTAGTGTTTTTAACATGTAACATTATAAGTCAATTTTTAGTTCATCTATCAATGAATTAAAAATGTCATTTTAATGACAGTTTTACAAAAAAGTACTTTTGCCTCCGTTGTCAATGGCAACGGATAGCCGTCTAAAATGTCAAACTTTAATGTCGTGAAATGACTTAAGAAAAGTCATATTTTTCTGATTGAAGGAAGAAAATATTTATACTTACCGCCTTTCAAGCTGTTTCTTTTTACCTGTAGTCTTAGCACCAAGCAATGTTAAGCCCTTTTTCAATAGTAAAATATCCATATTTACTAATTTTGGCTTTTGGAAACAGAAAATTAAATCGATTCTCGGTCATTAAAAAGTACACAGCTGATTGAAAAGGAGAATAAT
The DNA here is from genome assembly GCA_936432065.2 of Rutpela maculata. NCBI lineage: Eukaryota > Metazoa > Arthropoda > Insecta > Coleoptera > Cerambycidae > Rutpela > Rutpela maculata. Next base: position 166,429,448 of record OW386285.2, read on the forward strand.
ACCAAACTTGACATTCTTAAACTATGATATGGCATGTATATAATAAAAACTAATAAATCGGGAAAGAGTATAGTGTTTTAATATCACAATAAACAACAAAAGACGCGAATAAATTGATTGATATTAAGATAATTTAACTCTAAATATTTTTATTTTTTCTAAAACCGTCGAAGCGATAAATAGGCTTTCAAATTACTCACAATATTTGCATCAGGGATTTTATTTTTTTGAAACGTAGTTTAATTTAAGGTGTTATTTCAGAATGGCGTATGAATTGTATTTTGATGTGACATGTTCAACTCTTAATTAATTAAATTATTAATATGTATCTATTATGTAACAATCCCCTTAGAGCTGTCTAGGGAAAAACCTTAATTTATTGTATAATTTAAAAGCGTGCTAAAACTGTGGTAGGTACTCTCTACATTTACACCTGTAAAGTGGAATAAGTGGAATTATTATACTCTTCGTAAATATGAATGAAGTATGCATTGAACTTGATCGTCACATTTCTAAAATCGCAAATTTCGCACATAGAGAAAAATTCTTCACATCGTCGTGTCAGTCATAGAATTCTAAATAATTTTCAAAATGTTCATCCGTCTGTTTGTCTGTCCATCCATACGTCCGTCCATCAATCACGTTTCTTGTAAGCACGGTAACTTACGAGCGGAAAGTCCGAGCGTATTAAAATTCGCTAAAAGAGAAAGAACCTTATTGATTAAAAAAAAATCTACCAGGGAGTATAAAGGTATTACATATTTTAACAAAAAAAAAAAAAAACACCTGAAGAGGATTGCAGCGTCCGAGAAAACTGCATAGTTTGGACGTGCATTTCGCCAATCAATAGCATCATCAGAAAATTATTAAAATTCAAAAATATAGCAATTATTGTTAAGAAATTTAAAAAACTGCGAAGAGTATCCTATAGAATGTTGAGCGATTATACTAAAACTTTAATAAACCGGTGAGGGGTAGAGTAAAATACTTAAATCTAGTTTTTATAAATAGTTAGAAAATATATCAAAAAAAAATTACAATACACCCAAGTGTATGTGGAGTATCCAGGTTGGATAATATTAGAAATAAATATAAACAATTAACTGTCATCTAAACGATCGCGAATAATTGCACACATATTTTATTAAACATTTTGTCTGATTTAAGTAAAATGGAAAAAGTCATTTAACTGGAATAACAAACACAAAGCATAAACACACCACATAAGTAGACAACCCCCAAATCCAAAGCCAAGGCTGTTCGGAAGGGGGGTTACACATCTGGAGAAACGCAGGTATACATCCACACCCACCAGCAGGCCCTGCGCACTCCCACTATATTTCAAAACAGCGTGTTTAGTTTGAACTTCCGTCGATTTGTCGCTACTTGTACTTGAATCAGGGCGGCTGCGCAAATCTGAGGCATGTTTTTGCGCATAAGACGCTACAAACCGCGATAAGCGGAGCCATCCGAGCGAATAAGCTGTGACGTCACGCTTAAAGCGGTATCGCGCGGTCTCACTAGGGCGCTAGAAAATGTGTAAGCGGAAAATAGTGGAGATATGACATAAGAACGTTAGAGATGGTTAGAACTAAACTGTTAAAAAAAGATAAAAAGACATTCATTTTTGCGGAGAAATATATGATGACGTAGCGCTTCAAGGCGCTTAAAGCATTGGGGTAAGACGCGAGATCGCAAAAATATGCCTTTGGATCTTGCCCGACTGTCAGTTGTCGCGTCATTATTGTTTACATGTCTGTGCTTTGTGTTTTGGACATTAAACTAATAATTATTAAATCCATAGAGCAGGAGTCCATTTGCTTATTTGTAAATAATGTAAGTTTCCAATGAAACTGTCTAGAAACGACGCTGTTCTGTTAAATATTAAAAACTGTAATGGGTTATAAGTGTTGTGTTCACGTCGTGTTGCGACTTCGAAAAATTCCAACATGCATAGGTATTATTGATTTGCAAAGAACGTGACTCCCAAGAAATTGACTAAAAACGAAAGACTGACGGGTTGTACATTTCTGTGCAATGAAATCCCGTACACCTATTTTTCGCCTTATTAAATCATTATTTATTTGTCAGTGTCATATTTTCGCAATGCCAAAATTAACTGAACATGAAAAAATTTTAAGAGAGCAGTTGCTAACCATTATCAATTGAATAAAAGTACTGTTATGAGTGTGAAGAAAAGTGGGAAGAGGAAGGTAGCGTAAAGAGAAAAGACGGTTCAGGCCTATCGAGAAGTTCAAATCTCGTTCAAGATGAAGCACTCCTTGGCTATTTGAGGAAAAATCCGTTTCAAACAGCAGGAGACGCTGTGTTCATGACACATTTTCTAGTGTCGAGGTCAGCAGCTAGCCGATGGATAGGAAAATCGAAAATAAAAAACTGTACAAGTGCCAAGAAGACCATATTAACAGAAGAACAGAAGCAAGCCCGCATTATGTTTTGTTTAAATTGTGTCTATCGCCCGTTGGAGTTTTGGACCAATGTTGTGTTTACCGATGAAAAAGTTTTTCAGTCTTGTAATGTCGGACATGTACAAAATATTAGGTTACATTATTTACATAATAAATACAATCGCAGCTATGTACAGTCGCTGTGAATTTTTCAACGTCAGTTTTTACATTTGTTATAAATCGAAATCATTCCCATCGAATGGTGTAAAAAAGTAAAAAAAAAAAACAAAAATACGTATGTTTTTCTTCTGGATTAACATTATTCAAATACATTACTTATGACGTTTCACAATCAATGTCAGTTTTTTGTAACCTATATGATAATGAAAAATCTAAATTCCACTTAATGTTAGTAAAGGACGTGAAAATGTATATTATAGCGGGTTTATACGTGCATGGATTTACTGGCGCCAGTAGATATTGGCACGCTAGTAAAAAAATATTACACATATAAACAGTTACTGACGAGCAAGCTTTTACCTTGCATGCATTGATGCATGCTCGCCAGTAACTGTTTATACGCGCAATATTTTTTTACTGGCGTGCCAATATCTACTGGCGCCACTAAATCCATGCACGTATAAACCCGCTATTATTTAATTGTATTACAGGTATTTTGGTACATTAGTTACTTTAACATTTTACTTATTTCAACGCAGTTTCAACATCTTAATACTTTTGTAATAATTTTACTTACGTTAGTTACTTTTACTTCCACATCCAGTGGAAGTATAGTAACGACAAAAATTTTTTTAAAAATTTTTATTGTTCAAATAGGCTTAGAATGTCACGAAATGTCGAGATTTTAAGTCTGAGCGAAAAAAAATTTCTGTCTGTCGGTCTGTCTGTCGGTCTGTCTGTCGGTCTGTCTGTCGGTCTGTCTGTCGGTCTGTCTGTCGGTCTGTCTGTCGGTCTGTCTGTCGGTCTGTCTGTCGGTCAGTCTGTAACTTTTTTTGTGCGCACGTTTACTCTGGAACCGTTTGAGATATTGACTTGAAATTTGGTACACATATGTACTTTAACGGGATCTAGAACTAGATTATATTTTCATCTTGTTCCGTTGAAGGGTTGGGGGGTAAATTGGGGTAAATTTGGGGAAAATAGGTAAATCAAGCAGGTAAGAGGCCATAGAATTGGTATTTAGTATATACAAGAGAAGCTAGGGTCTCAAAAAAAATTTTGGCATTAGCCACCCCCATTACCACCCCCACCCCATTATTAAAGGGGATGAAAAAAAAATTGTGATTTAGTGAGTGTACAAGAACCAGAAACCTCAAAATGTTTTTTTACTTCATCCACCCCCACTACCACCCCCTATCACCACCCCCACCCCGCTATCGATGTGGGGTATCGTTTTATGGGTTTTTGGGGTAGGGGATTTCAAATATTATATTATTAAAGTTCCATAAACAATTATTTCCACATACAAAATTTTTTCGTTGTGAGTGACTTGGATAGAAAATCTGGATGTGGAAGTAGTGATTCCTTGGGCAGCGGTTTTTAAATGTATTTTTAAATATTATTGTATTTATTGTAATGATTTTCCGTTAAATTAATAAATGATCAATTTCTAGTTTTGAAATGACTTATTTAATTTTAAGGCCACTGTTAGATTATAAAAGTTCTTTGACAAAGATCTTTTATAAAAGAAGTTTTATGAGTAATTTGATAGATATTTTATATCATAAAATATCTTTTATAAAAAATCTTTGTCAAAGAACTTTTGTAGTTTAATGATGGCCTAAGCATTTGTATGAAAATCATTTAAAATTCCCGCCTATGCCAATCCCGCCTGTATCAAAAAGGCGGGAATACAGCGCTACCCACGACGTAAGTTTTGCTGTTTAAAAAATCCCTGAGAGTTGCCTATCTATATCATATATAATATTCTTTAATCTATGCCCACCAGTAATTGTCAGTATCGGGGCTGGGGCTCGAATCCAGAGCGCGATAGGCAGTCGGTCAGCATATTCGACAAGCCTTAACCGACTAAGTTACCGTGCCGGGTATATAACAATAATGTAACTGGGGTGTAAAATAGTACTTGTCCACTCGAATTTACTTCCTTTAATGTGAATAGGAATAAAATCAATATATTTGTTACTATTTATGGAATCGACAAAAACAAAGTACTGGGTGCGCTTACATATTAACAAAAACAGAAATCGAGGACTGTTTGTTGCCGTTAAATGGTTAAATTAAGACGATAACGATAAGATGATAAAGTTTCAATCATATTACAAGCGAGCAAACAACTTTATTTCACACTTTGTCGTTGAATCTTTCCTACAATACGCTGTTATTTTAAAATTTCACAGACATGGACATTTTTAAATTTCCAATGCAGTTTTTACATATACACCACGTTCAGCAGCCATTTTTCACATACTCGTTACGGGAAAATGTGGCACGACGCGCGACGACTGAATAAGAAGCTCAGAGTTCTTTTATGCTAGCGTTTTGTGTCGCGCGTAACGCTACGGAAAATTGTGGCCGCATTTTAATAGGTCTATTTATACACGCGACATTTGCCGTCCGACAAAAATATCATATCAGTGCTACCACACAAATAGTTGGGAACTACTTTGAATTTGCTTCCTTGCCATCGGTACTTCCATAGCGGTAAGATCACTAGAATAAAATAATTTCACATTGCGTTTGGCAGCACTGATATTTATAGATAGCGGACGGCAAGAAACGCCAGGCTTACATAAATGGACCTATAAAGTGCAATGTACTTAGAAACGTTGAACAGATTTTTGTCGCTTGCGTTTTGTAAAACACGACGGCATGTTTTTCAAAACGCGACGACAAGTGAAACAAACGGCAGTGCACAAAATAACCCATCTGTTCCCTGTGATTTATAAAACGCGGCCGCATTTGCCGTCGCGTTACGCGCAACAAAACGCCTGCATAAAAGAGCTCTCATTGCCCAAATAATATCGCGCGGTTTAGCACTATGTGAATGTTCATTTCCTCATTTAAATACAAGGCGGTAAGTATCGACCTGACATATCTCCTACATGTCGTATAGTGTTGTGAGAATGAAGCCTAAATTAAGGCCGCTTATATACCAGCAATAGGCCACGACGACGATACCACGACGTGAGATCTCCTCGAAGTCTGGGCAAATTGTTTTAAATGAAGACTCGCTTATCAAAGCAACAGCGACTTGATTGATATGTGACGTGACGTGCAAGATACCGGTCTTGCGAGACTTAAGGCTTCGCTCCAAGAGGCGTCTCGTCATATTTGTTATTGTTTTTATATGTTTAAAAGTAAATTCTTTATAACTCCTTTACTCCTCTTACTACCGATATATTTTTATAGAATTTGGAAATTATTGTTACTTAACTAATGTTTGTTCTTCTTCGATTTTCTTAAATATTCCACAGAACTGTGGCTTAATACCCAAGAAACAGTAAGAACATATGAATTTGTCACAAATAAATAATTAGAGGCAATACAGACATCGATTTTGAATATATACATAGAGAGAAATAATTTCAAATTTTCAAAGCAAAATGTTATACAGTTTTATGTATTTCAATTGTGCGTAATTATTGTACATTTTATGTGCCCAATATAAAGATTTCATTACAATAATTTGTTCGAAAGGTGTTGTAACAAATTGGGAAAATCCAGAGTCTTTATTCATTTTTACTCAACAAATAATACCACATTAAAGTTAATTTTATATTTTGTTACCACTCTATTTACAATTAGTTTGTTTAAAGGGTTTGTACAAATTGTTTAACATGAAAATTATAATTTCATGAAGGTTTCCTAACAAATTGAAACCTGAAACTGTGCAATTTAGCGACATACTATTTATGAACAGCTTGATGCCGTTATTTTAAGAGTGGACAATTGTCTCACATAAAGATAATCGTGTGATAATCATCAAAATCGGGGCTTTCAACAGTATTTGAAGTCAATAACGGTTTATGGATCTATCGACTTTATTTTCAAGTTGCTATCTTAAGACTCGTAGGGTGAATATAGATCGCTTCGGCAACTTTGGCCAGTCTACTAATCACTGACGAGAGCCAAGAAGCTCGAAGCCAATCCACGGATGACTGATCATATCAGCTCTTTCTAATTGAATACAAAGTCCTCTCTGTCATTCACTATAGAATTACAGGTACTTTACAAGCATCTCTTACGATTATTTGATATCCTCCAGAGCGCCAATACTATTAAGGAACAGTACTTATATAGAGAAATTTACAATAATAATTGTTAATTTGAAAATAGTATATTGCACAGCAAGTGTTGAAAATAGTAGATTTCCCACGAGTGTGAAAAGTGACTTTCATACGTGTTACACACTATACTTTTTCTACGACTGTCCTCAGTTTCCATATTTAACTCTTTCAGGGGCAAGAAAATGATAAAAAAATATCCCTAGAGGGGCAGAAAATTTTTATTTGAAATTTATTTAAAAATAGGAATTATCAGTACTTCTACTATTTAAACATAATGTTTGCTAGTATTTTTTCTTTTTTAAATATTGAATTACGTAATTATAGCTAATTAAAAGGTGGTTCATAATTTGGACCACCGCACAAATGAGGTAATTTATAATATAAAGTTTATTATAAATCCGGTTATTAATTACAAGTTCATTTTTTCTTGTGAAAGTCTTCGAAGCAATTCTTTTTTTTTTCCTAAGCACAATGGCGCTCTGCAAGACGAACACACCCAATTTGTCCGAACAGGTTCTTTTTTGGTACTGCGATGTCCACATCTTCGTCTCGTAGTTCGCTTAGGTTGATGTGCAGATTGTTCTTGACGCACAGAAAAGTCTTCATTTCCGACAGATTAGTTGGTAAATACTTGCCCAACACTTGCTGGCAATATAAATTTGTTTGAAATACAAGATTGTCCACTAACTCGTCGGTAAAAAATAGTTGAAATAATTTGTATGGGGTTGGATCGTCGATATTTTTGATAAAATCTGGTATTCCAGCATATGAATTAAAAGAAGGAGGTTGGGTGATCTTTTGGGTTTTTGACCATTCCCTTGGTGGATTTTTGGCAGCCAATATGGAAAGTGGTATATCATCCTCAGAATCGAAACCGTCATTATCAGTATCTATCTTATCATCTTCTTCTACAATTTCTATCGCACTCTCCTGATTATCCAACTCTTCACCGTTTTCTAAATCAATGGTCATCATCCTCAGCAGTTAGAACCCCCATCAGATGGTACTTCAGTTACATCATGGAAACATCTCTCTATCTCTTCATAAAATTCCTTTTCTGTCATACCCACAAGTTTGAAAGGCAACGACATTATTAAAACTGAAAGAAATGCGAATAATTCGTTTACTATATAAATCTTTCAAACTATGTTACCGGCAATAATATATAGAACGATGAAGGTATCAATTTTCGGTACTTATAAATTTCATAATAAAAATCAGAAGAAATCAAAACAGTGTTGCAAGCGGGCGGTGGTTCAAATTATAAACCACCTTTAAAAAAATGCACACGTAATTTATTAACGACAAATGTACGTACATTTTTATGTACAAATCATATTTAAACTATACATAAACTAAGTTAACAATATTATTTTTAAAAAATGCAAAAATAACTTACCTTTTTATAAATTCAAAATACTAAATAAACTCACGTGGCGCAAACACATTTTAAAATGTTCAGTTATATTATATATTAATTTCCCGCTCTAAAATTCCTTTCGTAATTCATCTACTACCCACTAGAGAGCTTGTATGCGCACGATTTTGTTATATTGTCATTACGATCGCTACTATGAAATCCAATTTAGGTGGTTTAAAATTTGAACCACCGCCCCGATATGATGTGTCATTTGGTGGTTCAAATTTTGAACCACCGCCCCTGAAAGAGTTAAATAAATAAATTTCAGGATTAACTTCAACGTCAAAATATTATCTATAATTTGATGTTTCTAAATCAACATCACGAAACAACCCATTGTTTTGAATGCATCCTTATGATATTACAAGGAGCGTGTGAAAAGTACTTTATTTACAACCATATAATGTAATGTTGACGTTACTAACTTTATTGAATGCAAGCGCGGATCTAGAAATTTCAATAATTTTTTTCTCGTCTGTGGCGCATGGGACCCATACGAAATATGGGAAATAACATCTCGAGAAGCACTTCCCTAAAAAATTATGAAAAAGCAGTTTGCGAATTTTTTTTTCAAAATTCGGTTAGGGACTCCTGTTTAAAATTATTTTTTTTGTCATATGCAATTTACTTTTCATAAAAGTACAACAATATGCTTTGAAGTTTATGAAAATATTTTCATTACTAACTGAGATACAACGAATTGAAATTTTGTGATTTACAATTTAACAAATCACAAAATTTCAATTCATTGTATCTCAGTTAGTAATGAAAATATTTTCATAACCTTCAAAACGTGTTGCTGTATTTTTATGAAAAGTAAAACGCATATGACAAAAATATATATATATATATATATATATATATATATATTTTTTAACTGTTTAACGTCGGCCTATTTCTGCTACCAGGGCCTATCACCGACGCCAGGAGACGAGCTACCCCCAACCTGGAAATTTTGCCGAACCTCTTCCCTTAAGAAGAATAGGGATCTTTTACTTGCCTAACATTTAATAGACAAGGGACCGCCTGCTTTACATCCCCTCCGAAGGATGGTATATCCACTACGTAATCCTCGTCTGAAATTACGTAACTTCCGAGTATACACTGATATACAAACCTCTAGAAGGTGGGACGAAAACGCTGTATTTCCCAAGATGGGAGCCCATCCAAGTACTAACCGCGCTCGACGTTGCTTCAACGGAATATCGACTGATATTCACATTGAAGTCGCCTCTACGCTCGCCTCTAAAAATAATTTTAAACTGGAGTTCCTAGACCTGGGGGGGGGGAGTAATCGCATTTTGAAAAAAATTTTCGCAAACTGCTTTTTCAAAATTTTTTAGGGGTCGTTAGAGAAGTGCTTCTCGAGATGTTATTTCCCATATTTCGTATGGGTCCCATACGCCACAGACGAAAAAAAAATTATTGAAATTTCTAGATCTGCGCTTGATTGAATGTTTGGAAGTGTCACAATACATACTCACAATACATACTCGAGGTATGTAGTGTGCCACTTTCCAGCCTCCTAAAATTCGATAACTGTAAAATTTCACTTTTACCACTAAAAGGAGCATATTTTTATAAATAAAAAAAAAACGCAATTTTTTTGTGAATTTTATGTTTAATGGCAAATAAACAACAATAACAAGAAGAAAATAAAATACAAGACACTTATTAAAATTAATTGTTAAATTAAATTTATGGTAGGGCCTTATGAATATTTTAGGGCCAGCGCCGGCATCCCCGATGGTGGTCTCTTTGGTTAATAAGGTAATTTGTGGTTGAATGGCTGCCGAGATTTGTGAGCTACTTGAAGAATCATCCGAAGACATGGGACGGGTGGAAGAAATGGTGGCGGTTTTGGTATTGTTCTCCATTGAACAGTGTACAAAACCTTCCACCACAGTTCTAAATTTTCACCCTCCCAGCCTCTTCAATTGGATTGCACCTCTGTTGGCTAATAAGGTAGTGGCAGTTCTTCCGAGGGCGTGACTTATAAATCCTTCAATATCTTCAAAAAAGTGCTATTTTTTTTTTCGGAAAACTGGGTATTGAAATGTGACCTATTGGTTGATTTTTTTGCCTTTCTCCCTTTGATCTGAACCAAAAATTTCTCGATTTTCGAAGATTTATGAAGTCTAGAACAATTTTTAATCAGCTTGGGTCAGTAATGAGAAATGCTCTACTTGTATGTGTTTTGGAATCTGGAATTTCAACTGACATTTTCTAGAATGAGCGTTAAGAACACTTGGTATTACTGTTTCGCAATTTTTATTCAGATTTCTCTGACATATAATCCCTTCAGGTAAACCACAAAAAGGCAAAAAGCCCAACAGTTCTGCGACTGGACCATGACATCTCTTGCGATCCAGTCGCAGAACTTTTGGGGTCAAATCTTTACCTCAAGGGACTACTATGTTTCGGTCTCGAAAATATCCCCTTAACAAAAAAAGTGGTCTGGCCTATGGACCAGATTAGTATATCCTTATGTATTTGAACCCGCTGAAACAGAATCCGAAGTCAGAATTTTCAGATTGGCGAAGCAGACCAGTGTATTCTTACCAAATACATAAGGATATATTGGTATGGTCCGTACGGTGGACAGACCATTTTTTTAGGGTAGTGTTTTTTGGAGGTTGGGGTTAAAAAACGAGCCAGCCTGACAATTCTGACTTCAGATTCGATTTCAGCAGATCCAAATACATAAGGATACATTGATCTGGTCCGCAGGCCAGACCACTTTATTTTTGTTTTAGGGGTGTTTTTTGGGGTTAGAAGTGAAAACGAGCGAGTCTGACAATTTCGGATTCGATTTCAGAGGATCCAAAAACATAAAGATATACTAATATGGTCCACAGGCCAGACAACTTTTGGGGTTAGGGGTGAAAAACGAATCTGACAATTCTGACTTCGGATTCGGTTTCAGCAGGTCCAAATACATAAGGATACACTGGTCTGGTCCGCAAACCAGACCACTTTTTTTGTGTGTGGCTGTGTTATCAAAGAGTTATAATAACTAACCTAAAAGTGACCGCGTGTAAGATATATATATATATATATATATATATATATATATATATATATATATATATATATATATATATATATATATATATATATATATATATATATATATATATATATATATATATATATATATATATATATATATATATATATATATATATATATATATATATATATATATATATATATATATATATATATATATATATATATATAGAGCAACCGTGGACACGTGTTTCGGACTCGTTGGTCCTCATCAGCACGGTGTAGCTAAGTTGAAAGGATAGGCACAACTTAGGAATTGACACAAACTGTGACCACTGACAGGCAGCCAGTCGCACATTTGTGGCAAGAGTTAGAAGACCCCGGGTTTCCGGAGCGACAACTAACACACCACGGAGGCAACTATAGCTACCTGCGTGGAATCACTGGACCCAAGGAAGAATAAAAAATAGGAGATGTTAGTGCGGACCAAAGCTTTATGGCAAACAGGAAAAAATCGTGGGTAAGACCGCAAAGAAAAAGAGCAACCGTGGACACGTGTTTCGGACTCGTTGGTCCTCATCAGCACGGTGTAGCTAAGTTGAAAGGATAGGCACAACTTAGGAATTGACACAAACTGTGACCACTGACAGGCAGCCAGTCGCACATTTGTGGCAAGAGTTAGAAGACCCCGGGTTTCCGGAGCGACAACTAACACACCACGGAGGCAACTATAGCTACCTGCGTGGAATCACTGGACCCAAGGAAGAATAAAAAATAGGAGATGTTAGTGCGGACCAAAGCTTTATGGCAAACAGGAAAAAATCGTGGGTAAGACCGCAAAGAAAAAGAGCAACCGTGGACACGTGTTTCGGACTCGTTTCTTTGCGGTCTTACCCACGATTTTTTCCTGTTTGCCATAAAGCTTTGGTCCGCACTAACATCTCCTATTTTTTATTCTTCCTTGGGTCCAGTGATTCCACGCAGGTAGCTATAGTTGCCTCCGTGGTGTGTTAGTTGTCGCTCCGGAAACCCGGGGTCTTCTAACTCTTGCCACAAATGTGCGACTGGCTGCCTGTCAGTGGTCACAGTTTGTGTCAATTCCTAAGTTGTGCCTATCCTTTCAACTTAGCTACACCGTGCTGATGAGGACCAACGAGTCCGAAACACGTGTCCACGGTTGCTCTTTTTCTTTGCGGTCTTACCCACGATTTTTTCCTGTTTGCCATAAAGCTTTGATCCGCACTAACATCTCCTATTTTTTATTCTTCCTTGGGTCCAGTGATTCCACGCAGGTAGCTATAGTTGCCTCCGTGGTGTGTTAGTTGTCGCTCCGGAAACCCGGGGTCTTCTAACTCTTGCCACAAATGTGCGACTGGCTGCCTGTCAGTGGTCACAGTTTGTGTCAATTCCTAAGTTGTGCCTATCCTTTCAACTTAGCTACACCGTGCTGATGAGGACCAACGAGTCCGAAACACGTGTCCACGGTTGCTCTTTTTCTTTGCGGTCTTACCCACGATTTTTTCCTGTTTGCCATAAAGCTTTGGTCCGCACTAACATCTCCTATTTTTTATATATATATATTATATATATATATATATATATATATATATATATATATATATATATATATATATTACAACATTATAAAATTTGAAAGCGATAACCTAATTTACATTGTGTTACTTATTTCTAATATAATAACTACCTGTTACTAGGAACTTAATTTTAATTTCTAGATATACTTAATTTTAATTTTAATTTTAATACGTCAATTATGGAGGTATTTTAAAATTTAGTTTGTGTATTTGCAATATTATTCTGTTTATTGAAGCCTTCTTGATCTCTAGAATTTCAAGCATATCTAACATGTTTCCTTTATTGACATATAAAAAAAACACACGGAGCGAATTGAGGAACTTCCATTTTTTTAAAGACGGTTAAAAATGTTAATCGATTAGAATTTCGATTGCAACTTTTACTCACACATATTATAATATTTTGAAAATCTAATGTACACTCTAATATGTGACATATTCCATAAAATATATTACAAGTTTCTTTGTCGAGGTAACATGCAAAATTAATCTAAAAGTGCTTCGGCGTTTACTTGGTGGAAGAATAATTAATTACATACTAAAATGAATACTGTTTTAGTATGCACATATACACGTGTAAACAACCTCTGTACGAAAAAATATAAAGTTTTTCTGTCAAGATTTAAAGGCACTTAACAGAATTAGCCGAATTTCGTGAAAATAAATAACATAGCCCTCTCCATTTAGAAATTCCAACTCTACCTCTTTTCAATAAATATTCAACGCGCAACAGAATGAGATGAGGCGATGTTAAAAGGCACATAATCACACAAGGAATTAACTAGTGTTTGTAAGGTGTGGTCAAGATTGAATAAATGCGTGTTTGAAGGTTTTCCATGATTTTGATTAAATTATAATCCTTTTCATTTACACCCCTCTTTCATCTGAGAATATACTCCTGCCGCGAATAAGAATTTAGTATCATATAGAGTCCGCACATTCGTATATCTGAGGCTAAATTAAGTAGTTAATTTCATACAAGTTTCCCTGCTCTATTTAGTAGAATATATTTATTGGCAAGTCGTATATAATCAATTGTATCATCATATTTAATTTAGGGTGAACCTACTTCTCCACAACCTTCTATTGATAGACTATCTGTTACGTTTGCCGAGGATTCCGTTAGAAGTGACAGTTCAACAAGGTGCAATTATTTCAACCCAACCTCAACTGAAATGGATAAAGTGCAATTTCCGTCTGCTCCAACAGGTAATAACATTTTAAGCATTATTTCTCTTCGAGTATTCAACATGAATCGGTCACTGAATTTTGTTATTAATAATGATTAGAAATGACTACAATTGACTTATTTTAAATACATAAAGCATATATTATTGTAAAATTACAATTATTATTCATTGGAAAAATATGACTAAATAAAAACAGTAGTATTTCAGGTAAAAAAAAAGAAAAAGTGGCAATGTGTTAATCGTAATTTTACTGCTTAAATCTGTATTTCAGTTAAATAGTTTATTATCGTAACTTATACAGAGTGTTAGCATAACTGTTACCAAATCTTATATGCCTAATCTACTATCCAAAATAACGAAAACAGTTTATATACAAGTGTTTCCCGAAATGTTTCCTAAAATATTATATTATCGAAGTTTTTATCAACGTGTTTACTTTAAAAATTGATTATAGATAATATTAAACAATAACAACAAAGCGTAACTATAGTAATAAATGATCCAAAATAAATAATAACACAAATTAAGGTAATTGTTCAAAGTTACCCTCTCCCACAGCAATATATCACAGCATTTTATCATTGAATGTCTTACACGCTCTAGTATTCCTGAAATGTTTCTTATTATATCAAAATTTTGATAAGACTTGGACTCATCTATATTAGTGATATTTAATGCCACCATGGAAAGTAATCTAAGGGATTACAACCAGGGGAACGTGCTGGGCAAGTAATTAGTCCTCCCCGTCCTATCCAGTGATTGTGGTACCTCTTATTCAGTAATTCTGGAGGTGTATATTGAAATGTGCAGTAGTACCAACATACATATACCACATTATATTTCGAACTCCTAATGGTACTTTCTCCAGCAACCCAGGCAATGTATTCTTTAAAAAACATCTATAATTCTAACGATTAAAGAATTGGGAACAGAAATAAGGGACCGATTAAAACATCTCGTATAATACCTTCCCAATCGTCCCAAGAAAGCTGATTTAATATCTAGAATTAGTAACTATGCGAGCATTTCCTTCTGATCACTAATGATTGTTCTGGAAACTCATAATTGCATTTCTTGAGAATTTAGTATTTTTGACAGAAAATTAGGCACATTACACCGTCTTAAAAACCAGTCGCAAAATTGCACACTAGATTGGTAATCTTTTTCCGTGAAAGTCTGTACTCGTTGAACATACAACACTAAGTTACTGCCAATGCAAAATTTTCCAAACTGTCACATGAGAAACATCCAGTTCTCCCGCTATTTTTCTGGTACTGGTACTAGCGTTGTGGTCCACCATCTGTACTTGTTCTTTCCGATAAACTGTGCGGACTGGAGTGACCCTTACTCGCAATTTTAGGGGTACCTTCTCCTTCTCATCCTCCTCCTTCTTCTTCTTCTTCTTTCTCTCTGATAGAATCGATGGTAATTCAGCGTTGGTGTAGGAGCACCACCATAACCGACTTTGTTTGAAATTGAATTTATTGTGTTCCTTTACTTAAATCTCATTCAAATAAGTATAGTTAAATGTGTATTCAACTGTACTTATTTGAATGAAATTTTAAGTAAAAAACCACAACAAACTTAATGTCGAACAATTCAAGCAAGTACAGTTGTGTACTGTTGAATACATATTCAACTGTACTTACTTGAATAAGGTTTCAAATCAAGAAACACAATACATTCACTTTCAAATAATGTGGGTTGTGACATTTATCAGAAAATTTAATGTAATTGTCGGTTTCATAGGTTACTGTTATAATTTTATATTAAACTTGAGTAAAAGTTAAACTTCGAGGGAATACAACGTTTTTAGGGAGCATTTCTGGACACACTTGAATATAAATTTTTTTATTATTTTGGATAGTAGAATAAGCCTATAAAATTTGGCAAGAGTTATAGTTAACACCTTGTCAACATCCTAAAAACAACAATAATATTCATTAAATATCTAAGTTTATAATTGACATTATAACGAGGAGGTTAAGGTGCGAAGCTAAATGGGTCGGTCAAGTCTGCCCCATCCTTGTGAGCAATGGGACTCAATTATGCATCATAATGCATTTGCAAACATTTTGAACGCCCCTTTCTAATTTTGCACTCTCCAACTTTGGAAATGGTAGGTAAAATTAGATGGGAAGTGCAAATTTGACGCTTGCCCCTCCACTTGTTCCAATTAAATAAAATTTTTCCGTCATCATAATCACCAAAGTTTGCGCAATTTATTTCAAATTTTGTACATATTGATATTAGCGCCTACGCTGTTATGAAAAAATTCCTCAAGCACTACAAACATTTCTATTATTTTTGCGCTATGTTAATCGCCCAATTTTGCACAATTTTGCACACTCTACTTCAAAGTTTGCACACATTCCCATTGGTATCCACGGCGTTTCGAAAAATTTCCTTCGGTCCCTCCTTACTACCAAAATTCATTTTTTTTTCTGCTTAACCACTTAATTTTTCACACCATATTTCATATTTAGCCACACCCAGCTTAGTGCCCATGACTTATAGGAACTAAGAAATTGAAGGAAGTAGTAGAACTACGCTGATATCAAAAATTAAGCTTCAAAAAGGTTCTTTAATTTGAAAATAATTAGGCAAGACAATGAAATAAAACCTTAAATTCGAAAAGAGTATAAAACAATAAAATAAAATATGTTTTCATTGAAATATACTATAGTATAAGTCGGTTAAGTCGAATTAGATAAATCAGCTACCTACTAAGAAATGGCGTACAGAATTGGAGTGGAGTAGTTGGAACAGAAGGTTATACTACTGAGCTGGAAGTGTGCAAAATTTGAAATAAATTGTATAAAAAGAAACGATTAAGAAAGTAGAAAAATAATAAAAATTTTGGAAGGAATTAAGGAGTGGTTGGAGTGGTTAGAGGAAATTTTTTAAAACGCCGCGGGTGCTAATGTGAATGTTCGTAAAATTAGAAATAAAGTATGCCAAATGGTGCAAATTGAGCGATTAAGAAGCAGAAAGGTAAATTTTGGTAGTGAGGAGGAACTGGAGGAAATTTTTCAAATCGCCGCGCCGTTACGTGAGAATTGATATGAGCTTGTGCAAAATTTGTAGTAATGTGCAAAAATGTGCAAAACTTAGTGATTAAGATAGCACAAAGTAATAGAAATTCTATAGCGATGGAGGCTGACGCAAAAATCAATTTGGGGCAAGTGAGGGCAATCATCAAGTTTGCACCAACAACTAATTTTCTTTACCATTTTCAAAGTTAGGGGCGCAAAATTCGAGAGGGTATGTGCAAAATTATGATGCAAAATTGAACCTGTTTTCTCACGGAGGTGGGACTAACTTGACGGACCCGTTAAAAAGAATCTTGCATTATATTTTATAAATGGTGCCTAATGCTTGATACCTCAGGTAAAGTAGAGCGTCGTCCGAAAGAAACTGTTAACGGTTTCATAAAAAAATATCTTCCTTTGTATTTTCGAAATCAAACCTCGAGAAATCACTATTTGGATACCAATCATTTTCTTTCATTAAGATCTGTTTTATTAATTCATCGTATAGCCAATTAACGACACGCGTTGGATTTCTGTCCACGTCAAGGATCTACTTTCCCTATATGGGAGGCATCCTGCTGTCAATGAAAAATTCAATTTTGAAACTTTTCTTGCGTACAATCAAATCAGAGCCGGCCTGGGGGGGGGGCGACCGCGCCGTACCCCAAGAGGAGTTCCTGAATAAAGGATTCTTTTGATAGAATAAGGGAGCTTATACTCTTTTTTTTTTTCGAGTAAAATTTATGAAGACGAAAAAATTTTGTTTTGGATTTTACCCCCCGCTCATCAATTTTGAGATGAGGATGGAAATTTTACCTCCCACGCTCATCAATGTTGAGATGGGGATGAAAACATTTTTTTTTATTTTATCCCTCCGCTCATCAATTTTGACATGGCGAAAATTTTGTTTTATTTGACCAGAAAATGGGGTGAATTTTAAAATTTTGCACAAGGGCGCTTGAGGAACTAAGGCCGGCCCTGCGTGCAATTCCATCTAATATAGTCAAAAAAAGATAAGATGAATGAGGAATTGTCTCGCTACCGCGATTTTAATGTTTTAATTTGTTTTAGGCATGACGACAGCAAGTGTGCAGTAATGTGGAGTTTTGGATCAAATCAATTAATTGCCTCATATAAAATTTAAATAATTTATGTAGCAATACTAAATTTTTTTGTATTTTTATTACTATTTCCGGTTTTAGCAATCTCTCCGCAAAAATAAAAATACCAAATTGTTCGCAATAATGTTTAAAATTAGTACATATCTACAAATACACTTTCTGGTGATTTGTTGAATTGTATAAAAAAACCGTTAAAAATTGCCTTTCTTGGGTAATGGTGAGTTAGTCAAATTTCATATTTCACTTTTTAATACGTTTATGCGAAGTAATCGTCGAATAATTATAACACTGAAAATTTGAGGTCGATAGGATAAGTAGTTTCAGAAATATACTACTTTAAGCATGAACCGACGCGCTCAAAGTGCTGACGTCATTGAATCCAAAAGTCTGTCTCGGAGGTGCTAGAATCCGGCTATTTAAAAGCAGATTTGTTTAATCTGCCAGAGATACACTCGATTATGCTGATATGAAAACTATTGGAGTATTTTAACACAAAAGTATGCAGTATATAAGTGCCGAAAAGATGAGAATGAAAATGCAACTAGAATTGAACGACGTCACGCAGCGTCGTTGTTCTTGAATAATTTTATAGCCTGTAGAAGATCCTAGAATATTCTGTTTTTTTGCATGTCGCTCTAAAATTAAGAGATCTTTTGGAAAACGTAATAAAAGAAATACTAAATGAGCCCATTTAAGAAATATAATGTAATGATGCATAATCTTAACTCAATTAAATATTGTTGCCAAATTTTAGCGCAAAATATTTATTTAAATTACTGAAAATTAATAATGAATTCGAAATTTCAATCGGTTATTACTTAAGTGGATCGACTCGTAGGAGGACATTTTTTTTTAAATCTACAATGGGATAAAAACAAATTTCTTCATTTCTTCTGTTTTCTTATTTGGAATTTGTTTACAATTTTCAATTTGTAGTTTGGAGCCAAGAAACGTTAGTTTCTATGTTTCAGTCCCTTATAATTTAACAAATTTATGTTTCATCTTGAAAATTGGAATAGTTATTCCCCAATGCATATATTTTTGTTTAGGCTGATTGAACAATTCGGTATTTTTATTTTGGCGATACGATTACTGGACTCGCACATAATAAGGAAAATAGCAGAAAATTTTAGTTTTGAATCATAAATTTTTTAAATTTTAAATGAAGCATGTACATGGACAGATTTAATACAGAATTTCTCATTATACTTACTTACAAATTAAAACAGTAAACTCGCTGTAGCAAAACAATTCCATTCAAAATTTATTTTGATTTCACAAAGCACGATAGCTTGGATCATACCCACTAATTTAAGGAAATATAGGAACGTTTGGTCCAAGAACCATAAGTTTACGGTTTTTGCGTTTGGTCTTATTGAAAATAATGTAACGCTGAGAAATGCGTGCTTGCAAATTCTCAGAAATTCGACGAGGTTTTAGGAATAGCACGTGCTTGTGACGATTATCTAAGAAAGAATCGTCAAGATTCAAAATTAATTCCCAAGATTTTCCAAAAAAAAAATGTTAAGTATCTCGAAACAGTCTTTGAAAGGTATGACAAACCTTTTGCAGACAGGGTGAAACATCTAGTCGCAGACGGTAGTTGATTCTGCTCCGGTGTCCATTTATTGTCGAAAATAGATATGTAACAATAATGTAGTCAACTGCTGTTACTTGGGCAATTTAAGGTGGAATGTCTGGAAAAGACCGAAATGTAGGGAAGAAGTACATTAATAACTTTGTAAGTCATAAAATTATATTTTAAGAAAGTGATACTAGGGTTATTGCAATAGAACTGAAGTTAGACGTTCGCTCATTTTTCAATTAGTTATAAACATAAGAAATTCAACATGTTTTTATTGAATTGTCGATTCAACAAATTTCATGCATAATCATGAAACTCTAAGGAATCAGATTTTAATTCCATAACCAGTAGAAACCAGTAGTATCGACAAAAAAATGTTCATGAAACGTCGAGATTTTAAGTTTGAGTAAAAAAATTTCTGTCTGTCGGTCTGTCTGTCTAGCTTTTTCGTGCGAACAATTACTCTGGAGCCGTTTAAGATATTGACTTGAAGACACGTATGTATTTCAACGAGATCTGGAACTGTATTATATTTTCATCTTATTCCGTTAAGTGTTGGGGGTAAATTGGAATAATCGGGGGTAAATCAAGCAGGTAAGAGTACATAAAATTAGTAATTAGCATTAGCATATACAAGAGAAGCTAATGTCTCAAAAAAAAATTTGGCCTTAGCCATTACTACCCATTATAAAAGGGGGTGAAAAAAAAAAAATGTAATTTAGTATGTGTACAAAAACCAAAGGCCTCAAAATTTTTTTTACTTCATTCCTCTCCACTAACACCCCCTATCATTACCCCCACCCCACTGCCGATGTGGGATATCGGTTTATGGGTTTTTGGGGCAGACGATTTCAAATATTATATTATTAAAGTTCCATAAACCATTATTTCCACATACAAAATTTGTGAGAGACTTGGGTAGCAAATCTGGATGTGGAATTTGGTATACCAAATTTATTTATTTGGTATAAATTGGTATACCATACAAATTATGAGAAAATCATACGGTCTTATCATTAAATGTAGCTTTCTTTTATATAAAATTTACTTATCTTCCAAACCAAAAATTATCTTATCGATTTTCCAACACCTTCGTTTTCAATCGAGTATGTTTTAATTGATAAAATAAAATATCTAATGCCACAGAAAACTGTTTGTACTGCTAATAGGTAAATCATATTGGATGATTTATTAATTGAAGAATATAAACAAATGTGTACCACATTAAAAATTTAATTATTTCAATTGGAAAGCACTTAATTGTTCTTTCTCCTCGTAAAGGGTATCCCAAGAGTATGGAGCAATACTTCGTTAATTAGTGTCCCCGGACACAACTTTCCATGATAATGTAATCCATTCAATAATTATTTCTTTCACTGAGGCCTTTTGGGACTGCTGTTGCATGGGCTATTTGGTAGGGGGACATAATGAGAAGGATACAGTGTTAGTTTGTAAATCGTCATTTTTTTTCTAAATCTAAATGTTCATTTTATTTTGTTCACAGAAAAAATAATATTTTGAATCAAGAGTCTGTTGTTTCACGTATACACAAAATATATACACAAAGCAATAAATTCTTGTTATAAAACAAATAATTTTGTCTCAAAAAATAATAACTTAACTAATAATAATATTAACTAACTACAAACCTGCTCCACTCTGAATATGTCTATAATATCCGTTCTCTGTTCATACTCGCTAGTTGTGTCCATTGTCACAGAACAGCCAAATTGAAAAACTATATCAATCATATAAATGATAAAAGTAATATTAAAAATAAAGATTTAACCATATCAAACGGCTGCAAAAAGTTTAACATAAGATCCATTCATTACCTTCCCAAGTAATATCTTTCTGACGTCCGACTGTTTTTGCATAAATTGCAACGTCAACATTGACGAAATTGCGGTCGGGCGCTGACCTAAACATATAAGGCCCGATTGTACAAACAAGGTTCAACGCCGAGTTCAACTAAACCACGTTCAAAGATGAACTCGGCTCAAATCTGATATTCCATTGTATACACAATATTTGAACTCGGTTCAATAGAACTGAGTTCAATGAAAAAGTTGTTAGGTTGGTAGCATTCGCACATGCGCAAACTGGCTAGTTCTGTCAAATGGTATGTTTTGAAAGTTGAC
Organism: Rutpela maculata; assembly: GCA_936432065.2. NCBI lineage: Eukaryota > Metazoa > Arthropoda > Insecta > Coleoptera > Cerambycidae > Rutpela > Rutpela maculata. Next base: position 166,451,220 of record OW386285.2, read on the forward strand.
GGATTTACCCCCAATAGTGGAGTGCCTGGAGCGTTAAAAACATGAAAACCTCGGATTTCAGTTACAGTGAACGAAATTTAAAAATTCAAAATGGAACGTTTAGCTAATAATATATATAAAAAAGTTTACCTTTTAAAAAATTGTGATCTTGATTTGAATAAAAAAAAAAATTGATAATTGCAACAATAATACAGTACCTAGAGGTAAAAGATATGCAAAACTTCGGAATAATGTCATATTGAACGGATTTCGTTCATTTTTGGCAGTATAATAGTAAATGCTTCACAGAAAAGTTTCTATATTGTGCGGGGGCTTTCTAATTTATAAGGATGCCACCCCCTCTCAGGGGTGGCACTTAAAGATATATATATATTTATTGGAGCTGAAGTAGAATCAAATTTTAAGAAGAAAAGGTTCTATGCAATTTTTCACATAAATTGGTAGTTTTTAAGTTATAATGACTTCAAAATTGCGATTTTAGCTTAAAAAAAAGGTATTTCCAAACGGCTTTCGTCAAGTATCTCGAAAAGTATTACTTTATCGAAAAAAAAATGTTACAGACCAATTATAGAAAGTACAAACTGGGAATTAATTATATGTTTTGTTTATTGATGTGGGATTAATAATGTCGGAGATATTTAAGTTTACATTTGGCATTCAAGTGTTCATAAGATAATTATTTATAGTGAGAGTTAAATATCTCAGAAACTGTGACATCTACATTAAGGATGCTAATAGGTTATTAATTATGCTTTCACTTTTTATTTGTTTCTGTAGCATAAAAAACAAAGAAGTTATGACCGAAGCAATGTGCGTCTACATATTTTTTTAATAACAACGTCGCCATTTTGTTACTGTAATTAGCCAGTAATAAAAAAAAAGGAATTTCAAACACTGTTTCTCATTAATATATAGCCTGACATAGATGCTCAAATTGTCTGGTTTGTATACAGTACTTGCGTTAGAAAAAAATACAGTTTAAACTGTAAAGGTATTTTTGATAAAACGCAATTCTTTTTTTTTCTTTTCCAAATATCTCAATAAATATTAGTTTTATTGAAAAATGGGTAGAGACCAAAAATAAAGCTCATAAACTGATAATGAATGATTACATAGATTTAATAATTTCGGAGATATGAAAGTTTACAAATGGCGTCCGAACGTTCATAAGACGAAAAATGTAGTTTAAATGTTAAATATCTCAGAAATTGTGACACGTCACGCATGCTAAGAAATGAAATTAAAGACAATTAATTGCGCTTTCAAATACCTTTTTTTAAGCTAAAATCGTAATTTTGAAGTCGTTATAACTTAAAAACTGTCAATTTATGTGAAAAATTGCATAGAACCTTTCCTTCTTAAAATTTGATTCTATTTCAGCTCCAATAAATATATATATTTTTTAAGTGTCACCCCATGAGAGGGGGTGGCATCCACCCCCTATAAATTAGCAAGCCACCGCACATTATAGAAACTTTTCTGTGAAGCATTTTCTATTATACTGCCAAAAATGAAAGAATCCGTTCAATATGACATTATTCCGAAGTTAAAACCTCTAGTTACTGTACTACAATTCAAATAGTATAGTACATATTAGGCTGTAGAGTATTTTTGTATAACGAAATTAAACGTATCTATTTATCTAAAGACAGTAATCGAGGAAAAGAAGTAAATTAAGGAAAATTAAATAAAAAGAAAATTATTAATAAAATCTGTTTATTTAAACAATTTACATTTTTGTCCATATCAAATATTTTCTTCGACTTCATTTATTTGAATGAAAGGTGGCGTATTAAAACAACTATTTTCGCTGCACTGTAGACATACTACACTACAATATAAGCCACTCTTCCGACATCCACAAACAGCTCCACATCCATTATTGCAATTACAAAATAACATTTGCAATAGATTATCCGGAGCCGGCAATTGATTCATTGTTATTGGGATGAACATGTTATTGGAATACTTCCATCCCCAATTTTCAATATCTCCGTCATTTCCTAGCCATATCTGGATTTGCAGGTACACTCTCTTTAGGTGTCCAAATGCTGCATCAGTTGTAGGAGGTAATGACGACAAAAGAACACTTGTATTTTTGGCCGTTGCTTTTATGAAAGAATTGAACCTCAACATATTCAAATCTTTAATTTTTGCAGAATTGTTATTGGCCATTTGCAACGATGTAATAACATGCCTCCATCAATGACGTAATGAACATTGTCTAGACTTTTTAAATTAATGGAAATTTCCGGGAATAACTCGTAAAAAGTAGATTTTTTTTGTCATTCGCAGTTCGCCATTTTCAAATAGAGCAAGCGGATATGGTGCGAGTTCATCTAATATATAAAAATCTCGTGTCATAGTGTTTGTTATCGAACTCCTCCCAAATGGCTTTACCGATTTTTATGAAATTTTTGGTGTATATTTGGTAGATCTGAGAGTAGGTCGTAGGCTATTTTTTATATCCCTAGGTGATGAGGGTGGCTCTATCCAGAAATTTTCTTTTTATTTTTTGGACAAAAATTTATAATTTATATGGCAAAACAACGTTTGCCGGGTCAGCTAGTAATTCATATAATTTTTAAGCTCTTCATCGGTTTTTTTTTAATACAAATATCTTGAAACAGCAGCAGTGAATCAACAGGAATCACATCATCATGAATTTTAATTTTGTTATATTTCGCCAATAAAGGAATTATTATATCTTTCCTTGATAATTTCAATTCGCGAAAATTTTTTCCCTCTCTTTTCTTCATTACATTTAAACCTTTTTCAAAAGCGTCGTAACAATTTGTATCTTTATCTCAAGTAATTCCGGTAGCAATGGACGTAACAGCATCTGTATCAGGAAAAGGGCTGTGTTGCTTGAAGAAGCCCATCAATCTTTTTACATCGACATCATCCCTTTCTATTCTAGCATCTGTCGAATCACTATGCTGATGACTTTTCTTGAACGATATATCACAAAAATGTTCTATGCCTTCAATAATATATTGGCTATAACGGACAACTCACTTGATTTTTGCAATTAAAAATCTAGAACTACGTCCGTAAAGTTGAACATTGCAGCTGTCGCTGTCGTTCTCCCTTCCACATTTTACTACCTGTTTAAGGTCCCTACGACCATTATTACACTCAGGTATCTTTGAAAAATATTCTTCTATGTATATTTAGGTGAAATTCAACTTATACATAAAAAAAATATTATTTAAAATAAAATTATATGCTAAAATATTAATTTTTTAGTTTTTTGTTCAAATAATGACAAAATCAAAAGCACAAATAAATTTTTGGTAAACTTTGAAATTTATAGTATAAAAAACAAAATCCCACCTCAACCATATAAATTCATTCACTGTAACAGAAGTCCGAGGTCAAAACCCCCAGGCGCTCCACTACAAATAGTTTGTTTATTTCGATATTTTTTATCTTAATAATTTCATACATGGAACATTGGAACATGAATTACACTGTCGCTATTTGTGCCAAATTCAGATTAAACTAGGTACTACCACTATATTTGTCATTTACATTAGAGTTTTCTTTTAGCTGTATAACGTAGTACACGCAATAAAATCATTTTACGAATAAGTTTTTTATTTGTAATTTACAATTTTATAACTGCCTATAGAGCGAAACGAGTTTTAAAACTGTTTTTAAAAATTTTATAAACGATTTTGATGATGACGTAATTGTTGAGGAAAATGAAGATGAAATTCTCACTGAATTAGACTACCCAACAAAATCATTGGCATCCGTTAATTCCTTCATATTTTCGTGAAATTGTTCAGCCATTTCTTGTTAATTTTTAACAGAACCAGAACAGAAACAAAATGCAGAAAAATCAAAATAGAAAATATTTCTAGATTATATTTATCTTGAACCAGGTTTAAACCCAGAAATTCGACTGCTATTGATGTTTGTTAGACGTTGATGCATTACTAGTCATATTTGCTATGTTGGTTCAACCTTGGTAATGAACCAAATATAGTTAATTAGTCTCTTATTCCACAATTGATTGTCGCTGTACTGACGTTATACTGACCACACATCAGAATTATTACATACTATAAATTACACAGTTTCAACTAAAGATAGGAATATCTACACTTTTCTAGAAATTTTCTAACCATTAGTCGGTTTTAGGCAACTTACCATCTAAATACCATATAAATATCAATTTTACCTTCATATTGACTTTTAGATATTAATCAGCCATATTGATAGTTAACCGAAAAAATTACAAATTGCTACATTTTTAGACACAATTACTTAATAACATGTTTAAGGGAGTTTTTCTACTACTGAGGTTTACAGTTTTACAAAAACGTCACAAAATTAAACATATTGCGAAAAAAGTTAGCTGGCTTCATTAGTAAGGTTAATAATTTTTGTTGGTTGTGTTGTAATTAATATTATATTAGTTTTTAGTCAGACTAAATTAGGATGGATTCCAACATCGAACCAACTTTAATTTCATTCTAAAAATGTGCATATGTGGGTGAAATAACGTTGCGCTAGCCATTAAATTATATGTTGTTAATTTGTTATTTAAAAACCTCCATTCACATTAAAATCTGTACCGATACATGTATCGATACAAATGTCAGTATGTATCTGAAATCTGTATCGAGTATCCAGTATCACATACAAACTAAGACTGAATCACAAAACATGAGTTTAGTTCAAAACGCTCAACTTAAATGTTACCTCCCCAACCTGTGATTATAGCAATTGCCATAGTACTGTCGTAATCTTTAAAGTAGAAAAGGCTCTCAAAAAGACTATGAACTAAGCAATACGTGGGATAAATAGAAATAAGTACACCGTGTTAAATTTACTCAATGAACTATCTCATTAGAAGATCCCCACTTGTCAATGACGTTAGAACTTTTTTAGTTCTCATCGGAAAGAACGACGAAAACTATGTGCATCTTTTTTGTAACAAAACTGCGATCCGCATCTTGTACTTGACAACCAGATATGTTGTTGCTATTTTTCGAAGTTGTCTATTTGAGTAATCTTTTCTCAACAGTGAAAGAGATGGCGATACCAGCTGATACCGATTCACCGATACTGAGACATTGAAATACAGATAGAGATTTGTATCGCGATGCTGATACTTCCAACATGTGTCGATACAGATCGTAATGTGAATGGCGGACCTTAATAATGTAATTCAAATTCGAAGTAAATTTACCATTATCTTATAAAATAATGTTTCTTATAAAAATAAGTTTTTTACCTACAAACGCAAAAACTGTAAACTCTGCTCATTTAGCGCACATATGCCTAAGGGATGATCGTTCAAACCACGTGTGGAGTTAATAGTCTGAGTATAATAGAATATTAATCGATGCACATTTATGGCACAAATCTATTGCTACTAAGATGTTATTTCCGAGGTTGGTTGCAGATATACCAACGAAAAAAGACAATTTCTTTAGGATGATGCTTCACTTTACAGTAATGGTACGGATATGTCGAAGATGCCTCACTGCTTCAGTACGTCGTGTCGGGTACACCAAAGAAAGCTGCACTTTTTGATTGGAATGTGCCACTTTCTGTGGGCATAGTTGATGTCAAAAGGTAACTTTTCAGAGAGGGAGCCACTTGAAAATCGGTGCAAAACACTGAAATGGCGGCCAGCCATTAGCAGAAATAAATTTTTTTGTGTCTCAGCTCCTAATGTCCGATTTCGATTTTCTTGTTTTTTTTTTTTGGTTTGAAAGCTTTTGTGAAGAGGACACTCTTTTGTCCCTATGCATTTATCTCTACACCTTAAGGCTTCTGCGCAATTTTCAAAAATCTTGAAAATTTCACTTTTCTCACGAATTTCATTGATAAGTAAATTTTTAATTGTGCTCAATGCCCCTTTCTTCCGCCAGAAAAAAGGTGTGTATATGGGATTCCGTATATGTCAAGAAAGACTTGTTTTCATACCCAACAGTGATTTTAAGTATTTTGAAAGTATTTATTACACTAAGGAAACAAATTTTTACAAACAAACAACGACTAAATACTAAGAAATCCTCAAATACTCATGTAAATGCTTTTGCTTCTATACAGCTCTTATGACTCTAGATCACACAATCATCTTCCTCATCTTCGAATTCATCCTTGGAACAAAATAATTATATATTATTATTATATTAAGGCATTGGATCAACAAAGCAATATTATGATCTTGAAACTGTGAAACGAATTTAAAAATATTCAGTTAAACGCATACCTTCGTGCAGTTCATGCAAAGTAGCGTGCATGAAACCTTGACCTTTAAACAGAAGCATCATGTACGGCATCCGGAGCAACTACACTTAACCAATTCTCTGCAGGCTGCCATAATAGAAGGAAGAGAAGACCAGACCGGCGTCCACTTCCCATCAACCATGGTCCATCCCCATTCTTCTGGCCCTACAATGTTTTCCATCACTGAGCACGCACGACTCCAAACTTTCCCTGCCTGGTATGCTGAACGAAGACAATGCTGCCTTAGTGCCTCTTTTGTTGGGACTTTGTACCCTGCGACTTTTTGAAGCAAAGAGAAGCTTTCTAACATGATTGACTGAGAAGTTTTCTTCGTCTTTGTAGTAAAGCAAAATGGAAAACTTGAAAATCCTCGTCAAAAATAGACTGTTGTGGTAGAGAGATAGCTTGGAAGGTTTCAGCAGCTCCAGGAAATGATTTCCTCACTTCCCAGGCAATCTGATTCCCTTTCATTGCAAATGATGACGTTACATCTGATCCAATGAATGCATGGAATCCTCTCAAAGCAACAGCTGTATGTTCACCCATACTTTCAAACATGGCATTACTGCTCATGTATCTCTGACCCTTCCCAGCACCAAAGAGAATCCACATCTCCTGAAGTCCCGCAGTTTTGAGAATGTGAAAGAAAGAGATTGACAAAACAACTACATCAGTATCTACTGTGCAAATAATTATTTTTTCTGCTCCATGTTTAACACTGTCTTTAGTGTAGAGAAAAATTATGTCGTCTGCTTTTTCCTGGTGCCTGCATTGTACTCCATCAATTGAAGTTTCATCCGGCCGAGATGAATGAATTATGCCATTATTCTCAGTACTAATGTGAGCCCAATCAAGCTTCAAAAATGTATGTTTTCCAAGTAACTTGAAGAGTTCTGTCTTATTTTGATCGAAGCAGAGGAGGTCATTCCAATTTTTTGGTAGCATATTTCCTTGTGCTACTTGCGACGAAGACCGATGCCTCTCTTATCTCTCACACGTCTCTTCAGACAACTTCTTGAGTAAGTATCCCAAGAAATGTGTATTTTGTTTGCATGGAACCTCTCAGCATCATTCAAAATTCTGTTTTTGAATTCCGTATCACAGTATTTCCCAAAAGTCCGTGAAAATTAAAAAATACTTGTTTTTTTGAAAATTCTGCAGAACCTTTAAGGTGTAGAGATCATTGAGTTAGAAGCAGTCACGTGATCAAAAACGGCATCACTTCATGAAGGTGTTACTACTTTTCCGTCAAATAGTGACAGTTTGTTTTCAGTGCGATTTATTGTGATTTTTACTGATAGTTTGTTAAATTTTGGACAATAAACATTAAAAGGACTATGGTGTCGTGCACCAAAAGCAGTTGCTCTTCTAGAGATGGTGTTGACAAGACGAACTTAACGGGAATAACATTTCATAGGTAGTGTAAACAACAAACAGAGCCGCATTAAAAAAAACAGCTAATTAAATGTAATAAAATTTTATTATATTAAAATAGTAATTTATTACTATTAAATTTATTGAATTCAACATTTTTTTGCTTTATTCAGATAGGCCGTTTCGTCGGGTACAAAGTTCTTATAATTTTAAATAGTTCGGGTCTGCCAAAACCACCATTTTGTTCCTACATTTAGCCACGCCTACCGGTGCCGTTTCTGTATAGGAAATTTGTACAGGATGCCATCTCCTTATATTCTAACTCAATGGTAGAGATAAATGTATAGGAACAAAAAAGTGTTCTATTCTCTAGAGCTTTCAAGCAAAAAAAGAAAATCGAAATCGGATTATTAGGAGCTGAGATACAAAAAAATTTAGTGCGGCTAATGGAGGCCATCCTTAACGGCCGTCATTTTGGTGTTCTACACGGATTTTCAAATGGCTCCCTATCTGGAAAGTTACCTTTTGGTATCAACTATGACCACAGAAAATGGCATATTCCAATCAAAAAGTGCAGCTTTTTGGCATTTTTAACCGTGTACCCGACGTACTATGTATGTAGGTCGCGGTCGCGGTCGGTGCATCGACGTCATCTATTTGTGAAACATATAGTTGTCTTCAGGTCCTTTCACTCGACTGCACGCTTCCCAAGCTTCTAACACTGAAAGGGCTGAATATGTCCACACAGCATCGTGGCATCGATGTAGCGATGTAGTGATGTATCGACTGAGACAGCGACTTCCACCTCGACCACGACATCCACCACAAGTCAGTCATCTTTGGCATGAGCGTATCCGAAGAAAACAAGCACGTAGCATAGCTTCTAAAATCTCTAAGGAGTATCGAAACGAAGTTTGCTTCTAGGCTAAAATGCAAGATTATCTCAACTTCATGCCTTAACCCTAATACTATTATTAAATTTTCATGATTTTATTAATAAATTTTGATTCGAGTATGAACCTTGAAAATTATGGAGCCATTTATTTAGCTCACAGCTTCGCATTAATAAACTGGCGACAAGAAATATTTACCCGAGAGTGAGAGGATGGGACAAGTAAAATATATAACTGAAACATCACGTAAACCGTTAAAAATTGAAAGGTTGTAAAAGTTTACGATTATTAGAAAAATATTCGATGGGATCCACAAGCTTCTTACACGAATGATATCTTACTAGTTTTCTAGCTTTCTCCGTTTTCTCTAATTTTGATGTTCAACCATTCAGGTTTCTTTTTTCCAAACTAGTTTTTTTTTAATATAGTGGTGTAAATATTATGATATTGTCAAAGTTATACCATTTATTTAAGTAAATAACAAATTATCATATAGAATTGGAATTTAACTTTCAAAAATCTCCTACAGCAGCCTTTCGTAAAAGAAATACATCACCTTTTCAGAAATTAGTTTTTTATTATTCAAAACTACACAAATATTGAGGGTTAAATTCTAAATATAATATTTCTATATAAAGATGAAATTAATTGAAATTTTTACATTGCATGGATTTATATGTGTATCTTTACATAACGAAATAAAACGGGGCAACCATATTCCATTTAGCCGGAAACCGAGACCCCCGAATTCGACACATACTATGCTACTCTCGAACATACAAAAATAGACAGTTGATTCTTACATAAAAACACCTCACAAAACGTATTTTTGAGATCGCGATTTGTTTTGGAATTGCGAAATTGGAAAAATTGCACTTTTTCATGCTTTTTACGAAAATAACTATTTTCGCATTTTAATGTTCCCACTCCTCTATATCATCTGTTATTGATATTTTAGTACTGTAATACTCAAACCTTTCGCTTTCCAACGGTGTATGCAAAAACAATATATGCTTTGATATGACTGAAAAATAAATAAGTATTAATGAAAGAATTACCACTTTTGTATACTTTACAACGATAAAGTGTGGATCGAGGTAACTTTTTTATTTTTAAAAATAACTGCATACTGTAAGCGAGTAGGCCGTAGCTAATGAAATGAGGAAGTTTTTTTATTTGGAGCGTCTTTTCATAAAATGAATCATACGCGAATCGCTCTGGCTCGCAATCCCTAACTGTAACGGGCAACAGATAGTTTTACTTCCACATCCAGTGGAAGTATAGTAACGACAAAAATTTTTTTTTAAATTTTTATTATTCAAATAGGCTTAAAATGTCATGAAACGTCGAGATTTTAAGTTTGAGCGAAAATAAATTTCTGTCTGTCGGTCTGTCTGTTGGTCTGTCTGTCTGTCGGTCTGTCTGTAACTTTTTTTTGTGCGCACGTTTACTCTGGAACCGTTTAAAATACTTGAAATTTGGTACACGTATGTACTTTAACGAGATCTGGAACTAGATTATATTTTCATCTTGTTCCGTCGAAGGGTTGGGGGGTAACTTGGGTTAAATTTGAGGTAAATGGGTAAATCAAGCAGGTAAGAGTCCATAAAATTGGTATTTAGTATACAAGAGAAGCTAAGGTCTCAAAAAAAATTATGGCATTAGCCACCCTCATTACCACCCCCACCCCCTTTTTAAAGGGGATGAAAAAAAAATTGTGATTTAGTGTATGTACAAGAAGCAGAAACCTCAAAATATTTTTTTACTTCATCCACCCCCACTACCACCCCTCCATCACCACCCCCACCCTACTACCGATGTGGGGTATCGTTTTATGGGTTTTTGGGGTAGAGGATTTCAAATATTATATTATCAAAGTTCTATGAACAATTATTTCCACATACATTCACATTTTCGTTGTGAGTGACTTGAATAGAGAATCTGGATGTAGAAGTAGTGATTCCTTGGGCAGCGGTTTTCATTTTAATACGTTCTATGTGAGTAAGGAGTGCTATAGTTCTCTGGTGTTACCTTTTTTTATAAAACATTATTGTAAACATTGTTGTATTGAAAAAAATACATAATTTTCTCAATATTTTCAAGTGGTTTATGATTCACCGTATTGGTATAACATGTCTTCATGTTCGGGTGAGAAATGTTTACTGTAAACATGTGCACATTCCTAAATATAATTTTTTAGTTCTATCTGTGGTCAGCATTGAGTTTGATCGGTGTATTGTGTGTCAGGCAGGAACTTCAGAAACTGTTCAAAATGTTACAGAAGAAAACTATACAAAACTCTTACATTCGGCGTCACTTAAATCGGACAATATATCAGCGGCCTTGAGAGCTCATTTGGAAAATAAGGATTTTTTTTCTAAGGATCCCGTTTATCACGCCCAATGTAGAAGATCGTATACGAGGATTTTTTATCAAGACATACATGTTCCTATGAACAATGCCGACAATAAAGGCACTACTTCGAAATTAAAAACCAAATTGAATATGTCTACGGACACAAAAAAATGTCTTATTTGCAATAAAGAACGCGATATTAAAGGAAATCGAGAGCAACTGTATGTAGGGTCATTTAACCGGCAAAACGAAATTTTCCAGAAAGCTACGGAATTAAATGACGAAGGAAATACTAAATGGAATTCAAGGATTCAGCGACTGTTGCATAGACATGACAGGAAATGATTTGAAATATCACAATTTATGTGTTAGATTTTTTGAAAAAAAAACTAATACTTCAAAAAAACAAAACAAAGCTAATATTCTTCAATTTAAAGACCTGAATTTGCAAGCCTTATTAAAATTAGAATTTTTTTTATTGGCAAATGCTAAAGTTTTAACAATAGCTCAAATTCGTTACCTTCTTCATACTAAATACAACATCTATTGGACTGAATCATATCCAAGTTCAGATGAGATTTCCAAGAAATTAAAGTAATATTTCGAAGATAAATTACTAATAATTGCAAAGTTGTCGTCAGTTACGCAGGATGTTGCCGGACAGACCAATTCTTCATGCCACTTACAATCTGACATCTACCATCTTGCTAAAGTCTTAAAAACGGATATCCAATTATGTAAATCTGCAGTTGATAACATAGAAATTACTAAAGAATGTGCTTCTAAAATTATTCCGAATTCGTTATAAAATTTTTTTTACAAAACTGCCTATTTCGTTCGGCCAAAAATACCAAACCTTTTTGAATTTGGATAGCATAAGACATGCCAATCACGATCACAATTAATGCGAAGCCAGATTTTCTAAACATAACACCTTTTTGTAAGGTCAAAAATCTAATTTGTAACTCATCACGTTCTTGTGCAAAGGCAAATGTACTTTGTTCCATAAGCTATTTATGCCAAGGCAAGAGTATGTATATCGAATAAAAATGTATTTATTATGTGCTACTGCAGAATTTTATTACCCAGTATAATATTATCAATATTATTTTATGAATATATCTCGAAACGAATGCCGTACAGTGTCATTTCATGTTCTCTACGCTGTCTGGTGCATGCTGAACCCAGAATTTAATGCAGCGCGTACAACGCTCATGCTTAGTACACTCTTATGACCACCAAACTGTTGTAAACAACGACTTTATATTTTTCAAGAATTAATTCAGACCTTAAACTACATTTTCATGTGATTCATGTGATATCGGGTGAATCTTTTTTTTTTTCACCAGATATTTTATCTTTAGTACAATTTTATATATAGCAACATCAGTCGCGACCTCCATATTCGAATTCGGCAGTCATTTTACATAAGAATATGACTTCAGTTTTTGTGTGTTCGCGAGATGCATAGGCCACTTTCATTTTGCATATTTCGAGGGTCTCGCTCTCCGGCTAATTTTATTGTTTGCTTACTTCACTTAGTTACATCAGCACCTGAGCTATCGTATGAAGTAAATATTCAGGAAGTGATGTAAAATTGTAACGGAAATGATAAACGTCAAATTCTATCGGTGTAATTTTATCAGAAAGCCAAAAAATTGAAGGACGAAAAAGTATTAATAAAATCCGAGAATAAAATTAAGTCAATACAAATCCTTGATATGTTATTATAAGCGAACCCTGCAAAGCCGAACTCAAAATGTTTTGTGCGTTGAAATCAACTCGGACATGTATTAAGCCAAACGTTTTTCTCAAGCTAAACCTAAGACAGCGCAAATATCCAGCTAGAAGTGATAAGACTCTTAGGTCAATCAATGCGTCCATCAGAGCACACAATCCAACGATTTAATGAATGGATGAAACCAGTGAGAGTAGAGAAAATTTAAGTATTATATAATGTCTTAAATAATCGATTCAAATATATATTTTTTTTTACCTTCATTGCGTATTTAATAACAATGGGTAAAGAGTTGAAGAAAAGCCATTTTTACAATTTTGTTTAAAATAAATGTTGAATTAATCACCTGAGATTAACCGAGACCTATTTTTCAAAAGAGTCCCTTGACATTTGTAATTTTGAATTGTAATTTAAACACAGCGTACCTCCAAAACTGTGGATTCTATTTCAATGGCTGCAGAGAAGACTACCATAAGAAGTTCTGTGTTTTAAAAAATTGCTTTCATAATTTTTTGTTGTTACATAATTTTTTAGGTACTTCACTGAAAATCGTCGAAAACCTGTTAATATAATAGCTGCTATGGCATGCTTCTGTATATTACTCATTTACTAGAGAATCGCCCATTTGGAGCTGAATAAGTGCTGTATTTTTAAGAGAATGAAAATTGATCCATCCATATATAGCACGACGAAGAGACAACCCCGCAGTGATTTCCAAATTTTCTTCGGCATGGTAGCTCAGCTGGCTAAGGCGTATTATGTGGCGCATATGTTGGTCATACTGACTATCGTGTACTGGAAAATTGGCACTGACAATGTCGGTCTCTATGGACGTTTGTCTGCGTTTTCCAAATGTGTAACCCCCTTACGAACAGCCTTGGCTTTGAATTCTGATGTTATCTACTATATGTGCTGTGTTTATATTCAGAGAAATATTTCTAGTGCAAGCCATGATATAAGTTGGAAGGTTTCAAAAGTTTACTGATGCAGAATGATTCACTATAATAGCTATTTGACATATTTATGTAATGTGGTTTAAGTTTTCAATCTTATCAATTATTTTTGTTAAAATGCTTTTTCACTATTTTTAATATGTTCAGCACCCTAAAAAACTGTAAAATGACACCTCACATGCCTATGCAGGACATTTTAGATAAGACTTGTTTTTCGAGATAACGAAATCAAACATGGTATTGATTTTCCAAAATGGCCACTCGCACAGACTATCACCTAACTTATATAGCAGCAGTCAAATATGAAAACGGAGTTTTACGGTTAAGTTCAAAACTAAAAAAATACGAAAATGACCCAACAAAAAACTTACCCTTGTTTTAACGAAATTAAACATGGCAAATATTTTCCAAAATGGTCAATCGCACAGACTATCGCTTTTCAATTTTTCAATTACTAGAAGATTACCAACAAGCTCCAAATGGGTAATTCTATGGTAAATGAATGACATGCAGAGGAATACTCAGCATATGGACTGTGTTTTGAAGAATTTTACCACTATTACTCCACTATTACCCAACAAATATAAGCACTGTAGTTTATGGCTTCATAACTATCGATTCTTAACCATTTTTTAATAATTAGTTAAACAGTTGAGGCACCCATTGATTGAATTACATGAGGGCTGATTCTGCGGATGGATCTTGAATTAATCAGACTGAACATTAAACATTGTAAATGAAAAATAATTTCTTATTAGTTTCCTTTCATTTTATTGGGTCGTATGTTTAATTTCTTGGTATGAAGAAAAGTACTAAATGTGGCTCAGTTTCTATAACAAAAAAAAATATGAACAAAATCTTTGTTACGACTATTGTAACATTTTGAAATAATCTAAATTCTAGAGGAAGAAATAGAAGAGGATTATTCAGCAAGTGTTAGTGCTATAATGTTACGAAGAGCATCAACGCGCAAATCCCGACGCAATACTATTCGCAGGGGAAGTTCTCCTTTCAGTCCAGATATTTTACCAGGAACTGAAAACGGCAGAAGATCATCTGGATATACTATAAGTTCTGGAGAGTATGAAATGTGCTTTTCTTATTAATTAGAAATTAAGTTTTAATCTTTTACAGTACGGCAATAACGATGGATGAAAATTTAGCTCAAGAGGAAATATTTGAAAATATTAAACTACATAAGGAAGTTCTAAGCGGTGTTAAGATGCAACCGTGGAATATGAGGAAGAAACTTAAATTAGTCGTTCAAGCCAAGGCCTACATAAAAAAGCATGAAGGTGTTTTGCAAGAAAGATTGGCACAAAGTCATTCTACTCGAGATATGCTGGCGACTTGGCACATTTATCTGATAAAAGTAAGTAGAAAACTTATGTACGTGTACTGATAACAAGTATCAAGGAACATTTATAAAAAGCTAAGTTTTAACTTTATGTATGTTACATGATACACAGTTATCATATAGCACAATTACTGTAATTAATAATTGTAATATAATTATGGAATTACAATAATTTACGTCCTGTATTTTATATAGTGCCATATTATTCAACGACTATTTATAATAGCTATTTATGTAACTAGTTACGAAAGACATTATTTTGTGTAACGAGTGGAATTTGCGGGACGAGCGAAGCGAGATCCCGCAAAATAACACGAGTTACGCAAGATTGTCTTTCGAAACGTGTTACATACATGATTTTTTCTAGTTTTAAACGTCTAAAAACAATTTAAACATGAACGAAATAGGTGTATTTAAAGATCTTAAAAATTAAGTAATATTTTTCATAGTTACCTTTGCTGCTTTCACACATTATAATTTTAATGTCAAAATTGACAGACGTTATTTAGCCAAGTTACAATATTATTTGAAATCCTAATTTGATAACATAAGATAATTCGTATTGATGAAAAAGTTTTGTTAGCGTATTTTGAAGGAAAAAAGAATTTATAAGCTTCCACTTTATGGACTTTGTATTCCATTTTGTGTTGAATAAACATTGTTTCTTTTTCTTTTTTGAGAGATGTCATCTTTCCAAATTGATGACATAACGAACTTTTCCTCACCAGTTACGTAAAATTTTACTTTTCATAATTGGTTACATAAAGTAAGACGTTTTAACACTTACGTCAGTTTGGAAAAGTGTCACTTTATATGTCAAAATTAGAAAAAAAATATTATTAACTTTTGGGAAAAATATTATTAATACCACCCAATACCCTGAATTTTATTTCCTTTTCAAAAAAGCTTCTTTATTGGATAAGGGTCCTCTGTAAAAACAAAACAAGTCATTTTTTATGTAAAGAATATTTTATTTACCCAAAACATGATGTGATATAATAAAAATACAGGATGAGCTAGTAGTGTGTGGACGGTAAATATTTTCTCAATCGTTTGAAATTTGAAAAAAATATCGTCAGATATAAAATGTGGAAAATGAAGAGTGGTACATTCTAAAATTAAATCTACAGGGTGTTTCACAAAGTCGTGGCAAGCGAATACTAGAACACCCAACATTTTTTTCTATAGAATAGAATAGAATAGAATAGAATACGTTTATTAATCCAAGTGATCATAAATTATGACATAGGACAAGTCAGTAAAACATACTCTCAATATAACATACTCACACACATTCACTAAAATACCAAATAGTTAATAGCAAGTAATTTCGTTTTTATTAGTATTATTCATTAACAATTGTCACATATAACAGACATTAATTAGTATGATTTGGAAAATCTTTTGTAGAGTAAAACGTATTTGCCACAAGGAATGATTTTAAAGTTGACAGATTTTTTTTTACATTTACAATATTTTTTATATTTGCACTTAATTTGTTATACCGTGCGTGTAATTTCACATTAGGCATGTACATTCACGTAGCGCGAGAGATATGACAACACCGGCAGCCGTAAATTCGTCCGTCGGTGGAGCATCCCAGCTCTGTTATTTCATTTCAGCCAGCTGGCACACGCGATGTTGTAATTCTTACTCCCCATGCCTAGCCCGCGACTACACACGGTATAATAGTACAGTACCTAGAGGTAAAAAATATGCAAAACTTCGGAATAATGTCATATTGAACGGATTTCGTTCATTCTTGGCAGTATAATAGTAAATGCTTCTCAGAAAAGTTTCTATATTGTGCGGTGACTTGCTAATTTATAGGGGGTGGATGGCACCCCCTCTCAGGGGGCGACACTTAAAAAATATATATATTTACTGGAGCTGAACTAGAATCGAATTTTAAGAAGAAAAGGTTCTATGCATTTTTACACATAAATTGATAGTTTTTAAGTTATAACGACTTCAAAATTGCGATTTTAGCTTTAAAAAAAAGTATTTCCAGACGGATTTCGTCAAGTATCTCGAAAAGTATTACTTTATCGAAAAAATGTTACAGACCAATTACAGAAAGTACAAACTGGGAATTAATTATATTTTTTGTTAATTGATGTAGGATTAATAATTTCGGAGATATTTAAGTTTACATTTGGCATCCAAGTGTTCATAAGATAATTATTTAGAATGAGAGTTAAATATCTCAGAAACCGTGATACCTACGTTAAGTATGCTAATAGGTAGAATAATAAGTTGTTATTTAAGTTTTCAACTTTTTTTTTTACTACTTTACATACCTACTTTCAACTTTTTATTTCTGTAGCATAAAAAACAAAGAAGTTATGACCGAAGCAATGTGCGTCTACACTTTTTTTAATAACGTCGCCATTTTGTTACTGTAATTAGCCAGTCATTAAAAAACAGGAATTTCAAACACTGTTTCTCATTAATATATAGCATGACGTAGATGCTCAAATTTTTTGGTTTGTTTATAGCACTTGCTTTAGAAAAAAATACAGTTTAAACTATAAAGGTATTTTCGATAAAACGTAATTTTTTTTTTCCTTTTCCAAATATCTCAATAAATATTAGTTTTATTGAAAAATGGGTAGAGACCAAAAATAGAGCTCATAAACTAATAATGAATTTCGCTTGTTTATTTATTTACATAGATTTGATAGTTTCGGAGATATGAAAGTTTACAAATGGCGTCCGAACGTTTATAAGATGAAAAATGAAGTTTAAATGTTAAATATCTCAGAAATTGTGATACCTACGTCACGCATGCTAAGAAATGAAATTAAAGGCAATTAATTGTGCTTTCAAATTATTTTTTACTCATTCCTGTAGCACAAGAAATAAAGAAGTTATGACGGAAAAATATGCGTATTTATTTATTTTTTATATAAAAAGGTCGCCATTTTGTTACTTTAATTAGCCAGTAATTTAAAAAAATTCTCAAATACAGTTTATCGTTAAGATATCTTAGATGCTCAAATTTTTTTGCTCATTTAAAGCACTTGCTTTAGAAAAAAAAATGCATTTTAAACTTTAAAGGTAATTTCGAAACACTTGGATTCCAAATATAAACTTAAATATCTCTGAAATTATTAATCGTGCATCAATAAACAAAAAATATAATTAATTCCCAGTTTGTACTTTCTGTAATTGGTCTGTAACATTTTTTCAATAAAGTAATACTTTTCGAGACACTTGACGAAAGCCGTTTGGAAATACCTTTTTTTAAGCTAAAATCGCAATTTTGAAGCCGTTATAACTAAAAAACTATCAATTTATGTGAAAAATTGCATAGAACCTTTTCTTCTTAAAATTTGATTCTATTTCAGCTCCAATAAATATGTTTTTTAAGTGCCACCCCCTGAGAAGGGGTGGCATCCACCCTCTATAAATTAGCAAGCCCTCGCACAATATAGAAACTTTTCTGTGAAGCATTTACCATTATACTGCCAAAAATTAACGAAATCCGTTCAGTATGACATTATTCCGAAGTTAAAACCTCTAGTTACTGTACTATAATACTGATCCCATATAGTATGGATTAGATTTGTATAACTCTAATCTATGCATATCGTATTGCAAATCAGAGATAGGACGTGTAGAGTAGTTGTAAAAAATATTTTGTGTTTTAAATTATGTTTACAATTTTTAATATTTCAAAAGTATACAGACTAGGCAATGATAAAATTTTATTTTGGGCAAATGGCATTCTACAAGATTCTCTTACATTCATTCCAAACATAGAACGTATGGCTCTTTTACTTCCACATCCAGTGGAAGTATAGTAACGACAAAAAAAATTTTTTAAATTTTTATTGTTCAAATAGGCTTAGAATGTCATGATTTCAAGTTTGAGCGAAAAAAATTTTCTGTCGGTCTGTCGGTCTGTCGGTCTGTAACTTTTTTGTGCGCACGTTTACTCTAGAACCGTTTGAGATATTGACTTGAAATTTGGTACACATATGTACTTTAGCGAGATCTAGAACTAGATTATATTTTCATCTTATTCCGTCGAAGGGTTGGGGGGTAAATTGGGGTAAATTTTGAGTAAACAGGTAAATCAAGCAGGTAAGAGTTCATAAAATTGATATTTAGTATAGACAAGAGAAGCTAAGGTTTCAAAAAAAATTTTGGCATTATTTTTTTATTTTTATTTTATTTTATTTTATTTTAAATGCCTTATTTATATTAACGTCCTGGCGAAGTTTAGCTAATGCTACTCTACCACTTAACCACCCCCATTAGAGGGGATGAAAAAAATGTGATTTAGTGTATGTACAAGAACCAGAAACCTCAAAATATTTTTTTACTTTATCCACCCCCCACTCCCACCCCGTCACCACCCCCACCCCACTACCGATGTGGGGTATCGTTTTATGGGTTTTTGGGGTAGAGGATTTCAAATATTATATTATTAAAGTTCTATAAACAATTATTTTCAGATACAAAATTTTTTCGTTGTGTGACTTGGATAGAAAATCCGGATATGGAAGTAGTGATTCCTTGGGCAGCGGTTTTTCGTAATATAAATACTCTGATCGCAGATGCTGAATAACCCCAAAAAATAATGCCGTATCGAATTCGTGATTCAAAATTACAAAAATAGTACGTTTTAAGAGTATTACTTGCACAATTATTGCATATAAACGTGATATGTGTTTTCCAATCTAAGCATAAATCTATATTAATTCCCAAAACTTTATGAGATGTTACTTCCTGAATTGATTTTTTATTATGTTTAATTAGCACACTCGATGTATATTTTTTTCCGACAGGATGACACTGCATAACAAAAGTTTTATCCTGGTTCATTACTAATTTTTTTTTCATTGAGATAATTGTATAACGCAAATAGATTTGAGTTCAATTTGTGAGTAGAATCCTTTATTAGTTTATCACTTGCTATAATAGTAATATCACCAGCAGAAGCACCGTAAAATGTTGATAAATAGCTATCTTGAGTCATAGTCGTAGCGCTACACAAAAAAAAATTTCAAATCGTGATAGAAGCAAACCGCTTGGCAGAAAGTTTACTTACATATGATAGGTTGATTTGGCCCGCAGCACCTTATCAGGGGTGGCGTCAGATTCAAAATGGCGGAATTTTTCAAAATGGCGCTGCTTAGCTTTTTTTTATGGGACTAATGGGATTAAAATCAAATAAAATACCAAATTTGAACTTTATAATTTAAAAGCAAAGCGTTTTCAAAAAAAAATCCAAAATGGCGTAGTTTCTCACAAAATGGCGTCTTTTTTTAAAAAAAAGGCACAACATTTTAAGATTTCTAGTTTTAATATATTATGTAATAAACCGTATTCAAAACATTAACATAGGTTCTGTGCTATGAATTGAAATAAAATAACTACAGTATTTTAGGTGACTATTCAAAATGGCGGCGTGACTAAGTCATAAAGCAGAAACAGATAGATATAATTAGAAGGATAGTATTCCTTAGTCTTCTGAATCTTCTAAACTAAAAAATAAAAAAAGAAAACAAAATAAAAATGAATAAGCATTTGTCATAATTTAAAATGAAAATATTTAAAAGTACTAACTTTTGAATTATGTTGTTGGTGCACATGCCTTTGCAGGAAGTGCATTGCAGAGTACATGGAAGGCCACTTCTTTTGAATTTACAGCGGTTACTGCTGCATCCAGTTTTACAAAAGCATTTAGCTAGCTCTTGACACAGAGGCACTCAAAGGGCAAAGATCTATATACTTTCTATATACTTTCAGATAGTCAGGCAGCATGAAAGGCTCTCAGGTCCTATACCTTCGAGTCAAAAATTGCCTGGGAATGCAGACAATCCCTGAAACAACTGGCAAAACACGAGGTTACCTTGATGTGGGTGCCAGGGCATGAGGGAATAGAAGGCAACGAATTGGCTGATAGCCTCGTAAGAAAAGGGGCTAAAGACCCATTTTTTGGACCCGAACCGTTCTGTGGCTTATCTAAAAGACACATAACGGAGGAGTTCCTAAAGTGGGAAAAGGAACAAAAAAAGTCCTACTGAACGAATACTCCAGGCCAAAGACAAGCGAAGAGGTTTATAATCTATTCAACAAAGAATGCCACAAGGCTTCTCGAACTTGAAAAGTCCGACCTAAGGCTGATCACAGACTTTCTAATTGGCCATTGCCCTTTGAGATATCATCTCAATAACATGGGCATGGCAGAAGATGACAAATGCAGATACTGTGAAGCTGCAACTGAAATTGCGGAAAATATATTTTGTGAATGCAATCCGTATTAGGCTAAAGTACCTAAAACAGGCGGAACTAACAATTGAGGACATAGGGAAATTAGATCCCAGGGAAATCACAAGCTTTGCAAAAACTCTTGGAATCCTGGGCAACAACTAGTTGTCGGGTAATTCACAAAAGACCTTTTAGGTCGAGGTGAAGAAAGGCTAACCCAGGGCCAAGCGGCCTCTTAAAGAATCTACAATCTAGCTCTTGACAAGTATGCCATACATTTGGAAGAACAGACCATAGAGGAGTCCACATTGTACCCTTTTCAACCCAGCCCCATCCCTTCGGTGATGGCGTTACATCACCATATCATAAGGACGATCCCAAACTTGACCAGCTTAATAAGCAGCCCTTAGAATATGTTGATATAATGCTGCGAAAGTCGGAGGTATCGAATAAATTGGCTCGTTTTGGGAATAGAATAATTCTTTTCTTGTTGTGTCAGTGATGATTGCCATGCTAAATGGGTCATACATGTGGATAGTGAAACTGCCAA
Organism: Rutpela maculata; assembly: GCA_936432065.2. Taxonomy (NCBI): domain Eukaryota; kingdom Metazoa; phylum Arthropoda; class Insecta; order Coleoptera; family Cerambycidae; genus Rutpela; species Rutpela maculata. Next base: position 166,472,914 of record OW386285.2, read on the forward strand.
GATCTTTTACGACATCTTCCGAAATGGAAGGCAGTGGGCATGCAATTGCTTTAAACGCTCTAGTTGCATTATCGATTTGAGAACTCCATGTTTTCCGAGCAGACTTTTTTCCTTTGTAAGAAAAAAACACCGTGTCACACCCCGTAAAAGCATGGAACCCAAGAAGAGCGCTAGCCTTATATCCAAGAATATCTAAAATATGAATTGGTGAAGCCAAGTGTTTTAATGGTCTTTTTTATGTTAGAGGGACTTATCTGCCATAAGATGTGCTGATGTATATCGTCTCTTTGCACCTCCATACATTTTGGAGACCAAGAGATTTAAGTCGTGAGTAGAAAACTATACATAGTACTAGTACATCAGTATCAACAGTCCGCACTACTGCATTCTGAGACCCATGCCGCACCATGTCCTTTAAATGTAATATTATTCTGCCATCTGCTTCCTCTTTATTACTACATTTTAAACCACTGAGGACGAACCAAGGTTAAAAATACGCGTTAAGTATTTACTTCGATATATTTTCGGTATGCCCGTCGTAGTGTAGTGGGTAGTGGTGGTCTTGAGATATATATTTTTGATTCGAACAGAAACAAATTTTTCGCGCGTGGATAATAGGGAATTAGCCCGCAACTATTAATTAAAATATGATTGAGTCTTATATAGTGTACTATTATTATTTTCATTATTATTATTATTTGATTTCAAAGTATATTTATAATCAATTAGAAAACATTTAAAATCAGTACTTTTGAAAATACGCCGCCATTTTGAAATTGACGCCACTTGAAATAAAGTGCTGCGGGTCAAATCGATTGTTTATGTATATAGGCCGCCTATACCAAGTGGTTTGCTTCTATCATTATTTGAAACGTTTTTCCTATATTTGGGTTCTGCCACTACAACTATCATTCTAAAAAGTCAAAGAAAACAAACCAAAATGGGAAAAATAAATCATTTACTGTGAAAAGCTACGTTGCAATGTCTAAGATCACATTAAATTTTAAACACATTGTCGTTACATGTGTACAACGCCTCTTCTTTTATTTGGGGTACCTATATGTTAAAAATTGATCAGTCTTGTCATAGTCAATTATCTTTTCACCGGCTGTCTGACTCGGGCACTTTCGGGATATAGATTGATTAATAGTGGTGAAAATATACATCATTGGCGTACTTCTCACAATAGCTTGACCTTCTTTGGAATTTCGTTACAGACTACGCAATTTGTCTTCTACATAAATTGACTACTATTTTGATGTCTGTTTGTCTAGTCCTATTTCTGAAATGTTTGAAAAAGCTTCTTATGTTATACCACAGTCCATTCATTTTCCTAGTATATAAAACAAATGGTTAACATAGATTTAATAGAAAATTTAAATTGTTACGTTGAATGTAGGAAGGTACCAAATAGAATATAATTTTTTTAGAAGTGGCAACGTTGGCGAAGGGAAATGCTAAATTTGTCCATGTGGTTTATACCATGGGAACTGAAGATAAAACAAATAGAATCTCATTTTGGATCAGTCGTAGCATCATATTTCATTTTTCTAAGATGGCTGTTTTGGGTTAATCTAGTGATAGGAGTAGTACTGATTTGTTTTGTAGCTATTCCAGAAGTAAGTATTACGCGTAAGTATTAATATTAACACTATGAAAAGTTTTTGATATTGTACCCATATTGATCTATTATTATTATAAAAACATTTTTATTTTCAATTTTCCCAAAAGTTATTCTTTAAAAGAAATTTTGCTTATTCTGAGCATATAGCAAGCAAACAGTTTTATGAGGTAGTTCACAACTAAAAAAATGTTAAAATGGCTATAGGGACAACTACAAATATTTTTGTCTCACGGATAGGATTTTGCAGAGTGAGAAGGAAATATGCGTTTATTTTCAGTTTGTTATAAATATTTAAAAAACCATAAATTATATAATTCAGGTACTTCGCATTGCTCCAAGTAATATAACCATATACAGTTTTTATCATAAATTTTGTATATAGTTAAATGTCATACTCTAATAATGAAATTGGGAACTATTTTCATTGACAAACTACGATATTCAAGTAGATCAGAAATTTACAATAAAACATATATATAGTTGTATTCGTTAGAATAATAGGAAGTCTCTAAAACAGTTTTAAAAATTATACTGTGTTTTAGTATAATATAAATAATCGAAAAAACACTTTGAGGAGAAACTAATTGCAACAAAGATGATTCTTGTTGTAAATGATAGGTAATACGCTTCTAATCAACCTACTAAAAATATACATCCGTACTGTTGCGCAAAATGCGTTTTTTTAACCGCCGTCTTGAAGAAACATGAAACAATTTTTAAAAAATGATAAAAAATCGTGTGTGGTATCAAATTACAGGAAATTTCATGCTGAAAAAGAATATGATATTGGGTTTTAAAAGTAAAAGAAAATAACAAAATGGTGGCCAAAAACTGAAAGCTTTTGCAGTGTTGAAAAACATCTAAATTTTTAGTCATCGAGACTTTTTTGTTTGTGGATAGTCCAAGATTATGTTTGATACACTTTTTCCAAATGTTATCATGTTACATTTCCCATTTGTGCCTGATACTATGATATTGTCTCCAAACCAGTCTTGCAATTTTTTCTTCAAATGTCTAGAAGTGTAAGGCTCACTTCCCTAACCACGCATTTTTTCCACTAAGTCACTGACAGATATTAGCTCTTTACAGTTTACTTGTAACCACTCACATGTCTTTACCAAAGCATCTGAACTGTCATTGTCAACCGGGCGGCCTACTGGTGTGTGGGCAATCCTCCACTACCTTCAGGAGTTTACTTCACAGGAATGGATTTGCCGCACCTAAAATTGACAGTGCACACTTGGTGATATCGAGTTTCTGCAGCAGATAAATCTATGACTGAAAGCATTTTCGCGTGTACATTTGCTGCCCATAGATCACTTCTAGCTTCTAGTACTGCATAGTTTCAAAATTGTCTCGCGAAACTGGAAAGTACGCACAGGAATGACTGCCATTTTTTTACGCTTTTCATAATCCGTAATAATCTGGCTACAAAACAAACAATTATCTTTGAAGTTGAACGATCCAACACTTCCTCGTAGCGTTTTCGAGCTGGTCGAAGGAATATCTTCTTGCGATGTTTTCAGTTTTATATTACTTTTAATTTTAATAGAATTGATGTACACACGTCGACATTCTGTATGTACTTTAACAGCACCAGTAGGCATAGGATTGAAAAGTTCATGAATTTCATTATGTCTTTGTTTGCTCGCATTGATAATTCCCGTCAAGCCTTTAGCTGTTAATGTGACATAGGGAGTATCGTCACAAAGCACATTGGAACACAAAAGGCAGGTTTCTTCTTCCATTTCCCTTATGATGATTTCTTCACTCAAAACAAAGATTACCTACCTGAAACAAATAATAAAGAAAATCAAAATTCATTTACCTAATTACTGATGATTTTTTTTACATTTTTTGATGTTTTTGCAAATAAACGCATTTTGCGCGACAGTATGGATGTATATTTTTAGTATGTTGATTAGGAGCGTGTTACTTACCATTTACAACGAGACTCATTTTGATTGCAATTAGTTCCCTCTCTAACACTACTTCTACTATACTATTTGGTTTTTTAAATATCATTATTTAAATATTAATAATAAATCGAAAATAAACGCATATTCCCTTCTCACTCTGCAAAATCCTATCCTTAAGACTAGCTTCGTTTCCAGCGAGCAAACGTCGTACGTATATCGAATAGAATGAATCACGTCTCATCGTCAACAATGATACTACAGCCCTAAAAAGTTGAGCTTCGACCTTCCTAGCCTTTTTCGCCAGTCAGCTCTGTCCATTGCCAACCGCTGCCGATCTTATTCAAATAAAGTTACCGTCTCTCGATAACGTTACGTTATTTTGGTTGCTTAACAACTCTCTATTAAGTAATGTATCGAAACGTTGTCTAAAAATGCCACTACAATATAAGGTTACGTTACCTATTTCAATTATGTGATGGTTACTTCTACGGAAGCTGGAAGCTGAACGATCTTTTTCACGATGTAAGTGGATATTTAGCGGAAGACGCCGGAGTTTAACTTCGGATCATCTAGAATAAATACAAATAATATATTTCTAGCTAAACATCTCCTATGTGTACGCTGATTCAATAATAAAGACGTTTATTATTTTTGCTATACTAATAATGCGTAGTTGGCAAGTGATTGTGTTTGTGCTAGTGATATATTTAATAAATACATCACAGTATGGCTTGTTTAACAAACAATTAGGCAATTGCGGATTTACAGAAGGGCACTTGGGGCACGTGCCCAGGGCCCCTACGTAATTGGGGCCCCCGAATGTTTAAAGATGGTATAAAAAATTTTAGGAATAAATGAAAAGAGATGAAAACGCAAGAAAAAGTTAATTTGCAACTTAAAAAAATTAAGCTTTCCATTCAACAAGAGTAACATTCAAATCGCAAACAATTTTATATGAAATTTATGTTTCAAATTTTCTGTATTTACTAAGAGGGGGGCCCCCACATAGGAAGTTCCCAGGGGCCTCTCAAACGTAAATCCGGACCTGCTTTTAGGAACCATATAACTTTAAACATTACAGAAATCACTGAATACAATTACATGGTAAGCATTGTTTTATTGTGCGTGAAAATAGCTTATTGTTCATGTCGCCTACAGCCGATTCTGGTTTTGACGTCATAACTACCTCGGAGCCGGGGTCTGCTGATAGATGAGTGTCTCTGTACTACACAGGATAATTATTATAATGATTATTATTACTATTAATGAAATTAATTATGTTATGTTAGTATTAATTAACAATATTGTACAATATAATCTAATTGCTGCAAAATCTGCAGTGAATTTATATTGGTAGATCTCTGATTGTTGATAAACATTATTTTGCAAAATATTGTTTGTCCGCACCTTGTAATTATGCAACTAAACTTCATTTTAAATTGGTGTATGTTAAATGTATGCTTACGATGCACATTAAATATAAGCATATCGTTTACAGGTTAACTTTTGCAAATAAAATGTTATTGCAGTTTGTTATAATAGTGTATTGTTCCTTAGAAGTGAATTCTTCGTTATACCCCATTATTTATTTAAATCGCCTTTACAATTATACACCACCAGAGGATGACGTCACCTTTTACTTGTATCACAGGTAAGTCAATATTAATTTTTTATTTCATTCAATTTCTGGTATTCAATCTAAAAATAAAATTTTGAACATTTCGGAAAATATACGAAATAATTTAAAAAATATATCGTTATAATAAAACTGTCATTCTATATTTTAAATATAAATAACCTAATGTTGGTTGCTTATTGTTATAATCAAATCAATTTTTCTATAATATCACTTTAAAAATAAAACATAGCATGTTACTGTTTTCCTTGGTAAAACTATTATATCAATTTTTTAAACTTATCCATATAATAATTAAATTAATTTATTTTAAGACATACTAGAAGGAAAGTGTACTTATTCATTTAGCTTCTATTTCGAAAGAGATAATCTGCAATTATTTAATAATTATATATTATAGCAGTGATTTATCTACAGAAGATCAGATATTTATTGGAAACAATAGGTCGTTGCATAAATCCAGATTTGATTCGAAATTACCAACAAAAGTTATAATACATGGATGGACCCATGGTAAAGATGTGCCTTGGCTTATAGAAATGAGAGAAGGTAAAATTTATTCAGTTTCATACCCAGTAATATTTACACAGTCCAGATGTATGGGGTGATACTTCGGGAGTGTGTAGTTTGGGTCAAGTTTTTTAGAGAATTACTTAAGCGATTTTTGTGAAATCTTTCGTAATCTGTAGGTTATCACTAGGCAGTAGTGGTCTCATTATAGTTTCATCAAAATACGTCTATTGTAAAGGTGAGCAAAAAGTATAGAATATATGAGAAGATATTAGGTAGGTAGGAATAAGATTCATGTAACCGGAGAAATTTCATTTCAAAACTTTTATTGATCTTTTTTTGAAGGCAATTTATTTCTTTTAAAATTGTTTGCTATTTGGACCCAGATTATATTTCCGAAATATTGCCTTATATTATTGGGATACTCTGTTTACTTAACAATGATAATTAAATTTTGAAAACACGCTGCAAGGAGTATAGGGTGCAATTTATGTTTTTATCTTTAGAGTTTTCTGATGTATGAAGTTATCAATTTATTTTAATTGCAACATATGTTTTTGTTTTTGTGATGCAGTATTTAGTTCACTTTTCAGGGACAAAACTTTTGTTAAAATCAAATTAGAAATCACTTTATTTCATTAATTAGAATTTCGCTCACGTGGATGTACAAAAATTTAATTAACGTCTAAATAATCTTCAAATAATTAAGCAAAAAATATTTTTTCCTGTGAAAACTGTACAAAATTTATATCTCTTAAAACAGGATTAAAAATGCATCGTAAAAACGAAAAAAATGGTGATGGCACTCGCATACTATGTGTGCTTGTATTTAAATCTCTATTGCATGTTGGCCCATGTCTATGCCTATACACCTTTAAACTCAAAAAAACTCTAGTGGTACAGTCACAACGGTTACTCCTTACTTTTTTTAAGAGGAGCATCCTTTATATTGTTGTGATTTCTAAATTAAAATGTATTTATCCATTCAACTATAATATTTTGTGAACCTTGAGGTGCGTTGAAAAGTTATTATTTTCTTAAAATTTTCCTTCACGACAATACAAAAAAATCGGTAAAGGTATTTACCCAAAACCATATTTTATTTATTCTCCTTTTCCTCAACCTCTTGTTGAACGGTTTATGAATTCATAAATTATTTTATATTTTAATATTGTATATTTTTTATATTTTTCATCTTAGACAGTCGTGTTAACTGTGTGCGAAATATTATTACTATCCGTCACATTTTTTGTTTAATTTATTTAGGGTGACCACTCTGTATGTTTTTCATATTCTTCTTTTTTGACAGTTGTGTTAATTGTATGCGAAATATTATCGTCCTCCGTCACACATTTTCATTTTTTTTTGTGACCACCCTGCGCCTGCATATCTTGTTTTCCATATTCTTCTTCTTTGACAGTTGTGATAACTGCATGTGAAATATTATTGCCATCCGTCACATATTTTCTTTATTTTACTTCCACATCTAGTGGAAGATAGTAACGACAAAAAAAATGTTTGAAAATTTTTATTGTTCAAATAGGCTTAGAATGTCAAGAAACGTCGATATTTCAAGTTTGAGTGAAAACAAATTTCTATCTGTCTGTGTCGGTCTTTGGTACACGTATGTATTTTAGCGTGATCTGGAACTATATTGTATTTTCTTCTTATTCCGTCTAAGGTTTGGGAGGTAAATTAGAGTAAATGAGGGTAAATAGATAAATCAAGCAGAATCCATGAAATTGGCATTTAGTATATTCCAGAGAAGAAATACGGTCTCAATAATTTTTTGGCATTACCACCCCCCATTATTGAAGGGGTTGAAAAAAATGTGATTTAGTGTATGTACAAGAACTAACCTCAAAATATTTTTTTACTCCATCCGCCCCCACTACCACCACTCTGTCACCACCCCCATCCCACTACCGATGTGGGATATTGTTTCATGGGCTTTTGGGATAGACGATTTCAAATATTATGTTATTAAAGTTCCATAAACAATTCTTTCCATACAAAAAATTTTTTCGTTGTGAGAGGCTTTGATGGAAAATCTGGATGTGGAAGTAGTGAGTCCTTGGGCAGCGGTTCTTCTTAGGGTAACCACCCTATATATTTTTCATATTTTTCTTCTTTGACAGTTGTGTTAACTACATGCCAAATACTTGCCACATTTTTTCCTTATTTATATTTTTTTGTATGTATATTTTTCAGCGAAACTATGGCACAGTTCTTCGTCGGTAGTAGTGCCAACTACCTACCAAATATTATCCTTGTCCATCAAGTGGTTTTGTAGATATAGCGCCAACAGACAGACGCCGGACCGCAGACAGACAGACAGACACGTAATTAAACGGCTTTAATTTTCGTAATCTACGTGCGCTGAAACGTGAAAATCCAGAAAAATCTCGGAATATTTTCACGATTACAATACTTCCCTTCGACTAGCGAGGGAAGTAATATTAAATTCAAACAAGCTGAAAACGTACTCTTCACCAATTTACTGAGCTTTTTATAAAACTGTTACACATTGTATAGGATACTCTTCGCAGTTTTCTTGTAAATAATATTAGTTTTTGGACGTCCTAAATTTTGTGATACCAACTTTGTTGTGAAAAAAAATATATGAAAAAAAAAACTGAAAAAAAACATCCGACCTGTGTGGGATTCGAACACACGATCTTTGCAAAAACAAAACTTTAGCCACTGGACCATCACATATTACTGCAAAAATTGAATGTCTGTAATGTATGTCTTTCGAGAATCATATTTCAACGCATTAGATATGTCGTAGTCTTTTGATGAAATACGTCATTTCGTGAAAAGTCTAGACAGTATATGAACTACCGGCACATCATGTAAATTCTTTAGGTTGCACAATCTGCTTAGGCATTTCGTGAAACGCCGTAGTCATCTCGGCACATGATGTTTAAAGTCATTCAACACGATCTGCCGAAAATTAGATGTTGACTGTTCATGAAGTGACTGATTGTGACAGATTGTGTTGTGTTATTTGTTTGTGGTTAGGCTAGTTGCCGTTTAGGTTGATTTATTTGCCCGGAAACCAAGTTGTGCTGTTTGTTTTGTTTATTATGGAAATTAAGAGCAAAAAGACTTGTTCAGTGATCATTAAAGAGAAGGAGGTGGAGGTTTAATTAATTTTGATTTTAGGTTCAAATTTATTTGGTACGTTTCGCGTTTTAGATTGCTAACGAAATTACGAATATAATATGTTAACCTAACCTAACCTAAATATTTTTCTCACCTCCTTTAATTTTCTGATGATATACGATCATTTATTCGGCTTTGCTTCATGGTACTCTTTGTAATGATCATTGAACAAGTCTTTTTCACTCTTACTTTCCATAATAAACGAAACAAATAGGCAGGAAGTAATAGAACACAATCTGCCGGTCTAATTTGCGGCAGATTGTGTAGAATGACTTTAAACGTCAAATGCCGAGACGACCACGGAATTTCATGAAATGCCTAGGCAGATTGTGCAACCTCAAGAATTTGCATGATATGCCGGCAATTCATGTACTACCTAGCAAGAAATGACGTATTTCATCAAACAACTATGACAGATATATTATTATGAAATATGTATTAGTCAAAAGTATAGATAAAAGAAAATATATTACAGAGATAACATTTCGCAAGATTTCTATTTAAGTAGGTACAAGCGAAAAAATTAAGAAAATATATTTTTGAAATTAAATGATTAATAACTTTCTTATGTACTGATTGATTTTCTTCAATAGGGATATTCCTCTAGCTAACACTAACTTACTTTCCAAATTTCAATACAAGCGGACTTTTCTTTCTTAAGTTATCGTGCTTACAAGAAACGTGACGGACGGACAGACAGACGGACATTTTGAAAGTTGTTAAGAATTCTTTACACTAACACAATGATATGAATTTTTTTTCTCTACGAACAATATTTACGGTTTTAGAAATGTGCCGATCAAATGCAATATACTCTTCGTTTTTGCGAAGAGTATAATAACTATCATTTTATTTTTCCACAAGTAGTAGTTAATATTAGAAAATCCTCAGGGTAATGTTTACAAAAATTAATAAGAATATAATTTTGCATTAAATACTGGAAAAATAGACAGAGGCTTCATTAAAACGAAACAAGAAAAATAAAATTGAATATGTCTAAATTTGGACATATTCAATTTCATGAGAAATTGATCACTCTGTGTATTACAGAATAATATAACTTTAGCAACAGTATGTCCAAAGGTACTTTCTAAAATGTACTTATTGTATTAGGTTGAAGTTTGAATATAGTAATATGTTTTAAGCACTATTCGGCTGCATAGAGTCAAATTATAAAAAAATAATAAATTGACAATACTGCAATCAAGGTTTACTAAATCTTGTAGTTAAATGAAGAAATGCGATTTAAAAATCACGAAAATTGTAGGTAGTGATATTGTTGTAGAACTCTCCAAAATCGTCCTAAGTTGAAGACATAATCAAAATTCGACTTAGGCAAAAATTTCATTTAAAGACATTTTTGGGAGTCTGCAGAGGCGCAGATCAGTCCACAAGGGCCGTTTTGGGTTCTATAAGGCGTTGGAAATGACCAGGTGAAAATTCGAAGAAACACCGAGTTTTCACTTAGGAAAAATGTTTTTGGTTCAGAATATGAGAGTAGAAGTATATAATGACAAAGATTTATGAATAATATACTTTTTCAAAGGTACCATAAATTGGACTTTGAAAAATAATATTTTTGGAAGGGCGTCAAAATTTGGCCCAGGAATCGATTTATCGAAAGTACGCCAAAGTTTCACTTGCAGACTAATTTTTCAAAACTGCGTTGAAATTTGGCTTGAAGATCGATTTTTCAAAAGTACGCCAAAATTTCACCCGCAGATTAACTTTTCAAAAGTACCTTGAAATTTGGCTTGAAGATCGATTTTTCAAAAGTACGCCAAAATTTCACCCGCGGATTAACTTTTCAAAAGTACCTTGAAATTTGGCTTGAAAATCGATTTTTCAAAAGTACGCCAAAATTTCACCCGCAGATTAGTTTTTCAAAAGTACCTTGAAATTTGGCTCGAAGATCGATTTTTCAAAAGTACGCTAAAATTGGTCTTAAAATGGATTTTTCAAAAGTACCACAAAGTCAGTTTAAAAAGTACCACGAAAATATAATTTAAATTATTTTTTATTTTTTATTCCTCAACCAAAGACATTGACCTTTGAGGTACGGTCATTGAAAGCCCAATTCTAAAGTATGAGCATAAAATTTTAACGATGCACTGCATCCGAAAGGCAAAATAGAAGATTTTGTCAAAGCCGGCGTAGTGCCGATAAGCAAAAATTGATAAAAATCAATGCACATGTACAAGGCCGGTTTCTCGCATAGAAAGAGTTTGGATTGACCCAGCGGCTCGCAATTTGGTCGAGCGCGTTGAGTGGTCCAAACAAAGCAATATTAGAAAAGCCAATAACAGGGCTTTTCAAATGACAAAGTTATAGAGGAAAACGCCTTGTGCATAAAAATCCAAAAATTCAATTTTGCCTAAAAGTCGCTCGAAGGTGAGACGCTGCCAAATCGATAATATTAATCGACTGTGATAAGGGTTAGTAAGTCGTGGACTGATCGAACGCCACTCAACTTATGCAGTAATAAGTCCTCTGAATGTGTTTGAGTACGTGAATCTCCACGATACAAGAACTTTAAAGCTAAGTAGTCTCTAGCGAAACTAAATTCATTTAGTAAAACTTTTTTAAGTTAATTTCAGTCAGCCTTAATTATTCATTTACCCAGAGTCTGAAATGATTCTAAAAGCTCACATTTTGATTCTGAGAAGGTACGTATGAATCTTTTCTACCTAATCGATCGTTAGCGTGAGCGCTCTCGCTTGTATGGTCTGAAAGTCACTACCTTGATTGGGGAAGGCACGATTCTTTCTTGAGAATTTTGTATAACCAATTCTGTTAAATAAACGGATTCTTTGAACTAATATTTCTTAATTGATCTTGAGGCCTGTTGACGGTCTATAATCCCTGGAACTTTCGTATAGAAAGCCGGATGTGTCGAGTTAATTCGCATTAACGTTCGACCTTCTGGTTGCTTTACGAAGGTTTGAGAGGGATTTTTTTATGCGTTTTTTGAGAAATATATTCCGTTATTAATGGACCAAAACGTGATTTTCGCGTACCAAAACTAATCCCTCCGCAGAGAAATTCTTCGGTTGGGATTTTTGTATGCAAAAATTCAGGAAATTAAGAGGTGCCTAAACCCATAACGAGGGAATTCAGGTCCAGAGAGAGCGTAGTTTCCGATCTGTGGTAGTGCCGCCTTGGTCCCATTACTCGGCTACCGAAGTGCATCTTATCTCGAACCCGCCTGGGAGGTAGAAGAACGGGGTAATACGCGACTGGCGCCCCCTGAGAAATAAATTGGTGTCGCGTCATTTTGACGCCCGGTAGTGCGTTCTTCTACATGGCGCCCAACGTGGGGCGTTGTTAGTCAGCAGGGCTTTCTGGAAAGGATATGGATGAATCAACGCCTTTCCAGTTTTACGACGAGCCGACATCTGTGATGGACAACGTCTCTAGAGGGTTAGAGAGGCCGTGTGCGGAGGATGTACTGGGTAGTTCGGGGGTAGGCCCGAGTACCACTGAAGGAGTCATACAGCCCTCCTCAGAACAAGTGTTCGCCCAAATGGCAGCAGGTCTTGCCAAAGCTCTAAGCGAAGCCACGCACGAGCATAAGTATCGGTCGAAGCATCCAAATGCGGAATTTCATGGCTTCGAACACGAAGACCCTGAAACCTTCATTCATCATATGGAGGAATTTTTCGTCCGAGTACGAATTACGCAGGATAACGACCGTCTATATAAAATATCAGAACAGCTCAAAGACGATGCCAGGAAATGGTTCGAACAATACCGAACCCTAATTACCACGTATCCTCTATTCCTCGAGCGGTTCAGAAGCCGTTACGATTCAGGTGAAGTAGTCACCGAAGCAGTAGCTAATTTATATGGCAAGAAACAAGATGCCGAGGAAAATACGTCAGTATTTATTTCCAGGAAGGTATGCCTCTTCAAGAGAATCGATCCGTTTAAGCCGGAGGCGATGAAGGCGGCTACCATCTTCAATCAGTTGAGACCTGATATGAAAATGCTCCTAAAGAGTGCCGTCATACTAGATACAAATACACTAGTGACGATGACCGAACAAATGGCCAAAATCATGGATGAAAATAAAGAATTCGAGGCTCTGCAAAATGTCAAAAAAAGCAAGGACCAAGAAGCGTCCACCTCTACCGCTTCAGCTCAAAGGAATCAGCAATCGAGCAGTAACTGGAGAACGGAACCCTCCGCATTAGCGAAGCCGTCCTCCAGTTCCTTTGGTGCATCTAGGACACCATTCAATGGATCTCAAAGAAGAGATAATCCGCCAGCACCAAGGGTGCATTTTGCAAATAATATTTCCTCGCTGCCCAGAGGGGATATACCGAGAAGGGGTACTGGAGACGTAAGGAACTCCCGAGTCCCGTATCGCCCTTGCAGATATTGCCCAACGGAGCAGTGGCATTTTCATGCGGAATGCCCAAACAATCCCTATCGTAATATGAATACGGGAAACCAAGCGGGGGTCAGAGGCGATGGCCCAGGCCGAACTGTACCAGCCCCGCCTACCAGGCCCCAGCAGGCTCGAAGCGACCCTCGGGGAAGCTCCAAAGCAAGAAGTTTAAATTAAAAAACTTCGATGACCTTCCTGACCTTAATTACCTGTTTAAGGATCAAGAAGTCAACCTATCTCCCCACCGATTCACTCCATTAGAATCTATCAATCAAACTAACGACGCTTTCCCTCTGCCTCGCATTAAGATTATAATTAATAATCGAGCGGTTAACGCTTTATTGGATACAGGTTCGACAAGGAATATTATCCAACCGAAATTTTTGAACGACATTGATCAACTTACAGCTCCCCAAACGTTTGTTATGGCTTGTGGCGATGGTTTAGTAGAATCCCTCGGGACTACGACCATGAACGTTAATGTACTAGATGTACCCTTTCAGACCACGTTTCAGGTCATTCAAAATTTAAACGAAGAGCTCATTCTGGGAGCCCCGTTTTTATATGCTCACAATGTCGTATTCGATTATCAACGTAAATGTGTCTACGTCGGCACTGAAGAGCGAATAACCGTCTTCTGGAATCAAGCGGCACATCAAGCAAGGAAGCAATGCCGGCTTCCCGAAGAACTGATCATCGGAAACGATAATTTAAAACCTCTATTCGAGGAATTCGCTGAATTGTTCACCGCGGTGCCTACCCAAGCTACCACGGTGACAACGAAACATAAAATAAAAGTTAAAGACGACCGCCCGTTCAATATCAAACCTTATCCTATGTCTCCTACTAAGAAAAAAGTTATGTACGATCAAATTGAAGAGATGCTGAAGGCCGGAGTTATAGAACCGAGTACCGCTCAGTACAGTTCGCCTCCCATTATAATAGAAAGGCCCGGCAAGAAGCCTCGCTTCTGCATTGATTATCGTCACTTAAATGAAGTAACGGAAGACGAAGCATCCGTCTTACCTAAGATATACGAGAGTATAAAGGATCTAGGAAACGCCAACATATTTACGGTGTTGGACCTCAAGAGCGGATATTGGCAAATCCCTCTTGAGGAGTCGTCAAAAAATTATTCTACGTTTACAACATTAGATGGAGCATCTTACCGATTTAACGTGATGCCTTTCGGATTGAAGACCGCTCCATGTACATTCCAAAAATTTATGGCAAGAGACGTATTGACCGGCTACTTGCATCATTTCTGCAAAGTATATCTCGATGATATTATCATCTACAGTGAAAATATAGATCAGCATGTAAACCATCTGAGAGCCGTCTTTGAACGCCTACGTTTACATAATTTAAAAGTGTCACCAGAAAAATGTGTGGTAGCCACATCCAGTATAACCTATCTCGGGCATAAGATAAATGCCAATACTACTCAACCTTTAGAAAAACATATTCTGCAGATACAGAGCTATCCTGTGCCTACGACAAGGCGCCAGCTTCAGAGTTTCCTTGGCCTATGTAATTGGGTACGTGAATATATCCCTAATGTTGCAATAATTACTAAGCCCTTGACCCGACTACTCTCGAAGGACTGGCGCTATAAGTGGAATACAGAAGCCCAAGAATCCTTTATCCTACTGAAAGAGGTATTAAATAAACCTCTAGGACTGCACCGGCCAGATTTCAATAAAATGTTCATACTGCAGACGGACGCATCCTTAATAGGATTATCTGCAGTATTATATCAATTGGGGGATAATGACCAGAAGCACATCGTCTCTTATGCTAGTAATACGTTATCTCCGACGGAGAGAAAATACCATATCAATGAATTGGAATGTTTGAGCGTCGTTAATTATATAAGGAAATACAAAATATATTTGGCAGACCGTCCATTTATAGTCAAAACCGACAATCGAGCTTTACTATGGTTAAATAAGCATAAGGACGAGAAAACGAAATTTACACGTTGGTCATTATTACTTCAGGAATACAGCTTCACCATAGAACATTGTCCCGGCAAGGAAAATATATTGGCAGACTATCTTAGCAGGAATCCTCAAGGCCCAAACGTCGAAGCAAACGACGAAGAGGAAAGGATGTATCCACCAAAATTCTCGTACAAGGAACGAATATCAGTGATTACCACATTGGAATTAAACGATCAGGTCAGAGAAGCGCAAACGCACTCCAGAGATATCCAAGACCAAATTGAACGATGGAATACTCTAGTGCGACAAGCAGATAAAACCGAGGCAGAGGTGAAATTCGTCAATACAAGACAAGTGATAGGCGGCACACTTTGGACGAGAGGCGAAAATGTTATAGAAAAATTATACGTACCAAAACGTATGGTCATGAGAGTAATATCTCATTTTCACGACCGACCGGAAGTAGGTCACCCCGGCCGCGATGAAACTGTTAGAATCATCTCGGGCCGCTATTATTTTAATAATTTGTCGAGACTAGTTAACAAATATTTAAATGAGTGCATTATTTGTAATTCCGTAAAAAGCAGACAATCACAACCGAAGGCTCCTCTCAGAAGCCATGCTCCATCGCATCCGTTCGAAGTTCTAAGCGTCGATGTAATCGGACCGCTTCAGCGAACCAAAGATGCAGATAACCGATATATATTAATGGTAGAGGATGTATTTAGTAAGTGGGTCGAAGCCAAGGCGTTCACCCAAGTCAGTGGAAAAACAATAGCACAATTTATCGAAGAGGAACTAGTGGCGAGATATGGCGTTCCGAGGGTCATCATTTCCGACCAGGGAGGCCACTTCAATTCCGGCTTTTACGATACGTTCTGTACACGTAACAATATTGAAAGATTCTTCACAGCAGCTTACCACCAACAGGCCAATCCAATAGAAAGGAGGGTGCAAGAAGCTAAGAAGATCTTAAAAACCTTATTATATGGTTCACCCAACGAGTGGGATCGACATGTTAGTCAGATGGCATATATCTTGAGAACAAGAAAAAACGCCGCTACGGGGCATACGCCCAGTTTCGTAGTACTCGGCTATGAATTACCGCAGATTGGTGATTGGAATATGTTCGCTTATAGACAAGAACGTCGTAATCAAGCGGACGTTCCCCGCCTTGAAAGAGTCAAGGAGATTCGTAAAAATCAAACAAATTACCAATGGCGTTACGCGCCCAAAGTGGCGGTAACGCCGGTCGTATATAAAGTGGGAGATATGGTAATGACTAAAAGGATCAGGAAGGATCATACCTTCACACCGTCGTGGAGTGGGCCACACAAGGTTTTAAAGAGATTGTCCAATGAAGTTTACCTCATTCACAAGGGGGTAACTTCGACGAGATTACATGTCGATGCCATCAGGCCGGCACCTAAGGGAGACCCCGATGTTGAATTGGAATTGTCTGAAGAATCAGAAGATAGTCCGGATGAAACTCATCTTAGTGACGACGCTTCCTCATCAGACAATGAGATCGCGCCCAGGTCAGAGCGACGTAGCGATACCACACTAGTTCAAATCAATGTTCCCGCAAGAGCTCAAGATGAGCAGGATGTAATAAGTCGAGATCCCGATGATGCTCGAGATGAGCCAGACATAGAAGAGTCACCTCTAGATATTTCTGAGGTCGACCACGGCTAATAGCCGTTTTCGCTTTTTTTTATATTTTTTCTCAAAATTCTAAGTGGCGATTTTGACCTATATGCGGTCGAATCGAAAATTTAAAGTCTACTCCATGAGCAGACATGGAAAGACGGCGAACCCGAGGCAAGAGCGCGATCCGGTAAGCCTAGCTTCTCAAGAGCGAGAGCCGCCAAGTTCGAGTAATGGACGTAGGCATAAGTACGAATCAGTACGAGTTTCGGAAGCTGTTTTTCTTATGCAAGAAGACAACTTCTATTTTAATCATTTTAAGTCAACAAAATTAACGTATACCCCAAATGGAAACTACGAGTTTCAGAAGCCGTTCTTCGCTCAAGAAGACGCTTCAATTTTTTTTTTTTTTTTTATACTTTTTTCACAAGTCGTGATGACCGCACGAGTATCGTAAGCCGATTTAATCTACCTTACGAAGTAGAAACTACGAGACGAGTTTCAGAAGTCGTTCTTCACTCAAGAAGACGCTTCAATTTTTTTTTTATACTTTTTTTCACAAAGTAGTGATGACCGCACGAGTATCGTAAGCCGATTCAATCTACCTTACGAAGAACCAATTTCTAACCATTATAAGTTAACAAAATTCATGTTAGAAAAATATTTCAATAAAAACAACACATTTTGTTTGTTAGTCGACGCGTCCCAGTCGACGACTTGCTAAAAAGTCAATCTAGTTGCAGAACTGCATTTTCCATGTGCAGAAATGGAAAGATGACCCAGCCTGTCGCAAGGGCGCGGCATGGTGAAGTCTGGAACTCAAAGGCGAGGACCGTCCAAGCTGCGGCATGGAGATATAGACAGCCTCTTCTAGAAAGGGCCGAAGTCAAGCAAGAGCGAGACCAGGGCGAAAAAGCGAATGCAACGAATTAGTGAGAGTGGACGCTAATCAAAATTGTGCTACGCTTCGCACCTCGACGTGGGTGTAATTAAGTTGATAAAAATGTTGTATCAACTTGGCGTATTGTTTAAAAAATGTATTTATTTTTAAGTTAGATATGCGAATCAGCCGTCTGCCCCAATTAAGGCCGTTATTTTTAAACATCTGTACCATAGGTCAGACCGTCAAATGAAGGCATACAGACATACAAGTGAATATGGAAATTAAAGGCAATCGATGAGTAGAAAAGATTCAACCAAAGGAGGGGAGTGTTGTAGAACTCTCCAAAATCGTCCTAAGTTGAAGACATAATCAAAATTCGACTTAGGCAAAAATTTCATTTAAAGACATTTTTGGGAGTCTGCAGAGGCGCAGATCAGTCCACAAGGGCCGTTTTGGGTTCTATAAGGCGTTGGAAATGACCAGGTGAAAATTCGAAGAAACACCGAGTTTTCACTTAGGAAAAATGTTTTTGGTTCAGAATATGAGAGTAGAAGTATATAATGACAAAGATTTATGAATAATATACTTTTTCAAAGGTACCATAAATTGGACTTTGAAAAATAATATTTTTGGAAGGGCGTCAAAATTTGGCCCAGGAATCGATTTATCGAAAGTACGCCAAAGTTTCACTTGCAGACTAATTTTTCAAAACTGCGTTGAAATTTGGCTTGAAGATCGATTTTTCAAAAGTACGCCAAAATTTCACCCGCGGATTAACTTTTCAAAAGTACCTTGAAATTTGGCTTGAAAATAGATTTTTCAAAAGTACGCCAAAATTTCACCCGCAGATTAACTTTTCAAAAGTACCTTGAAATTTGGCTTGAAAATCGATTTTTCAAAAGTACGCCAAAATTTCACCCGCAGATTAGTTTTTCAAAAGTACCTTGAAATTTGGCTCGAAGATCGATTTTTCAAAAGTACGCTAAAACTGGTCTTAAAATGGATTTTTCAAAAGTACCACAAAGTCAGTTTAAAAAGTACCACGAAAATATAATTTAAATTATTTTTTATTTTTTATTCCTCAACCAAAGACATTGACCTTTGAGGTACGGTCATTGAAAGCCCAATTCTAAAGTATGAGCATAAAATTTTAACGATGCACTGCATCCGAAAGGCAAAATAGAAGATTTTGTCAAAGCCGGCGTAGTGCCGATAAGCAAAAATTGATAAAAATCAATGCACATGTACAAGGCCGGTTTCTCGCATAGAAAGAGTTTGGATTGACCCAGCGGCTCGCAATTTGGTCGAGCGCGTTGAGTGGTCCAAACAAAGCAATGGTAGGAAAGCCAATAACAGGGCTTTTCAAATGACAAAGTTATAGAGGAAAACGCCTTGTGCATAAAAATCCAAAAATTCAATTTTGCCTAAAAGTCGCTCGAAGGTGAGACGCTGCCAAATCGATAATATTAATCGACTGTGATGAGGGTTAGTAAGTCGTGGACTGATCGAACGCCACTCAACTTATGCAGTAATAAGTCCTCTGAATGTGTTTGAGTACGTGAATCTCCACGATACAAGAACTTTAAAGCTAAGTAGTCTCTAGCGAAACTAAATTCATTTAGTAAAACTTTTTTAAGTTAATTTCAGTCAGCCTTAATTATTCATTTACCCAGAGTCTGAAATGATTCTAAAAGCTCACATTTTGATTCTGAGAAGGTACGTATGAATCTTTTCTACCTAATCGATCGTTAGCGTGAGCGCTCTCGCTTGTATGGTCTGAAAGTCACTACCTTGATTGGGGAAGGCACGATTCTTTCTTGAGAATTTTGTATAACCAATTCTGTTAAATAAACGGATTCTTTGAACTAATATTTCTTAATTGATCTTGAGGCCTGTTGACGGTCTATAATCCCTGGAACTTTCGTATAGAAAGCCGGATGTGTCGAGTTAATTCGCATTAACGTTCGACCTTCTGGTTGCTTTACGAAGGTTTGAGAGGGATTTTTTTATGCGTTTTTTGAGAAATATGTTCCGTTATTAATGGACCAAAACGTGATTTTCGCGTACCAAAACTAATCCCTCCGCAGAGAAATTCTTCGGTTGGGATTTTTTTATGCAAAAATTCAGGAAATTAAGAGGTGCCTAAACCCCTAACGAGGGAATTCAGGTCCAGAGAGAGCGTAGTTTCCGATCTGTGGTAGTGCCGCCTTGGTCCCATTACTCGGCTACCGAAGTGCATCTTATCTCGAACCCGCCTGGGAGGTAGAAGAACGGGGTAATACGCGACTGGCGCCCCCTGAGAAATAAATTGGTGTCGCGTCATTTTGACGCCCGGTAGTGCGTTCTTCTACAATATCACCCTGTTCTAATGTTAATTATTTTTTTAAATATTCAAATAATACCTATAGAAGAATGACGCACTACTTTATACATATAACGATAATACATACTTTTTTCTACGACTGTATTTTTTTTTTATTATATTTAGTGCGTAAAACATACGTTTTTCTGAAATCGATCGGGAATGTCTACATTTTCGGCGCGATTTTAGAGCGAACAATGCACAATTCCAGTATTTTAGTCCGTTGCTAGGAAACTATCAGAAAACAGACCGGAAAAGATCCGTTGCCAAGCAACGATCAACAAAGCCGTACGGGAATGTTATTTCCCGGCCTAGGCCGGGAAGTAACATTCCCGTACGCTTTTTTATATATATTTTAATATGTTAATATTGTTGATTTTTATACGAAAGATAAAAAAGTTTCCCGCATGTTACATTTGAGAATGCAAATTTTCGACATAGCCTTAGAAAAAAAATAATGCATTCTACACTTATTAAAATTTGACCTACATATTAACACATTATGTTAAAAAATATATAGTGATAACACGATAAAAATTTCAGAGTAATCCATTGTGCCGTTTTTGAGTTAGAGCGAGTTAAGCGGAAAAATAATTGTTTTATATATCCAATACACACCTAAAACTAGAGACATGCGTCGCGATAACTCGTGACGGTGTTAAATAATTATTTATAATAAGTTTAATATTTGATGGAGGGTAGACTGATAAAATATTAAGATGGAAAAAAGATTTATATATCCGAATATTAAGCTCCGAAGTCACTATCCCTTTTTCTTAACCCTTTATTCCCTCAAACGTATTATGCCCCCTCCCTCCCTTCCTATTGCTTGGATTGCAATATTTTTTTTTAATTAAAGATAAAAAAAATCTCACTTACCTGTAAAAAATTTCTCTTCTGAGCCCTTTCCTTCGTACTCAAAAACGCACTTAAAAAAAAATGCAAAAGGTTTTTCCCCTCCCACAAGTTTGTTTATTTGAAAAAAATAAAAAAAATTATTCAGTCAAATATTAGACGTAATAACGAACAAATTCCATTTTGGTTTTTGAAAATCGCACTACAGGGAAAAAAGTTCGAGGGGGTTGAATAATTTTCCTTTCCATACTTTCATCCCCTCCCCTAATTGGCACACCACCCCAATCCTCCGGCTCCATCAATTCTTATTTATTTCACCTACCACAAAAAAATCTCATCCCCCTAACTTCTTTTTTTCTTAAAATAAATTAAGGAATTACTTTTTTGTGTATTAGTGTTAAGGCAAAAAAAGAGTATTTTCAAAAAAAAATTTTCTCGAAAAGTTACCGTTCGATTTGAAAAAAATTACCAGATTATGCGCTTCCGCGAGATCTTCAATTTTTAATTTTACTTTTTTTTCGTGTTTTTGCGAATTTGAAATGCGAATTCCTCCGCTACCCCGTGTGATTAAGCTGAACTAAGTTGATAACATCATAAAAGAGAACGCGTGTAACCGAATTGTCAAGAAAAAATTAAAAAAGTTGGTTTCATTTCAAAACCAGATCCGCTCCGCTATTATGTATAGCTGGATTTCTGAGTGCATTGAAAACAACTGAAGTTGTTTCACGATCTTCGTTTTAGGAACGTCAAATTGTGAATTTTTGTTTTGTCTAAATATGGAAATTGAGGACTGTCGTAGAAAAAATATTGTATGAAACTCATGGCATTGCCGCATTCACCTACCGGTAACTTCACATTCCTGAAAAAAAGTACCACTTTATGCACTTATTGGATAATTTACTATTATTTTTTTAAATGACTTATGCAATTACGGTCCTTTCAGCTATGGCCAATGTAGGTCTCTGGAATATAATAGTAGTGGATTGGGCACCATTATCGCATGTGATATACTCAGAAGCACGTGTACACAATCTGGTAGTTGCAAAACAAATAGCAAATTTTCTATTATTTTTAAAAAGTTCCAAATACATTCCCATGTCATCTGTACACTTGGTGGGGCATAGTATGGGAGCACAAATATCGGCAATGGCTAGTTATAAAATCAGATCACAAATCCAGCAAACAATTGGGAGGATAACAGGATTAGACCCTGCGGCTCCTTTGTACGAGTGGCCTCATATTGAATCGCTGGATGAACTCTTAGATCCAACCGACGCTAATTTTGTCGACGTAATACACACAAATGGAAGGCATTTGGGTATGATGACTCCTGCAGGCCATGTAGATTATTATCCTAATGGAGGAGAACATCAAAACGGTTGTACGTTTTGTGAGTATGCATTTAATTAGTACAGTAAAATTAAAAGTTGACCCGGAACAAATTTGTAACAAGCTAATTTCTTCGGGATTGTATTCTAGCTATCCGGGAGTCTCTGAATGAAAATGCCAAAAAATCCGCCGTGCAGGAATAAAGAAAAAATGCGCCGCCATGTTGAAATTAGGCACTTTTTTCCTTTAATCGGTAATAGTCCACATGGATGGCATTTTAGGAAAAAAAGTAAAGAAGCAAAATTTTGAGAGAAATAGCTAAGTTTTAATGTGATGTAAAGTTTTTTGCAATCGGTTAAATATTAGCAAAATTTATTCTAAAAACAAAAGAACGTAACGACAAACACAATAACAGAACGCATGAATAAATAAGCATAAAAACCCTCAAATATGAGCTTTAACTAAAAACTAGCCTCATTCTCAGAAAGTAACACCTCTAACGCATTCTCACAGTACTGTCCAATGCAATTTACACAGCTGGTACTGCACTTAAGGTTATATTTTTTACATGTACAAGACTGTTTGCAATTTTTCTTGCAACCACAGAATAAAATATTTAAAATGAAATCAGGAGCACACTTTTGTACTGTTTTTATTGGTTCTAGATAACCGCTGTTTTTCCAACACCAGTTCTCTGGATTAAGATTGTAGTCTAACCAGACTTGAATTTGCCAATACACTCTATAAATATGATATTTAGTGGCATCAGATGTTGCTAGAACTGCTAGATCGAAGTGTTGGAAAATATTTTGCCTAGCAGAAACCGGATTATGCCTAACGAATCATTAATCACTTAAACTATTACTTTTTTTACTGCCATATCATCTTAAAATAAATTCTTCCCCAATTACTGCAAGATGATTTGCTTCAGCAAATTTACTTTTGAAACTTAATAGGCTGTTACTTAGTTTAGTATTATTTTTACACATATCAACTGAGCAATCAATAGCAGCTTTTACAATTAAATAATCAGCATCTGCATCCACACATTTGACTTTGATATTATTTTGGGAAAAACTTTATGTTAGAAGTTTAACTAACTGATTTTTATTTGACGCTGATGCTAAAAATTCGTTTTGAGATATCTCTACTATTTTTTTGGGGGTCAATATTAATTTGTTTCTGAAATGCATTTTTAACTCTTCTTTGATGTTCTGTAAATTGAACGGAAGTGCTTTCATTAGAATAGCCATCGAGAATAATAATACAATTTGAACCGTAATGAAAACGAATAAATGAAATATACTGATAAACAATATCTTTATATTGAGCCGGGCATTGTCACACAACTTTTCTAAACAGAAAGCACCTTCAGGCAAAATTGGACTTGATGTAAGTTTTTTATGAAAATAAAAAAAAGAGATGATTTTGTTGTTTTTCGAAACGAAATATCGTCAAATGAACTAATCGCTGTATGATTGAATTCACATTTAAAACGCTCTTTTAAATCATTTTGACCTCGAGCAACACAAGTAATCCTATTTAAAAGTTGTGTAGGAATTAGGACTGCTGATGCTTTTTTTTCATATAATAATTTTCCTATTTGTAAACGAGATTGATTTTACTCTATAGTTCCTTTTTAGTATTAACAACAAAAGCTTTTGTTGACTATTGTTACATTCTTACGGTGTCAAAATACAAAAAAACCTTTTTTTTTTTATAAGAATCCGTCATTTCGACAACTATAACTTTGTTAATATTTAACCGATTTATATCATATTGAAGCTTAACTTTTTCTCTCAAAATTTTGCCTCTTTAATTCTTTTCCTAAAGTGTCATCCGTGTGGACTATCACCGATTAGAGGGAAAAAGTGCCTAATTTCAACATGGCGGCGCATTTTTTCTTTATTTCTGCACGGCGGATTTTTTGGGATTTTCATTCAGAGACTCCTGGATAGCCATAGAATACAATCCAGAAGAAATTAGCTGGTTACAAATTTGTTCCGGGTTTGGTCCAAATTTAATTCTATTTTACTGAAGTATAATTAGATTATTTCTCTTATAAATTATAGACATACAGACCAATGACATTTCATGAATTTTTAAATTTCAACCAATGACAACAGTTTTACATTGAATGAACGCAAGCTAGCTTTGCTAAAATTTAACAGCGATTAAATTACGTTTAGCTTTTAAATGCACATAATTGATTTAATTTGACTTAAAACAAAATAAAACTTATTACAAATTCAAGAATTATTATTTTTGTTTATAATTATTATGTAGGTACCAACAATATTTTTAATATGAAACTGACACTGTCCATGTCCATGGCTACAAAACAAAAGTTGTTTATAGAACGAGTCGTCGTCAATTAATTAACAAGGAAATGTTTTCCTATGATTGTTACTTAACTTATACAAAAAGGTGTATTTATCTATTAATAAAAACCCAAGTAAAAAGTATGTAAGGAATTTGTTCATTTGGGAAATAATCTTGACATATACCCAGAGCTGGATCGGATACAGTTAAAATAGTATTCGAGTACCGGATACGGATACATCCAATGTATTCGAATCCCAGATACGCGATGCGGATACTTTTTACTTTAAAAAGTATCCGAATACCTTGTATTCGAATACTTTTCGATACGGATACTCATATACGGATACCGGACACTACGAAAGCGTAGAAGGGCCACTGAAATATATTTTTTGTAACGCCATATCCTAAAATGACATTTATTTGACAGTTTCAATGAATCAAAACAATGTCATTATTGACAAGTGTAAAATAAAGAAAAAAAACACAAAAAAGGGCGTTCTACTCCGTGTAATATATACTATTTTTTCTTCAAGCGTATTAAAATGCAAAAATTCATTTATTTATCATAAATGTACAAATATTCAAACTACAGTCTTACATGTTGACACAATATGACAAGTGGCTAGTGGATAGCGCGCCACCGGTGGCTTTCGGTATTAACATTATGTTACTAGTAAAACAATACCCACTACGGCGGCGCTTTCGGAACTAACATCATGTTACTAGTAAAACAATGTCCACTACGGTGGCGTTCGGTACTAACATTTTGTTACTAGTAAAACAATGTCCTACTTCTACTTCTATTTTTGGTGACATAATTTAAACATTTTAATACGCTTGGAGAAAAAGACATTTTTTCTTCAAGCGTATAACAATACTTACATTATACATTGCAACACGTCCTGGAGAAAGAGCCTATTTTCGTACTAGTACAAATATTTTTCATTTTTTTCCTAGGACAAAAATGAAACAATGTACACTGCCGTGCAAAAGTAAGTAGGACAGTGACAGTGGTGTAATATATATGTAATATAAATATATCTGCTTTTCCACGCAGATAATTTACTAATTGCTGATCGTATTCAACCATCATTTATCCTTCGTCTCCCAGTTGAAGGCCTTCTTTTAACACTCCTTTCTTCTTATCTCGCTTTTTAACTCTTATAGGTACAGTAATAAGTGCTGCCCTCCTTAGTTTTGCACAATAGTGTACCTATCATGCAACGAATTAACAATCCAAGTAGCTATGACTTGTCATAACTGTCAGTTTTAAATTTCACGTTTCACGTCGGGTCGTTTTTCAAATTGAAAATCAGAAATGTCTCAAGAAATGCAGTGCACACCACCTGAATTACTTGAAATTGCAAAGTCATTAGTGGCAACATTAATTCCCGCGAAATTCAAAAAAATTTATGATAATGCGTACGATAAATTTATAAAATGGGCCAAGGACTAGTACATATGTATTCGAAAAATATGATGGTAGCATATTTTACACATTTATCCAAAAAACTGAAAAGTTCAACTCTATGGGCGCAATAAATAAAGTGGTTAGTACTATGTTATGCTTAATTAATAAATAAAATGGTTAGTATTACCTATATTTTATTTTTTTGCCAAGATTGAACATATTCGATGTCATTTTTGGAAATTAATGTCGTAAATTTTTATTTTGACGCTTGAATAAAAAATAGTATATGTCACTCGGAGTAGAAGGCACATTATATGTTTCGCTCAGTTGCTCAGCCTCGGCTTGCGCCTCGGCTGAGCAAACTTCTGGGCTCAACATGTAACGTTCGCCTTCTCCTCCTAGTAACATAATATACTATTATTTCACGGTGTAAAATAAAACTTACTGGTTTCTATGGAAACAGGAATAGAATTTAGTCTATTTTTACAAAATTATATTGTTTTCTAATTTCGAATGGCGATACAAAAAATTTTGTATGTAACTCGAGACTAAAATATGTTTTATTTAATGTGTTTTTTTTACTCGTGTAATGTAAAAAAGAAACACCAAAATAGTCACTTGTTATATAAAATACTATTTTTTAATTCCGAGTTTAATCTCGGAATTCTGACTTTAATCTCGGAATTCCGAGTCG
Organism: Rutpela maculata; assembly: GCA_936432065.2. Lineage (NCBI taxonomy): Eukaryota > Metazoa > Arthropoda > Insecta > Coleoptera > Cerambycidae > Rutpela > Rutpela maculata. The sequence goes on from OW386285.2 coordinate 166,499,610, forward strand.
GAATTATGATTTTATTTGAAAAAAACGTTCGTGTAGCGATGAAGCCACTCCCTGTCCCATCATCACTTCCTTCTACAATACCAGCGGGGCATATCGGTTTTATTGGTTTTTGGAGTAGACGATTTAAATATTATATTATTAAAGTTCTACGAACTATCATTTTCTTATAGTGGAGTGCAAATGTAGTATTAATGTTTTTCCGATTCTAAGAGACATGGATAGGAAATCTGAATGTGAAAGTAGTGATTCCTTGGGCAGCGATTCTTGAATACATCAATAACAATAAAATAATCACTTTCTGGTGATTACACCATCGCCCTCACCTTCATACTAACAAAATGGCACTTAAAATAAGTTTATTTTCGGTATTTAATTTCTATTACCTCCTAGACAAAACATAGTTAATATAAATCTTTATATTAACTATGTTTTGTCTCTACGTCTGTAGAGAATCAAATTTTCCATTATGACTCTAGTTTTAAACTTTTTTAAGTAAATATTAAAATCTTTATAAGGAAACGTACATGATCGTTTAACAGGTTTAACAATTCAAGGAAATTTATTTTGTTTTTATTGTTAATTTATTTCTTGATTCGCTGTAGCCTGGTTAATCCGTCTGTATACCGGGTGACACAGACTAGTGGCTCCCCCCTATATTTGGTTTATTTTTTAACTTATCCATTTGACATTTGGGGCGCATAAACTACCTGTAAAAATGGATTTTTGTACATTAAAAATTATATTAGACCATTTCCGATTTTCTCGGAAATGACCGCAACTTTCGATTTTAAATGGAACACCCTATATATTTTTACATATTTGGATTCAAGATAACATTCTGAATATACCGTGAGATTTTCGCGAATTTTTGAGTCGATGTTCAATTTTTTAAAGCATTTTAAGACATTCGTCTAGAGTGCTTTGGAATACCAAAAATTGTTCTACGGCAGGTAAAGTCCTAGGGAAAAATATAATTTTTCGTTTAATTTCACTAATAACTATTTATGAAGACTCCAAAATTGAACAAATCACTTTTTTATCGAAAACTTTTTTTTCAAATGGGAAAGTGGTGGCTCTTACTATTCAATAAATTATAGATTTTTTTCTGAATTCATTGATATCCATTTCAAATCTATGCAATTTTTTTTCTATTTTATTGAATTTTTTTAAAGATAAAAAATCACTTTCAATATAATTTTTCTTGAACTTTTATGTAGTTGCAAAAATCACGTCTAATAATGAAATGCGAATAAATACCTTTTTGTGAATAATAGCCTTTTGATTCTCTCTTTTGTTTCTTAATAGGGATAAGTATTAATGCAAACTATAAGGATCAATAAAAATTATTTTGAGTGATTTTTTATTTTTAAATAAATTTAATTAACAATAAAAACAAAATAGTAGAGATTTGAAATGGATAGCAGTGAATTCAGGAAAGAATCTATAATTTATTGAACACTAGGAGCCCCACCACTTTCCCATTTGAAAAAAAAAAGTTTTCATTAAAAAAGTGATTTGTTCAATTTTGGACGCTTCGTAAATAGTTATTAATGAAATTAAACGAAAAATTATATTTTTCCCTTGGACTTTATCTGCCGTAGAACAAATTTTGGTATTCCAAAGCACTCTAGACGAATGTCTTAAAATGCTTAAAAAACTCAATATCGACTCAAAAATTCGCGGTATACCCAGAATGTTGTCATGAGTCCAAATATGGAAAAATATACAGGGTGTTCCATTTAAAAGTTGAAAGTTGCGGTCATTTCCGGGTAAACCGGAAATGGTCTCATACCTTTTTTATGTCCTAAAATCCATTTTTACAGGTAGTTTATGCACTCAAATTTTAAATGGATAAGTTAAAAAATAAAGGAAATATAGGGGGGAGCCACTAGCCTGTGACAGCCGGTATACGCGGTTATTCAAGTTTTATTCGGAAAACTGTTTGTAAATGTACAGGGTGGTCTCGCGAACATTAAAACTTCATTTAACTTCACTATTTTTGGAGTTACGTGAAAAAGTTTAAAAATAAAAGGTAAAGTAGAAAATCACATGTATTTTACAAAAATCCTGTCTGAAAAAATACTGAACATCTCATTTTGGAGATGTGAGCTTTACTTGGGTTTTAGGTAATTTAACACCCGTATATTTTTACACTATCCGACAGGCCATATAAAAAGTTTTTCAATGAGAAATAAAATTATCTTACAAACTGTTTGTCCTATTTAGTCTATATTTACAAGCTATCAAATTAGCAAAATGGAAAACAAAAGTATGTCATTTAAAACATTTGTTGGTAATTAATTTCACTTTGTTTTAAATAAAATAAAAAATTTCAATGATTGATATACAATGTGTTCCACTTTTCACGGTAACACATTTGTAGCTAAATTATTATTCATCCAATTTCAACCAAATTTGGATCGGTATCAGCCATAGCTTTCTTGAGTAAAACAAAATTTGCTTCAGTCAGTGACGCGTTTTTATTAAGAAAAACAGGATGGATTTTTCGAGAAGTCATAATAGGCATTCTTTCATATTCATCTTTACACGGACACATTTCTTATAGAAAAAATTGTTCCTAATGTTGGTGGAAGTTCAGATATGAGATTTGATTTAAATTATCTAGTTTTTTTGGCACTGACTGAGGCATTAACGTTAATCAATTTTGCAAAGTGAAAAAAAAGTGGTGGATGCAAAAATAAATGGTTTAGAAAAATTCATTTGCAGATAGCGCTGCCATATGGCCCATAGCATTTAACTTTAGAAAATAAATATTTTCTATTAAATTAAGAGTACTTTCAATATTTTTGTGTTTCAACGTTATTCTGCAATTGTTTTATATGAAAGTAAAATACCCTGTATACAAAATAAAGGGCACAATAACCGTAGGTTTAAGGAACATTTAGATGCTTGTATAACAATTAAATTGTAAAAGTTTGTTACCAGTTGGTAATAAATCGAACAATAAATCAGTAAACTATATTTGTTGGTTATTGTTGTTGTTTCTATTTACTAGTACTTTGCATGTTTAAATATTTGTTGAAATTGCATAAAAAAAACGAAAATTCTTTCGACAAAACCCATTTTTCTAATAAACTGTTTTCGCAAGTCAAATACAGCACACTATTATTAGTAAATCAAAATTCTCTAGACGAATTCGCTTATTTATTTATCTTCAACAAAACAACATTAAGCTTTACATGAGTAGTCTAAACAAATAAAAACTTAGATACAGTTGTTTGTAATTAACCAGCCAAATAAACAGAATATTTATGATCATTCCGGATTATCGTAAACAATGGAACTCGAATCCAGATATCGCTAATATTGTTAAATAAACAGTCCTAATAAATAACTAAACGATAAATTGGTAGTCACTATTGTGCATTTTTGTCAGTAGTACTTTTAGTACAAGCAAATCACATCTAAAAAACACAACTAGGAGAAACATTTAGTAAAAAGTTTTTATTTTGGGATATATTTTCGACAGGGGTGGAAATAATCACTTAAAGAGTTGTCACCTGCCCGGTGCACAGTGGCACGAATCGTGATTTTTTCGTTTAAAATTATCTAGAGTACTTGTTTCGTAACCAATTGGGATAATTTTTTTTTTAAATACTCGTTATTTAATTTCCAAAAAACGTTAGAGAGCCGATTTCGGCATAAACTTTAACAAAAATATTTAATTTTTCATCATTTTTTAGCATTTTGTAACCGCCATTGATTCCGCCATCTTGCAGGATAGTTTATGACAATTTAGATATCAAATCGTAATCAGCGACCTCAAAAACCCCCGAGTAACAAGATTTATGTAAATTAGATAAGAAAATAGTATATTATATTACTAGGAGTAGAACGCACTCTTTTTTTGTGTTGAGTCCAGGATTTGCGGCTGAGGCGAAGCCGAAGCCGCAAACTGGGCGAAACACAAAAAAAGGCGTTCTACTCCGTGTAATATATACTATTTTTTCTTCAAGCGTATTAAAATGCAAAAATTCATTTATTTATCATAAATGTACAAATATTCAAACTACAGTCTTACATGTTGACACAATATGACAAGTGGCTAGTGGATAGCGCGCCACCGGTGGCTTTCGGTATTAACATTATGTTACTAGTAAAACAATGTCCTACTTCTACTTCTGTTTTTGGTGACATAATTTAAACATTTTAATACGCTTGAAGAAAAAAGTTTTTATTCGTAGTTTTTATTAAGATTTAAATTAAAAATGGCCATTTTGGCTAAGCTCAATAATTTTGGTTAAGATAATTCAAATATCGGCTCTCTTACGTTTATTTGGAAATTAAATAACGAGTATTTAAAAAAAAAAATTATCCCAATCGGCTGCGAAACAAGTGCTCTAGATAATTTTGAACGAAAAAATCACGATTCGTGCCACTATGCGGTGGCCGCTTTATTCCTTTTCAAAAGAAAAACCACTGCTGGTTTATCTACGCTCTATACAACTATAAAATTGTACCTGAGTAAAAATATTGTCAATTAAATCTTCAATCGGAAATGTTTTCTGAATGAATTTTAATTAAATTTTGCTCTTCTTTATTTTAATCTCATATATGTAGAAGAGAAATATATAAAAATAATTTTATAAAATCGACTGTGTTGTTTTAGCCCAGACGACAGAGATCATTTTATAGTGAAACCCACAAAAAGTTGCAAACTGAATAATTTTTTTTTTTAATGAGTTCGTAAAAGTGTATAGAATAATATCCTGAAAAGTTTACATTCCGCTTGGATGCAGAACATAAAAAAAAGTGAAAAAAAATTTTTTTTGACAATTTTTTCAAAATTTTGAAATTAAGTCAGGCTAGAAAAAAACAAAAAATACACATTTTTAACACTTTTCTTAGTAACTAAGAGGATAAATAGTGAGTCTGGAGGGAAAATATATAATTATGAACGCATACACAGACAACACACATAGCCGGTGAATCGCTCGCATGAATTTTTACGTGCCTTTACTGTATTGTATTTATTATCCACATTTCAGATATATGCATTGAATTCCTTATACATTTCTTAATGTATTGGAAAAGTTCGAGAATTTATATTCAAAACAATCAAAGATATTTTCATAGTTATAAGGATAAGATCGTGACAATCGCAATTTCTTATCCATGATATGATTAATCATATTTTCGGAAAAATGCATAAAAGTAAACGATTGTGTTTGAACATTCGAAAAGTATAATTTTTTTCCGAAATAGTGATATTTTATTTTTTTCAATGGGTCAATTTCTCGGTAAGTTACAGCCTCCAATATATATATTTGTCAAGAAAATCATTAAGCAATTAAATTAAAATGATTTGAGATGTACTTTTTTTGAATCCACGTTACTACAACCTAATAAACCATAATAATCATGAAGTGCATATACTTTTTAACAGTTCTCAATGAAGAAAGATTTTTTTGAAGGACTTTTATTTTTTTCTATATTTTTTATGGCGACGATTGAGTTTGGACGTGATAATATATATTATAGTATATTTTTCCCATCCATCCTTTGCTTGCATTGTTTAAAACAAAAAAGCATCAGAAAGCTACAATTTCCATCTTTTAAATGAACCAAACTCATATAGATTGAACAAATTTTGATTTAGTGACATGTAATTCAATGCGTCGATGTCACAGTCATGCGTATTCAAGCGCGCGCACGCATGGATCTAGCTCCGAGTTATAACGTTACACTTGACTATTTTTTTCCGGGAAAACCGTGGTTTTAGCGATAAATTTTGTTAGCACATTTTTTGTTCATAAATACGAGATTTATCCATCTATATTTTTTGTTTTTTCCTAGTTTGACTTAATTTCAAAATTTTGAAAAAATGGATGAAAAAAACTTTTTTTTTTTACTTTATTTTATGCTCTGCAGCCGAGCGAAATGTAAACATTTCAGGATATTATTCTACACACTTTCACGAACTCATTAAAAGAAAGTTCACACAGTTTACAATTTTTTTGTGGGTAAATACTTTCATCGACTGGGCTACTTGTAAAGGTCAGAAATGCAAATGTTGTCCAAATGTTAGTTGTGGTATTCTATTTTTTTTTCTTTCTGGGATTTTCTGTCGCATATGTATTCTCTTCTAAAATTAATGACCAACGTATCTTCATAATAATATAATTATATTACATTACTTTAAAATAATCTCTATGCCGGTGACTTTAAAGGAACAGTCAGAGGCTGGTGTTTGATAAATGATTTAAATAAGAATAAAAAATATCAATACATTTTTCCGACGTTTCGAAAACCGAAACTATTTCTTTTCTCAAAGCTTGATTGATCAATTCATTGATTTACCAACGTATCTCTAGCAGCATTCAAAGTAATGGGAACTGGCATCTGAGCCATCGGAACTTTAACAGAGTAGGATGACATATATGTCACTAAATTTGCGACCTTAGTGTAAAATTCACTTTGTGGTATGCCTTTGTAGTAACAGTTATGTAGATTCTACTGAAGTCAGGCATTGTATAGTTATAACACTTTCAAGTAACTGCTGCAGAATGCGCAACGTCGCGGATGCTACTCTGCAATACTTTGAAGCATCTTCAACTGTAAAGTGAAAATTGGTAGTAATGCTGACCGCACAGCATTACCAAAGGACCGTTTCAAAATAATGATAACTTCATGTGTTCAATTTGAAGTCCCTGGAACGTTGTTGGGTAATTTTTTGGAACTTCAAAGTTGTGTTACTTAATAGTGACATCTTGAGTAAAAACGAGGTTATTTCTCTGCACAAAGGAGCTTTAAAGTGATTTTTACTACAAAGTGACTCCATTTAAAATCGCCATTTTTTTGTTATTGAATGAAGACGGCCATGGCCATATTAACAAAGTTACAAATATAATTCTATAAAATATTTTTTTTTATCATGGTCATTTGCAAACATGTTTTAGAAAAAGATTATTATTACTTTATAGTACATAAAATTTAAAAAAACGTTTTCCATCATACATTTTATAGTTTTACTCGTACACATAATTTTTGCCGGAAGGGTCTTTTTTATCAAAATATCATGATAACATTCTACAGAAAACCAGTGGTGGTTTTAATATCCATACCCAGGGTAAACGCAAAACATCATGATTTATAATATATACTATGTTGTACATAATCATCTTAACTTGGAACTTGAACATATTATGTGCTCAAACTCAATAAGTCATTAATTTGCTATTCGAATAAGAGAGAGCCAAATATATAGTTTGTACTTTCATTCCTGTCAGCTGACATGTTCCAAAAGTTAGTCATTTCTACTACTTAGTTACATCCCGTTTACGTAATAACCTAGTCGTCAATACTGTAACGGTAGAAGTACCGGAATAGTAATTTATTACGTAATTGCTATTCCCCATTTTGGTAAATGCTTGGTAAAAGGATGGTTCCCATTACGTAACAGTCCTTAGTTGCGAAAACCTTTAAAGTTCCACTAATGGTAACTACCACGTGAAAACTACTAAAATTGCTGCTTGGGATGATAAGCATGGCAGCTATTCTTGGAAAACACACCGCCGTGCCGGGCAGACTACTAAGTTGGATTGGGGTTATGCTTATTGCCAGCGTCAAAAAGCCACATGTCACATGAAACAGAAATATAAAGTGGGAAGTATGTAGGTATTTATTATAAAATTATAAAATATTGTATGTGTTATGTATATTAAACACACTGTTTTAAAAATGTTTGTTATATACAGTATCCATAGATATTTACAACTGATGATATCTATTATTTGGTGAATATTTTATTTAATAAAATATGAAAATGATATTCATGATATAACACCGTAAAAAGTATAATGAAACGTTTCGCGATGCCTATAAAAACAATTCATTTTCAATTAGACAAGGGTTTCTATCAGCAAGATTTCCGGTTACCCATTGCTACTGATTTTAAGCAATATACTTATGGAGAATTTTGAGAATAGGCATATTCAAGATTGTTTATATAAATCAGTTATGGCGGAGATATGTCAATGATATTTTTGCATTTTGGCGTCAAGTTCTAACTGTTTCTGTTTATCGTTAGCAATTTGCATTAATCCATTTCGCTTTGCGCTTTACAACCAGCTTTGTGATAGTGCCCTGGCGAACACGGTAAAAAATAATGAGAAATGTTTTATCAAAGGGGTTCTAATTAAAATCAATCAATACTCTGGACTCTTTGTTTCGTACATATTGAAAATAACAATGAAGTACGACAAACATTAAACAACGATAATCTCTCATCTATACGAAATATCTGAAAGCTACGCAGTATAGATGATGAATTTGATGTATTTGATGTATTTCAAACAAGGAACTCTTTGAGATCTATTTTAACAGAAACAAAACTGCTAAACCATGAGCAAAATTCAGCAACAAATTAAGTGTAACAAATATTATGCGGATGAGTCGTTCAAATCTACAAGTGTATAATTTAATAAATGCAAGAATTACATTAGGAAGAATAAAATTCATATATCAAAGATTTGCGAACACGCTTTGAAGTGAGGAAGTGAAATTCTGCAAAAATTTTAACAAAAGAGGAGCATAGCAAAAAAATTGCTCGATAGCATTTTAAACTAAAAAAATCGGCAGCTACTGGAAGCGGTTGGAACCTCCCCATATGGTGGATCCTTATCAGCTGTGTTTGGATATTACATCGAAAATCAGAGCACTGAGCAAATAGATAAATTACATGTCAGTTTGGAGCCATTTATTTCATGAACAAATATCGAACGAACTGAAGTAGACTACAAGCAATCTGTTAAAACATAACCTCTCATGTTTGTTTATGTTGCATGTTAATCAATTGCTGGATATTATAAGGTATTAACAGATAACGTTTCGAAGATTTTGTAGAACATTGGATAGCGAAAAAAAATAATAAAACAGAATTTAGCCCAAATGACACTCTAACCTCAGCAAGTCAATAACATTATGGACAGTTCAAGCAGACTACGCATGCGTCAAATTAAAATCTTCCTGCTCTATCAAAAAGGTCCGAGCAAGTCGAGCTTCGTCCGAGGCCTTTATTTTGTAATATTCGAAAGTTTCAAATTTACCTCGGTTAGCTCGATTTGCATTAAATGAACGATTGTGACGCGTCCCATCAATCAGACGTAATATCCGAACATGGCTATTACCTTTAAAAAACCAATTAAAATAAGTTGTGACATTGTCAAAAATATTTGGGTTGGTAACCTTTACGAATGTTGATTTTTAGATTATGAAATATATTTAGGGACATAACATGTTTAAGTTTTTCAAGTTTATTCTCATTTTTAATGTTTGTATACGCATTTTTAGCTTGGAGCCACAGTGGCTCCAAGCAAATATTTAAAAATTTACGCAAATAATTTTTCTATATTGTTGATGAATAAAAATAGACTGCTAATGACAGGTTAGACTTCCAACCTACAAAAAGAGTCCTATTTTATTAGGACAAAGTATTTAGAACTTCATAAACTTTACACTGTACTAGATTTTAATTGAAAGTACGGGAACCAGGCAGAAATTTTAATAATAGCTATACGTAATATTCTTCAATCTTAAGAAATATACATTTTTGAGGTTAGCTAATCAACATTCACAAGAGTTACCAACACAAATATTTTTGACAGATGGCAAAATACATTGTCCCCTAACAATAATACCAATAATATTTTTTGGATGCTGTCATGTGTGCACATATAATGAATTCTTTTAAATTCTTTTAACGGAAACCAGATCGAAAGGGTGCAAGTGTGATATATCGTTGAAATTGTAATTTTTACTGCTTTTCAATGGTTCGATTACAAATTGTAAGTAATCATAAAATAAACATCTTGTTTTGCTAAAATGGTACTAAACGTAATCCGATCTCAACCAAAACCTTTTCAGATCTTCTAGAGCACTAAAAAAACCCTCATACAAAGTTTCATTCAAATCTGTTTAGTAGCTTCGCCGCTATCGTGCTCACACACACACACACATACAGACATTTTTCAAAAACCACTGGGTTCCTGGGACCTCAAAACGTAAATATTTGATGTTATCTCAATTTTCGATTTTGCACTAATTGTAGTAACCTCCCACAATTTTATTGTGGGGAGGTTAAAATAAATAATAATAACATACAGAATGAGAATAAATACTTGTCGAACTGTTCATGTAAGAAAATTATACGCCGACTGGTTTAAAGATATTAGAAAACTATTAAAGAAGTAACAATACAATATTTTACATGTGAACTGTATTAAACGTTCTAACAAACTGAACTCTCCGCTGAATTATGCAAGTAAAGCAAATACACAGCTTGGTCGCCATCTTATAACTCCAATGTTGCGTCTACCTACATCTTGCTGATAAGGTCGAATATTTTCTAACATTCGGCCATCCTTTCTATGCGGGCTGCCCCAGGCCGCCAACCACCATAGAACCCCTCGCTTACCAACAATTATGCTACTATGGCCTTATCCAAGACTATGATAACAAACAGGTAGTATCGGCCTGTAACTTTCACTTTCATGCGTGCATCCATGACTAATTTTCTAACTTATTTCAACTACTTCATACACGTGTCAACTCAGAAAATGAGTAGGCAGTAACGCCTTGGTCATTCGCGTCCGCGTATCCACGTCCTATCTTACTATCTCAAATGGTATCTCTACGTGTCCACTCAGAAAACAAGTAGGCAATATCGGCCTCAGTTGTTATCTTCCTCGTATCTACGTCTCACACTCAATCATACTAATTAACCTTTTTTCATCTACGCCACACGCTTCGACTCAAACAATAGGCGGGCAGTATCGGCCCCGGCTATCATTATCCACGTCTCAACGTTTCGTGACCTACATACACATCTAATGTGTACCTACTTTAACTTACTTTCAACTTGCATTTACATCATAGTTATCCATTTTTCGATTTTGTCGGCTACAACCACTGTACGGGCATTGCGTCTTCTCTGATTTTCCCGTAGATCTTCTACTTCATATCTGTCATTAGACAGCACTTTAACCACTCTAAATGGTCCTTTACATTTTGGTAACAGTTTTTTGCTCGACCCGGTACAAGTAAAGCTCGTAATTAATACACGGACCAAGTCACCCACATCAAAGCGGACCGCGTCACGTCTGTGTTTATCGTAATGCTCTTTCTGCTTGAGCTGGTCATGGTTAATGTGTTCTTTCGTAATACTTCTCAAATCTGAAATGTTCATACGATCTACAACTGTTTGTTATCGAATTTAATAAATTAGCTTCAGCCATCGGCCTTGCTTGATAACCAAACAATGTTTGAACTGGAGTAGTGTTTATGCCTTTATTAAATGCCGTATTCAGCTCACTTTGCAGTTGCTTTACGTGAGTATCCCATTTATCACTGTCAGTTTCAATACTTGTTGCTAACTATTGTTCTATTATACCTTTCACATTGTCCATTTGACCGCGGAGTAGAGACCGTATTTAGCACGTGCGTTATTGCATATGATTCGCAAAATATGCGAAATGTTCTCGACGTGAACGCAGTTCCTAGATCACTAATAATTCGCACTGGTACTCCAAAAATACACATTATGCTTTGCAACGCACGTATCACTGGCTTTACTTTCGTAGATTTCACTGCCTCCATGATGGTGAATTTACTAAAAGCATCAACAATAACCAGGAGGAATTTATTACCAGAACTACTTGTCTAAAATGGACCAACATGGTCTAGGTGGATGGTATGAAAGGGAACCGGAATTTTCCCTATCGGATGCAATTTCCCACTCTTTTTAGTCGACCTACCCTTGTAGTAAGCACAATTCAAGCACGCCTGAATGTACTTCACGACAAAGCGTCGCATTTTTGGAAACCAGTAATTTGTTTGAATTCTTTTCAACGTACTTTCAACACTCATGTGTCCAGCTTTGTCGTGACACAACCTCATCACTTGCCAACGAGCTGCTTTCGGTACCAACTTCTTTAAAGTATTGCTTCGTTTCCGAATTCTTTATAGAGGTTGCTAATATCCGGTGAATCCTTAATAACTGCTCGTCCTGTAATTGTGCAGCTACGATCCAATCTCCTTCTGTGATATCTACTTGGTTCACTTTTCTTGCGATGGGAAGTCTGCTACATGCGTCTACGTGAGGCATTCGTGCACCCGGTCGGTGTTTAATATCGAACGTGAATTCTTGCACTTGAAGTCACCATCTCCCAACTCTTGGCAATCAGTCCTTCTTAGAAAAAGCCATCCTTAAAGCGCTACAGTCCGAAACAACAGTAAACTTCAATCCTAATAAAAAATGCTGTAACGAGAGCATTACGGTTATTGTCTCTAATTCGTAAGAATGGTAATATTTCTGATCTATCGTAGTCTGTTTGCTAAAATAAGCCACCACTATTTGTACCCCGTCATGTAGCTGAATTAATATAGAGGCCACTGCGGTCGAACTTGCATCAGTGTGAAGTCCGGTTTGTAAGGAAGGGTCAAATATAGATAGCACTGGTCTGGAAATTAGTGTCGACTTAATAGTTTCTAAAGCTTCCTGTTGTTCTTTTCTCCAGCACTATTTGGAGTCTTTCCGCGTAAGTCTAGACAATACCAGAATAATTTTTCACAAACTTGCGGAAATAGCCGGATAACCTGAGAAACTGTCGTACTTGTTTCACAATTTTTGGTTCACACATATTGAAGACAGCTTCAATTTTACGTTGTCCTGGTCGTATACCATCAGCACTAATTTCACGCCAGAGATAATCAATTTTTGTGTAAAAGAATGAGCACTTACTAATATTTAACGTTAAGTTATGTTTACGAAAAGCCTGTAACACGATCGCAGACATTCCAGACCCTCTTCAACTGTTGTCGATGGAATTATAACGTCATCCATATACGGAAATGCGACACTGTTCTTCAGTGATCCTAGCGCGTTATTCATTAACCTTTGAAATACCGACGGCGAGTTACACAGACCAAACGGCATTCGCAAAAATTTTTAATGCGAATCTGGAATGACAAAAGCCGTTTTATCTATTGAATCTTCATCCATTGGCACTTGATAAAACCCTGAGGGGTAAATCGAGTGTAGTGTAAAACATATACTTATTTCCTTGATCATCTCCACCTAATCTATCCAGTTGATCGTCAATTAAAGGAAGCGGAAATTTGTCTTTAACCGTGATGGCGTTTAAACGTCTATAATCAACACACATCCGATGGTCACCTGTTTTCTTTTTAACAAGTAATATTGGACTAGCGTAAGCAGAATTTGACTTTCTGATTATATTATTCGTCAGCAATTCGTCAATTATACCTCGTAGAATTTCTTTTTCCTTTAATGGTAGTCGATACGGACCATAAACGACCGGTTCATTTGTTATTAGCTTAATTTCCATTTTTGTTGCACTAGTTTTTCCTAGATTCGCCATAGATGTCGATATCCTATCATTAAATCCACTTAAAAGTTCTTCACATTTAGCTTTCTGTTCATCAGACACTTCACCAAGGTTTATTTTAACATTACCGTCTTCCCGAATTTCAAAACATTCAAAGTCACAAACTGTGTTTACATTCATTCCTAGGTCCCGTACAAAAACATCAGTTCCGATTTTCAACAAGATCACGTTCGGCAAGTTTATAAAATCTCGACCGATGATGCAATCATGATTCATTTGGTTATCATTTAACACTATTGCCTTTATCATTGGACCAGGTTGGCCTAGACGCACATGTATTCTGACAGTCCCGACTGGCATTACGTAATTGCCCTCAAAACTTTTCAGTGTGTTAAGCACTTTATTTTTAATATCAAGGCCTAATTTGTTGACAACACTCCTACGAATTATAGTCCATGAACTACCGGTGTCAACTAAGCACTTTTTCCCATTTAAAACAACATTCATTATATACGGATTTTGATTTATGTTATTTGATACCACGACCTCGTTGACATTGTCGCTCTTACTTTGTTTAATTTTATTCGGGCATTTGTTTTGTTTATATCCTAGGCGTTTACAATGGAATCATTCTAGCATTGAGTTGGGGCAATCTCTTGCGCGATGAAGTTCTTTGCAATTAAAGCACTGAATTTCTGACTTCTGGGTATTACCGGATTTCACTACACTTTGTTGTGCAGAACTGCTTAATATTTTTCTCCTAGTGTTGCTGTTTACACTTCCTGGAACGCATCCTAACCTACTCAAATAGGCATATAGTTCGTTTGTGTTTATAAACCGAGACGATCAAGCGGATCTTGCAATATTTTCGTCGGTTATCCCTTCTATTACTGCATCAACCAAATAACTTTCCGAAATATTCAGCTGTGAAGATTTTAACTTATCTAGTTTATTAAAACAGTATTCACTTAAGTCTTGTCCACGGTGCGTTTCATATATTGCAGCTCTTCACGGACAGTTTAGCGAACGGCATCGGTTTCGTGAATTGTTTAATCAGGAGTTTCTTCATTTTTTTCCAATTTACTGCAATCTGATCCTGGGAATCCTACAATCTCCTAGCTATACGAACCAGTCTGTTTGCAACTAATCGAATCACAGTCAGATCGTCCCACTTGTAACATTTCGTTAATTCGTCAACTAGACGAACCCACAAATCTATTGATTGTTCAGCCCTTTGAGGATCAAAGACAAGAATCAACTTATCGTCGCCATGGTTGGTCGGGGTAGATAAACACGCTGTGCCTTACGCATCGCCGTTTATGCTTTTTCATACTCACCGAGCCATCACTGCTGGAAGAACTTGAGCTCGACGTCGACGTTGAACTCGATGTTGAGCTGTCTCTCTGTTTTCCATGTAGCTTTCCTTTCGAGAGCCTTTTTAGTTTAAGGTGTATTACCCTCGAAGGGCCAGGAACAGGGGAAAGAATCTGCGGCATAGGTGACTGAGATGATTGTTGCGACATGATGTAATATGGCGCAATCACTTCCGATACTGGTGGGTGAGAACTGTGAGTATAATCCCAACTTCTGACATGTAAGAAAATTATGCGCCAACTGGTTTAAAGATACAGTGCGTGTAATTGCGGATTAGACATGTACATCCACGTAGCGCGAGAGATATGACAAGACAACCCAGCAACAGCATAACCCGCCTGTCGGCACTCGACTACTAAAGTATCCCAGCTCTGTTATTTCATTTTAGTCAACTGGCACACGTGATGTTGCAATTCTTACTCCTATGTCTAACTTGCCATTACACGTACGGTATATTAAAAAACTATTACAGAAGTAACAATACAATATTTTACATGTGAACTGTATTAAACGTTCTAACAAATTGAACTCCCCGCTGATTTATGCAAGCAGAGCAAATACACAGCTTGGTCGCCATGTATAATAACCATCTTATAACTCCAATGTTGCTGATAAGGTCGAATATTTTCTAACACGAACTGTTCAGTAAATGTTTGTACAACTTGGTTACCAACGTTAAAAGAAGAACTTAAAAAAATAACATTATTTAAAATAAAACACCACACCACATAAAATATGTTTTAATAAAGCTTTGACGTAAGAATCAGATTTGGTTCACGAAACATCAGCAAAATACATTTATATTTTTTATTCTTATTTATATTATTTATCAAAAAACACCGTTTAACTGTTTCTTTGATGTAAAAGACAAGGTGTAGAGAATATTTTCCAGCCACATACTGGATAATCCTACTATTTTGTAGATGTCTTAGACATTATTTTTAGAAGAGAATACATGTGGTAGAAAAAAGAAAAATAAATATAAAATTTTAAAACCTTGCACATTCAAGATCGGCGCTACAATTAAATATTGTTACATTTTGCATCTGCCAATTCCTCAATAAACATTTTTTTTTTTTGAATTTGCATTTGAATTTCCAAAACATAGAGCTGGTCTGTGAGATATTAATCTCCCTGTACACAAAACTTGATTTATTGATTCAACAATTTCTCAGTATTTGCAATTACTTCATGACCAAATTTTATGAATAACATTGTTCATTTTTTGTCAGTATTGACACTTGCAATATGCCTGGATTCATGATCACCTCTTATAAAGTTTCAATAAGACATGTTATTTATTAATTCTTATTAATAAATCAGTAAATCTTTTGTAGGGATTTGTAGCCATTTAAGAGCATGTGAATTCTGGACGGCTTCTGTGCGAAAACCAGATTTGTTCAAGGCATATGCGTATAAGTCTTGGGATGAATATTTAGCAGGGAGAACCGACCATCTAAAGGCCTTCCCAATGGGAATTGCAGCAAATCCAAATATACCGTATGGGATTTATATTGTTGAAACCACTGATGAATACGAAAAATACATTACATCGAAAACTACATTACTGGACAGTTACTAATATAAATGCCAAATAAATTATGCTAAATTTAACCTACGTTTCAATTTAGAATGTTCAAATATTCAGTTTTTTAATGCGTCTTAGCCAGAGCTCGGCAGTATTTTCGATACATATATTAGAAATACGTATTATCGATACAATATTTTGTATTTTGTATCGAAAATACCCACCCAAAACATATTTTGTATTGAAAATACATTTTTTTCACAAATATGCATTTTTAAATACTCTTCAAAATACAAAATACATACGCAAAAGTTAGCAGTTGTATCAGAAATGTTGAGGTATTTAAAAAAAAACTGTGTGAATGCTAGATACTAAAATATACTATATAAAATATTATATAAAAACTTCAATAAACCTACGAAGAGCCTGTATAATGTTTATGTCTCGGTTTACGTCTAGTTTATACGATACGTTACGTGTTACGTGTAAAAGCACAGCTTCACACTTGACAATATACTTTGATTCATTCTCTCGTACTCTCCTCACAGGTTTCATCCTAACAACGACGCCACTGTGAAAAAGGTACAAAGGTAGGTATGATCATATCATCTCGTTCCGTCTGTTCTCCACACGCTTAAGGGGTCTACAGACGATCCAACTTGCTGAAGCGAACATTGTCGTAACGCTTTGAATATTGCTGAAATTCCAGCAAACCAGCTCACTTTTACCAATGAGTTCAAAGCATGCCGACGATGTTGACTTCAAGTTGGATCGTCTGCAGACCCCTTTAGATTATCTATTTAGGTCGAGATTTAGGTTATCTATCTAAGTACGAATTCAGTACATTCATTGTAGTATTTGTATATTATTGTACTACTGTTTCTGTCAATTCGATTGTCATATTGTATTTTTGTGCCTTCTTGTCTTTGTCAACTGTCAGTTATTACTAATTAGCAAGAAGCCAAATAGACCCTCGAGATAAATCTTTGACCCCAAAAGTTCTGTGACAGGACCCCGTTTTCGAGGATGGGGACAATATTTCCGACCTACCCTTCACCCACTATCACAAAACCGGAAAAAACACCCATTTTTTCGATTTTCCCGTGCTAGGCATTTTTTTATCGGAATTTTTTTTTAACAAAAGTTGTTCAGAATTGTCTAAAAACCGTAAGTCCAAAGTTTTATAAAAATTGAAAAATTAAAAATATAAAATTTAAAAAATTGATAAATTTCTAAAATATTGAAAAAAACTATACATTACTTGACTACTACCTGACAACTTGGGTTTAGTTTCAAACAAAATAGTCATTAATTTTTTATAATAAAAAACTCATTAAAATGATATTTTCCTACGACAATATTAAAATAGGCTCCCGTGAGCTCCTTGATGATGCAAGTGTAGTACTAGTTTAAATCTTTTTGTTAGGCCTTGAAGAAACATAATTTCGATGTTGGCACTCTCAAAAATCATGCGCATGAGTACTGTGTGCGAAAAACAAAATGACCGCCATCGCAAACACTTTTTCCAATTTATCTAAGTAACCATTGGGATTACGAAAAAAATTAATCAATTTTACACAAAAAAAATCGGCAGCTACTGGAAGCGGCTGGAACCTCCCCACACGGTGGATCCTTATCAGCTGTATTTGGATATTACATCGGAAATCAGAGCACTGAGCAAACAGATAAATTACACGTGACTTTGGAGCCATTTATTTCATCAACAAATATCGAACGAACTGAAGCGGACTACAAGCAATCTGTTAAAACATAACCTCTCATGTTTGTTTATGTTGCATGTTAATCAATTGCCGGATATTATAAGGGTATTAACAGATAACGTTTCGAAGATTTTGTAAAATATTGGATAATGAAAAAAAAATAATAACACAGAATTTAGCCCAAATGACGCTCTAACCAACAAGTCAATAACATTATGGACTGTTCAAGCAGACTACGCATGGGTCAAATTAAAATCTTCCTGCTCGATCAAAAAGGTCGAGCAAGTCGAGCTTCGTCCGAGGCCTTTATTTTGTAATATTCGAACGTTTAAGATTTAGCTCAGTTAACTCGATTTGCAATGAACGATTGTGACGTGTCCCATCAATCAGACGTAATATCCGAACACGGCTATAAACAATTATTACCTTAAAAAAAAAAACAACTAAAATAAGTTTTGACATTGTCAAAAATATTTGGGTTGGTAACCTTTACGAATGTTGATTTTTAGGTTATGAAATATATTTAGGGACATAACATGTTTAAGTTTTTCAAGTTTATTCACATTTTTAATGTTTGACTACGCATTTTTAGCTTGGAGCCACAGTGACTCCAAGCAGATAGTTAAAAAACTCATGCAAATAATTTTTCTATATAGACCATCTTAGGATGACGTCACGATAAGTCGATCATATTGCCTGAGGGATAACCAAACTTTTTATTCCAATGTAAACAAAGAAGTAATCTCAGTTTTAAATGTGAAATAAAAATAAAACACCGTCTTTTTTTGCGACAAGGTGCGATTGTGAGATAAGGTTTATTTTGAATGTAAAAAAGATTAGAAGAAAGGTAAAGAAATCACTTTCTGGCAGAGTCTATTGAATACTACATACGGATAATATAACAAGCTTATCACTGAAATCTAGCACTTAGTTATTTAAATGTAAACTTGCCTTGCCCATAACAATGAATACATTTGAGTTTATCTTTCTTGCACAAACTTCTTGCACAAATCCGGCCTCATAATATTTATATGCTTGTAAAGATTTGTATGCCTTTAACTGCTGATCTGCGAAGAAGCTGTGAGTCGACACTAAGTAATTTACCATATTAATTACGGACACACAAGGTAAAATAGACAAATCTGCAGAAAGGTCTCCAGTCTCCACTCCAAGGGTGTATGGGTCAATATTGTCTATTATTTTGATTTTCTCATCGTAGCGACACTTTACATCACCCATAAGGGTTGGATAATATTCACTATATGACATTATTACGAAAACACACACAGTTTCTCAAGAAAATCAGAAAAAAATATATAAAACCACGCAAACTGCGTTTTGTTGTCCCTCAAGCAAAATGTCAAAATTGTCAAAACCATGTGACCTAAAAATGGTTGATTAATAAAAAAATATATTGCTAATTACAGGTTAGATTTCTAACCCACAAAAAGAGTCCTATTTTATTAGGACAAAGTATTTAGGACTTCATAAACATTACACTGTACTAGATTTTAGTTGAAAGTACGGGAACCAGGCAGAAATTTTAATAATAGCTACGTAATATTCTTAAATCTTAAGAAATATATATTTTTGAGGTTAGCTGTGACGTCACGTACCATAAGCTATAAATCAACATTCACAAAGGTTACCAACCCAAATATTTTTGACAGATGGCAAAATACGTTTTCCCCTAACAATAATACCCATTTTTTGGATGCTGTCATATGTGCACATATAACGAATTATTTTTAATTTTTTTAACGGAAACCAAATCGAAAGGGTGCAAGTGTGATATATCGTTGAAATTGGAATTTATACTGCTTTTTAATGGTTCAATTACAAATTCTAAGTAATCATAAAATAAACAACTTGTGCCAAAATGGCACTAAACGTAATCCGATCTCAACCAAAACCTTTTCAGATCTTCTGGAGCACTAAAGAAACCCTCATGTAAAAGTTTCATCCAAATCCGTTTAGTAGCTTCGTAGCTATCGTGTTAACACACAGGCATTAGTCACAAACCACTTTTTTGGGTTTCCGGGACCTCGAAATCGTAAAGATTTGATGTTATCTCAATTTTCGATTTTGGATTAATTGTAGTTTATTGTGGGGAGGTTAATAAACACAACACTATAAAAACTAAGTTCGTAGGCAAGAGCACTTAATAATTTTGATTATTGATACTGGAAACAACTAAACGAAAACATCCGTTCGTTGGTAATGGGTGGTAGGGATGGCCATCTTTTGGAAAAACCATATAACTCTTAGTGGACAGCTTCCCTGCCAGATGTGGCCGGAGTAGTGTTCATGGTGGATCGTTTAAGTTTGAGTTGATATATTTTGTTTTATCTTCTGGCCTCGGCCGATTTTTCACTAAATCGGTCGGGGAAGTAAGCTGTCAAATTTTTGGTTTCAATGTTTTTCTGGGGGAATTTGGTTTTTGACAGTTTTCGAAAAAATATTTTAGATTGGTACCAATGTCTTAAATTATTTTTAAGTTATGTAGCACTATTTTTAGGTTATGTTGCCGGAAGAATTTCCGGCGGGATGGCAGAAGTAGCGGAAATAGTTTTTAAAATATAATGTCACTTTTAAAGTTTTATTGGAAAAAACTCGCCGAAAACGTTCCGGTGAGATTGCTTATACTTGTAGGGCTTGTGAGCGGTTCACGAAGGCTTCTCACACCTTCCGTGGGCTTTATGAACGTCGAAAAAACTTGTAATGTCTCGATGCACTTGACACTCAAATTTACTCAGCATACAGTCTGCACGCTTTAACACACTAGTCTATTGAACGTTAGGTTAGACCACAGAGTACAGTAACTATACAGAGGCGAAGGCTAGCCTTCCCGCCAAAACCCCAATTTGTATACTCATCGCCATTTCTTAATTGTTTAACAATCAACCTCACTTTTATCTTGACACTGTTAATGTTTATCGTGTTAAGTTAGGATTTGTGAATTTTTTTTTCCACTCATTTTGGGATATTGAAAACATTAACCGAGAATTAAAATTCTCATAAATAAAACCTAGTGTACAACTCAATTGAAAATAGGCGCCAATTATAAGCAATTCAAATCGTAATATTTTTCAATCCAACTCGAAATACACTGTCTTTTCAGTGTATCCTTAAATGGGGATCTGCACATGACGTCATAGCTAACCTCAAAAATATATATTTCTTAAAATTTAAAAGTACTACGTAGCTATTATTAAAATTTCTGCCTGGTTCCCATACTTTCGACCAAAATCTAGTTTGTCACAATAAAATAAAACGCATTTTGCAGGTTAGAAATCTAACCTATTAAAAGAAATAAACAACATATCTCTCAGTGTAGACCAGGGTGTATTAAATAGGTGATGCGACGACAACCCTCACAGTGGCTTAATAAGTGCTTACTTCGTACATATTGTAAAAGATAGCTCAACTAAGTTCTCTCATTACTTACGCATAGATAGATAATTTTATAGGTTCTGTGCATACGTACATACAGTGTTGCATACATTCCCGGCTTCTTGTTTTTGACAAGAGTCCAGTGACATCTGACATTAAGTAGCTAAATTAAAACATTGAAAGAATATATGTAACACTACATGCAGTATTGCACGTGTCGTCACAGCTAACCTCAAAAATATATATTTCTTAAGATTTACAGGTATTACGTAACTATTATTAAAATTTCTGCCTGGTTCCTGTACTTTCAACCAAAGTCAAGTTCAACGTAATATGTATGAAGTTTTAAATAGTTTGTCACAATAAAATAAGACACTTTTGCAGGTTAGGAATCTAACCTATAATTAGCAGTCTATTTTTATTAATCAACAATATTAAAAAATTATTTGCGTGAATTTTTAAATATTTGCTTGGAGCCAGTATGGCTCCAAGCTAAAAATGCCTATACAAACATTAAATATGAGAATAAACGAAAACACCTTAAAATTTGAGGTTATGTTAGTTATGCGATGCACATGCCCAGGTAATTGTAGGACCGTATTGCTCGCGCCATCTATTAAAGTAAATAGAAACCATGCACTTACGAAGTCATTATTATAATAGGAAAGTGCCGGACCACCTATTTAATACACCGTGGTGTAGACGCAACTGGTACGCAAGGTCACAGAAAACGAGCCATCAAAACTGAAAGGAACCGCCAAAGACTTCGCCTCTGTGCAGTTACTGTATTCTGTGGTTCCACTATAAAATATATTTTACACAAGAAGCGTGTTATTTGGTTTTTAATTTTTTTCACGGAAACCAAAGCTAAAGAGTGCAAGTGTTATATATCGTTGAAATCGGAATTTTTACTGCTTTTCAATGGTTCGATTACAAATTGTAAGTAATCATAAAATAAACAACTTGTTGTGCCAAAACAGCAACAAACGTAATCCGATCTCAACCAAAACCTTTTCAGATCTTCTGGAGCACTAAAGAAACCTTCATGCAAAGTTTCATCCAAATCCGTTTAGTGGCTTCGCCGCTATCGTGCTAACAGACATACACACACACACACGCACGCACGCACGCACGCACGCACGCACGCACGCACGCACGCACGCACGCACGCACGCACGCACGCACGCACGCACGCACGCACGCACGCACGCACGCACGCACGCACGCACGCACGCACGCACGCACGCACGCACGCACGCACGCACGCACGCACGCACGCACGCACGCACGCACGCACGCACGCACGCACGCACGCACGCACGCACGCACGCACGCACGCACGCACGCACGCACGCACGCACGCACGCACGCACGCACTCACGCACGCACGCACGCACCCACACACACACACACACACACACACACACACACACACACACACACACACACACACACACACACACACACACACACACACACACACACACACACACACACACACACACACACACACACACACACACACACACACACACACACACACACACACACACACACACACACACACACACACACACACACACACACACACACACACACACACACACACACACACACACACACACACACACACACACACACACACACACACACACACACACACACACACACACACACACACACACACACACACACACACACACACACACATACAGGTGCGGCAATAATTGTGTGGACACTGGACATTTCGCCAAATAATGGGGTCTTTCAAGTTATTACGTAATCAATACTCACCACTTCGAGAGCTTTCTAACTCTATTTTCAAAATTTTCTTACACTCAAAATTAATGTTACTTTTTGCAAAAATATAATTGTGTGGCCAAGCCCCACAATTCTGTGTATATTGTGTGGACAATAATACACACCCTGTAATTCATGTACATATTTTTCATATTAAAAAATCTGTAAATGTTTATTTATGCACTTTCCGTCGCCTGCCCTTTGCTACTTTAGGATTACACTACTTACGTTATGCTAGAAGGGAAATTTTTTTATTTTAAAATAAATGTCATATAGATTATATATCATATTAGGTATTGCATTATTCTATGATTAGTGTGTAGTAGGATGCCTGTATTTAAATTGTAATACTTCGGGTATTGATAGATTGTTTATAAAAAAAAATTTTAAATGCTGTGGTTTTTGACAATTCATACTCTTTAAAACAATTGTCACACTAATGTTCGATATTTCTTTCAATTTTACAGTATTCAGGCAAATTACGTTTAAAGATTTATTCCCATTGCTATAAGGCTTTTGTTATACAGGGTGGGGCAAGAGTGCGTCGGACTTCGATATCTCGGGTTCTACGATAGTTAGAAATTAAAAAGAAAATACAAGTAAACTAGATAAAAAGTCTAAAACCGGAAATTATTTTAGAACATACAGGGCGAGCCAAGACGAAATTACAGGATCAAGTGCCTTTTTTTTAATGGAATGCTGTGTATATCAGTAAAATTTTTTAAGCCACTTTCTAGACTATTCATTCCTATATTATTATTGACTATCTCCCAACCACTTGGATGTAATGAATTTTTTTGTTGAAATAATGCCATCTGGAAGTATATATTGAAAAAATCACCAAAGTCACAATTGTGGGGTTTAAGAGAAACTTATGTGAATGCCAGTTACGAGACATCTAATTACAGGGTGGCCAAAAATTATTTTTCAATTAAGAACTTTTTAAATTGAATTTTCTCAATTTTTTCAAATAGAACACATATTTTGCTATATGTTGTCCATTTTGATTGACACACGTCTTTATGCAATTTTGAAATAAGACCATTTAGTGGGACCATTTCTTCTAATCCATTGAAGTGGGTAAATAGTATTTCACTGGTCCCTTACTGTAATAGTTTTTTGTAATTTTTTTTGCTCAGTTTGGTATGAATTGTCTTGTACAATTGGACATTTATCGTACTTATCAGTCGTCAGTTATCATTTGTATTAAATTTAAAATATTTCGAGTTTCACAAAATGAATTTTAATAAAGCGGAACTGGTAGACATGACTTTTGTTTTGGGGTAGTCGGACAGAAATTGTTTGCTTGTTAGTAGAATTTATAAGCACATGTATTCTGAAGAAGGATTCCGGATGTTAGCAGCTTCCAAAACCTTCTCGATAGATTTCTGGAAACTGAAAATGTCGAATATAAAAAAAGTGAAAGAATAAAACGTGTTGTGAATGAGGAAAATGCGTTTTCTGTGGTACTGGCAACGGTTGAGAATTCTCATATTAGTCAGAGAGAAGTGTGCTCGTTAGTAGGAATATCATATTCAAATGCACCAGGAATTATCTGATGACGATTTTCAAAGGCGTCTACAGTTTTGTAGTGGGGCCAGAGAAAAAAATGCAAGATGTCACCTTCTTTCATAATGTTTTATTCACTGATGAGGCAACTTTTCATAAAAATGGATTTGTTAATAGGCACAATTTCCATTATTATGCTTCGGAAAATCCTCACTTTTTTAGGCAAGTTGATAACCAGCACAAATGGTCTATAAACGTTTGGAGAGGAATTATTAGAGAACATGTAATAGGGCTACATTTTTTTGATGGAACATTGACTGGAGCTATTTATCTTCATCTTCTTGAAAACTATCTGCCACAATTGAAGACCTGAGTGGATAAAGGTGTTATGTCACACTTTTAAAGTTTTGAGTAAATTAAACAAAACGGTTATGAGTTGGAACTTATTTATTTTGTCTTCGATTCAAATAAATAATACCTGATAAAATAGATAATTTTGGGTTATGTTCTTTTGTTTACACTAATATTAAAGAAAAATATCAAGCTGTTATGAAACTAGATTTTTCTGTCCAAAACTGTGTACATCCACTAAAATTACTGGTTGTATGTATGACATGGCGCCTTTATAATTAAAAAGTTTCTATAAAATATTACAAATTTAGAATTTACCGTTTATTGGGTGTTAAATCTGTATCAGGAGTGTTCAAAAATTGCATAAAGTAATTTTTTTAAAAATGCGACATAACACCTTTATCCACTTAGGTCTTCAATTATTGGTAAATCTTCCTGAAAGGATTTGAAATGGGATGTGGTCTCAGCAAGATGGTGCTCCACCACATTATTAAAATTCAGTTAGAGATCACTTAAATACTACCTACCCATTTCAATGGATTGGAAAAAATGAACCCGCTAAATGGCCTGCTGGATCCTCAGATCTTACAAAAATGGATTTCTTTTTATGGGGATATGTGAAGGAAATTGTTTATAAAGACACACCAACAACAGTACAAAATATGAAGAAAACGATAATAACTCCTTTTAGATCTATCACACCGGCAATTTTAGGAGCAGTAGAAACCTCATTTCAAAAGCGCATAGAGTGTCGATCAAAATGAGCAAACTGAGCACTTTTTATAATTTTTTCTAATGAATTATTTGAAGAAAACTCTATTCTTAAAGTTTTTCTCGGATTTTATACTTATTGCTCAATAAAACAAAAATGGTTGCAATTAGCCATAGGGAAGTATTCACAAAAAATGTTCATTTTTTATTTCTTCATCACATCGTCGAAAAATTGATAAAATTCAATTTAAAAAGTTCTTAATTGAAAAATAATTTTTGGCCACCCTGTACATTTTTACGAAGTAACAATGATTCAAAAACACTAATCAGATGTCTCATAACTAGCATTCACATAAGTTTCTCTTAAAACCCATAATTGTAACTGGTGATTTTTTCAATATGCATCTGCAGATGGCATTATTTCAACACAAAAGTTCATTACATTCAAGTGGTTGGCAGATAGCCAATAATAATATAGGAATGAACAGAGTATAGAACGAGGCTTCAAAAAATATACTGATATAGGTACATAGCATTCCATTTAAAAAAAGGCACTCGATCCTGTAATTTTGTCTTGGCTCGCCCTGTATATTCGAAAATAATTTCTGGTTTTAGACTTTTTTTATCTAGTTTACTTGCATTTTTTTTAATTTCTAGCTATCGTAGAACCCGAAATATCGAAGTCCGAAGCACTGTTCCTCACCCTGTATAACGGCTGATTCCCAAGCGAAAGAAATGTATAGAAACAAGTATTTGATTATCACAATTTCTTTACAATATGACTAGTTTAGAAGCTTTATAAGAACTGTATTCTAAATTTTATTACTCTAATTATTCAAATAATGACTATTTGCATATTAAGAGCGGAAAGTGGTCTATTGCAGCTTAGGCATGAATATTGCTGCATATTGCAATCATGAAAAGTTAGCATGCGTACTTTCCGTTCGAAATATACACACCATTTTTTACGACTGCAGCAAAATTGACAAAAGAGCACTACTGATTTTTATTGGTAGAAAAATACGGGATTTTGATGCACCATTTTATAAGTGGTGTCCAGGATAGGCTAATTGAAAAAGAAAATATGTATATAAGAAGCCCATCAAATTTTTGTCAAAAAATCTAACATACTAAGATCAGGTTACCTTAACGCCCTAATTTTCTCCATCTTTTTTCACGCTTCTAAGAGATGGACCGTCATGGATGTAGACATATGGCGTACTGATGCTTTCGGGATGTGGGTCTAGAGAGCTCGATTCTCTAAGATATACGTTCTCAAAAGCGACATTCCAGCATCGTATTCTCCCGAATCCTTTCATTTTTTTGCCAAGACTTTTATTGTTTTAAAATATATTTAAATAAAAATTTCGACTTTTTAAAATTTTGATCATCTTTCCAAAACTTGGTATTTGACTTATCTACAAAATTTATTTTTTTTTATTTAACATTTCTTATCTTTTTGGAATCATTTAGTGTAAATTTCGCTTTTTATTATGTGAATATTATTTTTTCCATAAACAAATTTCTAATCCTCTAGCTAATAAAGTTAATTTCTAAAACGTAATATGACAATTTTCCCTCTCCGTTATTGTGTAACATACTGTGTATTCACATTTATATTGATATATTCCTTTTTTTTTTCTTCAAATTATTATAAAAAAAGAAAAAGCTTACCTAGATGAAATGCAGTTAATAAAAGAATAAATAAATAATATCAATAATATTTGATTAAAAAAAGTCCGTTTATACAAATAAAACATGATCTTATTTCATTTATAATAATGTTCTATTAATAGTAGTACGACCTACTAAATACTCACCCACCAATTCAATAAAACTGTTAGGGCCACATAAAAGACATATTTAACACACATCTTGAATACACACGAAGAAATGGAAATAATAGCAGTATAATATATATTTCCGCTGGGGGCAGCACTGTACAAGGCCACACAATTTGGTGAAATTTCTGAGATTATACACACCAAATTTTTACTATACTTGTGTGGCCATTTCCAGAAATCGACAGATATAGGGTGGGGAGGCCACATAGATGCTGCAGAAATAGGTTTTAAATTGTGTGGCCATGTGTATGGCCACACAATTAGCAAAGGCCACACAAGTATGGTTATAGAGAGGTGTGTGTCCACACAATTATTGCGAGACCTACGCACACACACACACACACACACACACACACACACACACAGAGACATTTTTCAAAAACAACTTTTTTGGGTTCCTGGGACCTCAAAACGTAAAGATTTGATGTTATCTCAATTTTCGATTTTGGACTAATTGTAGTAACCTCCCACAATTTTATTGTGGGGAGGTTAAAAGGTTATATAAGTTTTTATGCAGGACTAACCATTTTCCCAGAAACTTAACTTTTAAAATTATTTCATGGGTTTATATTTATTAATAGTTATTTGTTTCTTTCTTGCCAATTCGGAACTAACTAGAATTGCATGTGAAACTGAAAAAATGGTAGGTTTTCAAAATACAGAATGAAGTAAACACCATGAAGTGTCCGTTAAACTTCAGCAGCGTCAGGATGATAACGTACTTAAACTAAAGGAAGCGTTTCAAAACACAACAAATCCCTTTCACTGCAAAACTGATGAGCTCATTAATATCCTCACTCAGCGAGTCTTTCCACAGGAAATAAAGATGCCCTTAGACAGTGTGGCGGAAGCTGGCCAAGATCTGTATAATTCCTTCTTAGAGCAAAGAGTTCATACTAACAACATTCAGTTCTGGGATCCGTTGAAAAAGAATTTTATTAAAACGTGTAAAACGGCAGCAAAAAAAGTTAAAATTACCCTCAAAGACAAATCTATAGCCATAAAGACAAATTTATCTTTTATTTCAGGATTATTGATAGCATCCAGAAGCAGACATGACGTAGATTTGAGATACTATTTGAGCAACTAGGAGTTCTCAGCATTACCGAAGTCATTATTTGCAGTTGAGGAGAGTATGCACCATTGTCCAGCTAAGTACAAACTTATGGATGCTCTTGAATCAATGCAAGGTATACCTGCCGAAGAAAACGATGATGATCATGCTTCCACCACACCTGCAGTTTTAGAAGAAAATGAAGAGTTACAGGAAAAAGCTGCGATAATAGATGGCATGGCGCTTCTTCACACCTACCACAAACCTAGCACAGTGAAGACATGCCGTGACTTCTGTTTAAGCTTCAGCAAATGGATCGGGAAAAAAATCAGCAATTACAGTGAGGTCCATGTTCTTTTCGACTCTTACAAAGAAAATTCGTTGAAGAAAGCCATGAGAATGATCCGTCAAAAAGGCTCAGATCCAATCCAGTACAAAATCGGACCAGAAACGAAAATTGGAAGTATAGCAATAAATATATTCTTGTCCCACGATAAGACGAAGGATGAACTGACAGAGTTCCTTTCCGGTCAGATTCTTCAATTTGGCGTGATCAATAACAAAAGGTTTGTAATCAGTTGGAGGGACAAAGCAGCTTCATTACATGGCGATGATGTATCCAGTTTCAAGTACGCAGGAGGAGGCGGACACAAAGATCATATTACATGCAGTATATTTAGCCCAAAAAGGAATTAAAACTACTCATGTATTCTCCCCCGATACGGATGTCCTAATTTTGGCACTAAAACGATATCCCCAACTTTCGAAAGAGTTTGCATTTTTCCTTGGCCATGGCATGAAAAGGTTTGTTTGGCTAGGTTCAATTTACAGAACACTTGGACCTCTGAAAGGCTCTGCACTTCCTGGATTACACGCACTTTCAGGGTCAGATGTAACAGGATCATTTGCTAGCAAAGGTAAAATAAAGTGGTGGAAAATTCTGCAAGTGATAAGCTGCTAGAAGCTTTGGCTACATTGGGGACTACACTGTCTCTCATAGAAGATATCAGGGCTAATTTGGAAGCGTTCATTTGTCAGCTTTATATCCCCAAAACAACACTGACCGACATAGGAGCTGTGAGATGGTTGTTGTTCACCCAGAAACAATGTCAAGATGAGAACCTTCCTCCAACAAGATCTGCACTGGATCCGGCTTTGCTAAGGGCCCATCTTCAGTGTTTTGAGTGGAATCAGGACCTCATTCAGCATCCCAATAATCCACCACCCTCAGATTTTGGATGGAAGAAAGTAGGGAGCACATACAAGCCAGTTGCTTGTACCAAACCTTGTGCTTCGGAGCTTATCTTGGAACTTTGTCGCTGCTCATGCTCCCAAAGGCGTTGCTCTCCTCCATGTACGTGTCAGTCGAATGGACTTCGGTGTACTGAAATGTGTAAGTGCGAAGGTAATCTCGACCGATGTGATAATATGGGAGAGTGCGAGCAAGGCGATGATGAAGATTTGGGGCTAAGTGAGATTTGCATTGAAAGTGACGATGATTTTAATTAAAAATGTCATTGCAGAAGTGAAAAGTATTGCTTGTCTGTACTTTGTCTATATAAATTTGTAACTACTGTATTTCTATAAGTTTCTTCATTAAACGTTAAAAAAATTTTTTTCCCTTTTCTGGACTTGGATGTGTTCCATCAGCCAGCTACACAGATGGGGGAAAGAGAAGGATGTAAAAAGAAAAACGTTAAAATTATATAGGTACTATTTCTTTCAATTTCCTATCCCTCCCTATACTGTAAAACATAGGGGAGATGGGGTATTTGTTAATTTATTTATGTTTGAAATGTTTTAGTTATAACTATTGTTTCCAGTGGCCCGAGAAATAGTGTCAAATATGTTAATATGCACTGGCAAATCTCTCATCATTAGACATATTAATTTTTATTATTGGACAAAATGAAATTTTTTGAGAGAACTTTTCTCTGTATAATTGATTTAGCAATATTTTTTATATAAAACTTTTTTTCGTAATCCCAATGGTTACTTAGACAAATCGGAAAAAGTGTTTGCGACGGCGGCCTTTTTGTTTTTCGCGCGCAGCACTCAAACGCACCATTTTTGAGAAAGTGTATTCCTCCAAGGTCAAACAAAGAGATTGGGACCACTACCACACTTGCATCATCAAAGATCCCACGGATGTACATTTGATAGACGACTTCAATATTTTTTAATATTGATAAAACTTGGAACTTGTAGTTTTTGAACAATTCTAAACAACTTTCATTTATAAAATTTTCCGATAAAGAATTGTCTAGCACCGGAAAATGAAAAAAGGGGTGGTTTTTGCGAATGGGGTAATAAGTGAAGATAATTACTTCCACGTCCAGTGGAAGTAGGATAGTAACGACAAAAAAATTTAAAAAAATTTTTATTGTCCAAATAGGCTTAAAATGTCATGAAACGTCGAGATTTTAAGTTTGAGCGAAAAAAAAATTTCTGTCTGTCTGTCGGTCTGTCGGTCTGTCGGTCTGTCGGTCTGTCGGTCTGTCTGTCTGTAACTTTTTTTTGTGCGCACGTTTACTCTGAAACCGTTTAAGATATTGGCTTGAAATTTCGTACACATATGTACTTTAACGAGATCTAGAAGTAGATTATATTTTCATCTTGTTCCATCGAAGGGTTGAGGGGTAAATTGGGGTAAATTTGGGGTAAATGGGTAAATCAAGCAGGTAAGTGTCCATGAAATTGGTATTTAGTATATACAAGAGAAGCTGAGGTCTCAAAAAAATTTTTGGCATTAGCCACCCCCATTACCACCCCCATCCTTATTAAAGGGGATTAAAAAAAAATGTGATTTAGTGTATTTACAGGAACCAGAAACCTCAAAATATTTATTTACTTCATCCACCCCCACTACCACCCCCCTATCACCACCCCCACCCCACTACCGATGTGGGGTATCGTTTTATGGGTTTTTGGGGTAGAGGATTTCAAATATTATATTATTAAAGTTCCATAAACAATTATTTTCACATACAAAGTTTTTTCGTTGTGAGTGACTTGGATAGAGAATCTGGATGTGGAAGTAGTGATTCCTTGGGCAGCGGTTTTTTAATGTAATAAAATAAATATAATATTTTTGAACCTTACCTATGTATAAGTATTTGTATTTTGAAAATATATTTGCAAAATACATGTATTTTGTATTTCCGATACAGTCAGATTTTCATTCATGTATTTTGCATTTTGTGTCGAAAATACTCGTTTTAAATGTATTTTGTATTTGGTATCGAAAATACATTTTTTCATGTATTTTGCCCAGCTCTGGTCTTAGCCTACTATTTTATATGCTGACATATTTTAACCTAGAGTTCCATATAAACAGTCCAGTGTATCGATTGTTTACAATGTTATTCTCTATTTAAGTTAAGAAATGTGATATGAAATATCGACATGAAGTAATAAATATATACGAAAAGAAAAAAATGTTCGCAGGCCCAGCTTTATACAGTAGGCAAATTAGGCGACCGCCTCAACGCGCCAGTTCCTAGGGGCGCCAAATGAACTCTTTTACTGCATATCTCTAGAAATATGAGTCCTAGAAATCTATCGGATTATACAACGTGATCTACCATGATATGCGGAAAATTTAACAGTAGGTTGTCCCCACCGAAAGAAGTTAAAAAAATGAAAATTTTTTTAAAAAATGACCAAAAGAATTACCTTATTTTTTTGTAGAAATGCGCCGCCAATGACTTTAACCAATCTGACGTAACGCGGTACAACTATATCACTTTATCAGACTACAAAAATAGCGAAATAAATCCAAATAAATCGAAAAGACATTTGACCCTATCTTAGTGAACTCTACAACAACGAGTAGATATAAGAGATATTTACTTAAACCCATCAATAACACGCCGGTGTCCTGATTGTTTGACCGAAAGCAAAAAACGCGGCACTTTGAGCGCACCCGCCGGCTTCACTTTTTATGCCAATTAAGGAAATGTAAACATCTCAAATATGTTCTTTCACAAGTAAGTTCCTTACCCTATTACTGACCTAGTCAATAACAGTAGTGTATCTTGGCAAATTTACTAATAATTTAATATACTAAATTACCTCAGAACACTCTAAAATTTTCCAGGGGCTTTCCCACTTTGAAGACTAGTACACCATTTTATTTTCCGCATATCATGGTAAATCACGTTGTATATATTTCAATAAGTTGGATTGTGTTTATCCTATATATTTGTTGCTCCACGGATCTTGTTGAACTTTACCTAGAACCATTGCATCGACTGAGACCATTTTCATAACTAATTATTACTAAACATTACATGTGATCGACTATGACAAATGAAAGACCGTTAGGTCTTGCCGAGAATGCAATAGAGCGATATATTAGAAAAAATTGATTTGAAAGACATTATCGAGGTTTTCGTAAAACAAAATAAAACGTATATTAAGGTAACATTTGTTTATTTATTATAGAAAAAATTGATTTGAAATACAGTATTGATGTGTTTTTTCATACAAAAGTACAAGTATTATTTTGAGTTTATATTTGTTTTTTCTTTCTCTAATATTTTTTTTTAAGATATGAATTTTTTAATTCAATGTTTGGGAAAAATGCATTAAATTTTTTTATAACGATGCAATGGTAGAGGCCGACTTTATAAGTTGCATCACTAGTCACCGATGTCAAAGGCCACGCCTGCTCGTTCGTAATGTAAACTAATGCAGACTATTGACAAAAGTTTATTAAAGATATTATTCTAAAAATTTTATTTATTAATACTATTTACAGTTGTCATTAATTTATGATTGCCTTCGTTGATTCTAAGCAGTGACATTTATTGTATTAATAAATACTTTTGCATTAGTCAATGTAACATATTCATTGAAACAAGGAATTATTTATTAATGACATGAATTCTTTCATTGAATATATGAAAACGTTTATCAATGGTTACGAACAAGTGAGTTTACTGTATTAAATCATTAAGTATTAAATTGTTCGTTGTTTCAAAAGGTACTTTTATTTTACTGTTCTAACGTACAAAGAACATTACCATCTTACTAACATTCGTTAAATTAATAACTAGATTCACTAATATATGTACATTTTTTTAATGACTGGAGTTCGTTGTATTGAGGTATGTTATTTATTAATTCATAAACATTGGCATTGTATTTGTGTAACCGTTTATTGTATTAAAAACCAACTGAATTAATGAACAACAATGTTTGTCTTCATATAGGATTTATATCATAATGACGAATCTCTCCTTTAAAAACGGGGGTCTAGGTGCAGATTTATAAAGCATATTTTTCCACTTCTTATGCCATATTGATATTCGCAGAGTGTGTTGTGCTTCTGCATATGACTTCTATCTTAATAGGAGAGAGGTAAGAATATTTCTTAATATGTTATATTTTATTTACCACTTTTACTTCTTATACATAAATAGCTATTATATTAATAAAAATTCTTTTATTTCATCAATCATCAATTTTTAATAATGTCCAGTTATGCACGACACTATCTTTCTTACTATGCAAAATTATAGCGTTCATATTTATAATTAAAATAAATTTTATTTCGGGAATATTATCGGTAGGTTAAGCGGGGCAGAATTTACAACAAATTTTGCAATTTAAAAGCAGCATTGAAATGCGTAAGCTCCAAACATGTGTTGCGTACAACAAAATTATAATTGAAAATGTTTAAGGTAAGTAAATAAAACTGCATAAAAGTTCATTCTTAGGTTTAACGCAACTACTCTGATATAACAAGCTAAAAACATTTTGATATGCTTTTTATCCCTGTTGGGATGATTCAGTACCTTTTCAGAAGAGGGTCGTAGGATGACTCAGTACATTTTGACACGTTTTATTTTTCTTTTTTTTTTCTTTTTGCATTGACCAAAGTAAGGGCTACCTACATTTTGAAATACAGAAAGTGCATCGGTTGTATTGTTATTTAGTAAATGAAAATCGGTCAAATATTTATAGAGATAGAATTTTCCCCGGTAAACAATGTTTCCACACACCTCAATCCTTTATCAAATTTTAATTTCATCGTACAGGTAAAGATTCTTAAATTAATACCATTACTTAACCAAGTAATGAAATGAATGATGATATTTTAAGTATAACATTACATTATTTTTTTGCACCTATATCGCACGGAGAATTCCTCAATTTGTAATATTTTTTTAAATAATTCTATGGACAATTATATATTATTTATATTTTTATTACTTAATTTTCCAAAATTTCACTCAAGAACAATAGAAAATTATAAAATGCAGAAACATCAACGGAGTGATTTTTGGCAACTCTGATATACCGGACGTGGTCATGCATCTTTGTAAATAACTAGTTTATTTTTAATTTTTCGAAAAAACTCTGTTTCAGATTTTTTGTCCAAAAAGGTCCGTGCCTTATGCTGGTTATAGAGATTGATGGACAGAATACTTAATTTTCGATTTTTATTAGGAAACTGTTCGGTATTTGTAGAATTTATCAAAAAAATCCAGTTTTCCAGGATTTATAGATTCGCTTTTGTTTTGTCAAATTTCTCACAAACGTCACCTAATAGACTTAATCGAGCCCTACAATCGCCATTTTTGAAAATCAAAATCGGACTTTCGGTTCGGGAGTTATTAATTTCTTCGGAAAATCATACTCGGCCTTGGAAAAAATACTTGCGGTCAACGGATTCGGGCCGCCAGCAATAGACTTCATTTGTGGCCACCAAGTCTCATCGAAATCGATCAATATCCTGGACAGTTATCGTGCTTCCTAGTCCAATTTCGAGAAAACCAGTTTTTTGCAAAAAAATTCAATTTCCATTTGTTGTTCGACATACTTATCTGTAGATCGTTGCCAGCGGCACCATTTATTTTTTGAAACATCTCGACCCGACTGCCCGTTACTGAGTTATTCAATTTTTCCCGAAAAATTTAAAACGTGTATATCGGGTAATTCCGGTTTCCGAACGGAGCCGAGCTTCCAGCGTTATGGTTTTCTAAAGGCCTCCCATTAACCACCCAAGTTTCATCGAAATCCGAAATCGGATTAGGAGGGCCGAGCGTGACAGACCGACAGACCGACTGACCGACGGACGGAATTTTCTAAATTCGCTCTCGAGTCGATAGATACGACTTTAATTTCGATTCGACGTGTTTTTCGGGTTTCGATGGTTGACTTGAAAAATGCAAAACATATACTACATTTTTTTTCAAAATGTAGTAACAAGCTAAAAACTACATTTTGATATGCTTTTTATCCCTGTTGGGCTGACTCAGTACTTTTTTTTTTCTTTTTGCATTGACTAAAGTAAAGGCTAACTGCGTTTTGAAATACAGAAAGGGCATCGGTTATATTGTGGTCATGCATCTTTGTAAATAACTCGTTTATTTTTAATTTTTCGAAAAACTACATTTCAGATTTTTTGTTCGAAAAGGTTCGGTAATAGAGATTGATCGACGAAACACTTAATTTTCGATTTTTATTAGGAAACTGTTGGGTATTTGTAGAATCTATCAAAAAAATTAAGTTTTCCAGGATTTGTAGATTCGCTTTTGTTTTGTAAAATTTCTCACAAACATCACCTAATAGACTTAATCGAGCCCTACAATCGCCATTTTTGAAAATCAAAATCGGACCTTCGGTTCGGGAGTTATCAACTTCTTTGGAAAATCATACTCGGCCTTGGAAAAAATACTTGCGGTCAACGGATTCGGGCCGCCAGCAATAGGCTTCATTTGTGGCTGTGTACCTTCGATCCCACCAAGTCTCATCGAAATCGATCAATATCCTGAACAGTTATCGTGCTTCCTAGCCCGATTTCGAGAAAACCAGTTTTTTGCAAAAAAAATCAATTTCCATTTGTTTTTCGACATTGTCTCCCGTATACTGATCTGCAGATTGTTGCTAGCGGCACCATCTCTTTTTTGAAATATCTCGATCCGACTGCCCGTTACCGAGTTATTCAATTTTTCCTGAAAAACTTGAAACGTCTATATCGGGTACTTCCGGTTTCCAAGTTTCATCGAAATCCTAAAACGGATTAGGGGGGCTGAGCGTGACAGACAGACAGACCGACTGACCGACGGACGGAATTTTCTAAATTCGCTCTCGAGTAGATAGATACGACTTTCATTTCGATCCGACGTTTTTTTTCGGATTTCGATGGGCCACTGGAAAAATGCAAAACCTATACTACATTTTTTTTCAAAATGTAGTAACAAGAACTACTTTTTTTTGTTCTGGAGGAGGTACTTTAGTTTTTCTTAATGTCCGCTTATTTGATACGTGATTGGCCGATATTTACCAATCTTAAACTTTCTAGAGTGTATATTGTATAGAGTAGAACACTAATTTTTAATATTATTTCGCTTCAAACTCTATCAGAGTTTTTTAATTGAGTATTTCTTTTTTTAGCCTGAAGATAATGATTGCACATGGAAGATTGCACATGCAGCTAGTGTCGCCTCAAGGATACAAAAGTCTTGAAAAATGGCAGTCATCATGGGAAAATGGCCATTTTATAAGATTCATTAATATATTTTACTTCTTTATTATGTTAACTTCAATCATTTTAATTCTTCCAGATCAACATGAACTTCAACATAGTTTTTGAGAATGTAAATGGGCTTTCAACGAATTGGCAAAAGTGTTTCGACAAGCTAATAACGTTCTTTTCTAATAAAATATTTGATGAAGGGGGGTCTCTACCAATGACCGACGTGTATTATAACAAATAAAATCATTCAAATAACTTACTAACATCACTGAATCAATACTGAATGTGTATCAAATAAACAAACTCGATCATTGTTTTCAATTTGCACATTTTAGTTGATAACGTATACTATACTATATATATACTATATACCGTTTATAGATTAATTAATAAAGCACAACCCAGTACAGATACTCCAATGCATTTAGATTTTTGTTTCGGAAATTCTCTGATCTCGCTAAATATTTGAGACTTTGAGAGGATAGTCTCAAAAATTGTAGAATGATAATCCTGAAAGTTTACCGAGTTAACCCTTGTGCAATTTTTTTTATTTAACTGATTAGGTGCACAAATATGGAATTTTGTAAATAATTTCGTTAATTTAATTTTACTCGAAAAAAGGACAAAAGGAAAGAGGAGGAAATTTTAAACAGAAAACATATATACCAATTTTTTTGTTTAAGCAAAACTATCGGAACTAGAGATTTTGGAACTAACACTCGGAAAAGGACTCAGCGGCACGATACTCGAGCGCACTTAGTGCGAGCGCAAGCACGCTACACAGAAAATGGTATAACTTTCGACCGACAAGATAAAATAACAAAAACCAAAAAGCATTTTAAAGTCGATATTATCAAATAATTAATGCATATATTTGTTTTCCAAGAAGCTTTTTAAATGAATAATTATTAATAGATAAAGTTATGAGATATGAGATTTGTCACTTATTTTAGTCAAACAGCTGTCATTGTTATAATTTTTTATTAAATGACTTCATATTATAAGATGTTACTCTCAAGACACTAAATTATAATATGTATGAAGTGAAAAAAATTAGAAAAATTTATTTTGTAAAATACAGCCCTTTGAAAGACATAAATGGGCCTTTCCCACGTAATTGAACTTGATGTTTATTTTTTCATAATTCATTTATTAACATCTAATAAATATTTTATATACACGTCATATCGTATAATATTTTAAATTTAAATGAATATTTTAAAAATAAAAATATTGTCTAATTTACTCCATATTTCAAACAAGTAAACGCGCTTAAATTACGTCATGGGCGGACCCTCCAATTAAAATTAAACAATTTCCGGCTTCATACGAACATTAACCGAACCTGTTGACATTTCTGAATTTTACATCTCGTCTGGAAACCTGCCGATGAGACTATTTGCCTAATGTACATGAATGTTCAACGTTAGAGGAAATGGTTTAATTATTTCACTAAAGAATGTCTTCTTTTTATCTCCGCTTTTGAAAATAATGAATTTCCAGTGAATAATACCACCTACTATAATAAAAATGATAATAATTAACAGAAGAAACACCCTTCACATGTCGGCTCTCAACAAATAACTGACACTTGACAACACTGATGGAAATAAAATGGGTATTAAATAAATAGGTAGGATGTTCTCTTATTTACGTTGTGATTGTTCGTATCATGTGAATGTTCTGTCATGTCTGTCAGTTCAACACTTATACGTACAATCTGCTCATATGTAGCCTCTACTCAGGGTGCCAGAGCATACTGATTGGTCCGTCCGCCGAATGCGTCATTAGTGGAGAAATAATGCTGCCAATTTAAAATTCATATATAATAATTTTTTCTGTAGAAAAGAAGCAAATTTCGCAAAAAGGAAAAAATACGGGTGAGTTTTTTGAAGAGAACTTTTCAAATATTCAATAAAAAAAAACGTGGGAAAGGCCCATTCAAAAAAAATAATTTCTGCCTCTCATACATTAAACTTCAGCGCTAACGCAGTTAATTAATAAAATATTTAGATTTTATTGAGCGGACAGTAAAACTTTAATCATGTGCTTTCAGTTGTTATGTAGAATTTTTACAATAATAACAATTCATTTATCGTTTTCAAGAAATTCGAGAAAAAAGGTCGGGATCGAAAATCGTATTTGATAAATTTATCAATATTTCAACAGCTGTAACTTTTACAACAAATTTTTATTTTTTTTCAATACCAGGATCTTATTGTTGAAGGTCTCTTTCTGTCTAAGTCTATACTGCCGTCATAAGGTGAAATGCCGCATCTACATATTTGTCATAAATGAGATTCTAATAATATATGAGCACTCAGGAGTACTTAACCTATTTTTTACAATTAATTATTTTTATTTATTTGCTTTTATCATGATTAGAGAATATTATTTAGGTATTATGCAAATCACAACTTACACACTTTTTTATTTATTATGAAAATACCTACTTTCTGTATATTGTTGCCCTAATCTGGGCACGCTAATATACTAGTCAGGTAAATACTTTAAAACACTCATTATTGGAGAACCAAACAAAACAACTACTCTTCTAGCTAATACTGACGAAGTATTGAATTACATGATAGGATTCTTAGCATTTTAAAGAAAAAAAAATATATTAGAAATACTTAAATCATTTATTTACATTTAGTCATTCACACTTTTTTAATTTCATACGAAATTATCTACTTTCTGTATATTGGGACCTTAATCGGGTCACGCTAATATACTACTTATGAAAACACTTTAAAACACTCATTATTGGAAAACCAATCAAAACAACTACTCTTCTAGCTAATACTGACGAAGTATTGAATTACATGATAGGATTCCTGGCATTTTAAGGCAAAAGAATATTGAAGATACTTAAATTATTTATTGAAATTCAGTCATTCACAAGAATTATTGAACCTGGGCACGCTAGAAGAGTAGTTGTTTTGTTTGGTTCTCCAATAATGAGTGTTTTAAAGTATTTACCTGACTAGTATATTAGCGTGCCCAGATTAGGGCAACAATATACAGAAAGTAGGTATTTTCATAATAAATAAAAAAGTGTGTAAGTTGTGATTTGCATAATACCTAAATAATATTCTCTAATCATGATAAAAGCAAATAAATAAAAATAATTAATTGTAAAAAATAAATCAAGAATAGGCTTGTAAATAATGAGTGAATATTTCTATACTCTACTGATGAGAACTAACGAGTTCGAAAAAACTTGTACAACTTTTCTAGAGTTGAAATATAATGTAAGGTTCAATAATTCTTGTGAATGACTGAATTTCAATAAATAATTTAAGTATCTTCAATATTCTTTTGCCTTAAAATGCCAGGAATCCTGTCATGTAATTCAATACTTCGTCAGTATTAGCTAGAAGAGTAGTTGTTTTGATTGGTTTTCCAATAATGAGTGTTTTAAAGTGTTTTCATAAGTAGTATATTAGCGTGACCCGATTAAGGTCCCAATATACAGAAAGTAGATAATTTCATATGAAATAAAAAAAGTGTGAATGACTAAATGTAAATAAATGATTTAAGTATTTCTAATATTTTTTTTTTCTTTAAAATGCTAAGAATCCTATCATGTAATTCAATACTTCGTCAGTATTAGCTAGAAGAGTAGTTGTTTTGTTTGGTTCTCCAATAATGAGTGTTTTAAAGTATTTACCTGACTAGTATATTAGCGTGCCCAGATTAGGGCAACAATATACAGAAAGTATAATAATAATAAATAAAAAAGTGTGTAAGTTGTGATTTGCATAATACCTAAATAATATTCTCTAGTACTTAACCTAGTTCAGCAGTTAAAAAAATTATAAGAATATTCTAAAGTACAAAAACATACATAAAAAGCCGCGTCTACATGACGTCACATTTTCTTTGCGGTAAACAACCGCTTCTACACATAATAGGTTAAAAGGCTGCATCTCAGATAAATATACAAAAATATAAGAACCAATAGAATTTGAATATTTAAAGTACCTAATATCCATTGAAATCGATTTTCTGAATTAATATTTACTAGTTGGGAAAAGTACAAACGAGTTTGTTACTTTCCTCGACAACCGACAATTTACAGATGCGGCTATTCTCCTTAAGACGAACGTATATTTGTTGTTATTATTATTTTTTTTATGGTATTGGATTTTCTCCATTAGCCAATTCCGTAATATATATTTGTTGCCTAATTAATTCTCTAAATTAACCTAACACGGCAGTAGAAGAGACACAAAGAATATAACACAAGGACACTCTCTTCTCGTCCAAGGGTTTGTCAGGATTTTTTTATTATAAAATTGCACAGGCAGACCACGGGAGGGGGGTATATCTCACAAAAGGAAAAAAAATAAGAAATACCAAGCTAACCTAATTAAAGCAACAGTGTTCAAAAAATTAACTAACATGTTGTAGATTTGCGTGATTTTAAGGGCCAATAGATGATTTTTTATTCTTTAAGTGAAACTAGCAAGATGTCCGTGTTCCACTACGGGGATCGATAAAAGTCATAAATTGATTCAAATTTTGGACGCCACATTGGAGCCGCTATTTTGAATTTTTCTAGTTTTTGGGTATCGTGAATGTACTTCCTATCAAACTTCAAGTTCCTAGCTCGTCGAGAAGTACCCAAAAAATTCAAAGACATAAGTATATACATAGTTATACTCTACTTTTATATAAAACAGATAAGTGTGTAACAAAGCTTTTACCTATATTTATCTGCTCGGTGAATTGTTTGGGCACATCTCGTTGAGCTAGGAGTTTGAAATTTGGCATGGAGGTAGGGCGTTCCTTTCCAACCCTCAGAAAATTCAGAAAGGCGCAAAATTCAAAATGGCGTAGATACGTAGTAATATAATATACTTAAAAAACTGCATTAAAATGAAAACGCTGCCAGAATGGTAAACTGGACAAAATATAGAGACAAAGTTGTAGAGAATTAAATTTGACATAAAAAAGTGTAACGGCATATATGTATCTTTTACTGTTTTGGAAATATATGCGTTTAAATTCGTGAATCTATACGATGCCACACTTTGCATGCTTCCTTTGC
The DNA here is from genome assembly GCA_936432065.2 of Rutpela maculata. Lineage (NCBI taxonomy): Eukaryota > Metazoa > Arthropoda > Insecta > Coleoptera > Cerambycidae > Rutpela > Rutpela maculata. The sequence continues at coordinate 166,541,806 of OW386285.2, forward strand.
ACATTCGATAAAAGATGGGCATGTGCCTTTGTAGAAGAACGTCTAAGTAACGCGACACCCATTTATTCATTAAGAGGCGCCAAATCAAAGACGATGCTGTCTCTGCCTGGATTTTATTTATTTACGTAATAATAATGGGTTTTACGTCTAAGGAATTTTGTAATTTTCGTATAAAAAAATTCCTATCGAGATTTCTCTCTGACGGGAATCATGAGACTCCGATTAACTCAGTGTTTCTGGTCTTCCAAACAAAAACCCCCAAGGGATTAAGACTAGCAACAAGTTATAATATCAACAAAATGCAATTAGTTCAAAGAATACCATTTATTTAATAGGTTTAAAAACAAATACAGTGAAATTCTGCAATACCATATCCAATAAAATATATAATGTGAAAGAATTACGCCTCCCCAACTAAGGCAAGTTAAATTTTACCACACAAACGAGAGCATGCGCTAACAATAGATTTGGTAGAAAAGATTCATGCAACTTCCTCAGAATTTAATGCAAGCATTTTTTAAAATTTTGAGTCCTGGTAATTATGGTAATTATGGCTGACTGAAAATAACATAAAAATATTTTACCTAAAAAATTTTAGCTCGCTTTTGATTAGCTTTAAAGTTCTATATCGTGATTATATCATTCACAGAACGGACTTAGACTAATACATGAGTTTAGTAACGTTCGGTCAGTCTCAAGACTACTGATCCCCATGCAGCTTCAATATAGAGAAAATGACACCGACTCGCCTTCAAGCGACTTTTGGGCAAATCTGCTTTTTGAGTCACTTATGCACAAGGCGGTTTTCTCTATAACTTTATTATTTGAAAAGCCCTGCATTTGGCTGTCCCACCATCGCTTTGTATTGATCATTCAAGGACTCGTCCAATTTATGAGTCGTTGGGCGAATCCAAACTTGTTTTATGTGAGAAACTGGCCTTATCCATTTTTACGCATTTTTAAGCATTCATAAATTCATGTTCCATTACTAAAGTTTCCGGATTTACACACGACACCAATGTGCACACGGCACGCAAATCTACCCAGCTTCCGTCTAGAGGCACGGATTTGCACACGATATTAAACTATACGCAGTTTTACGTCACCAGTAAGCGAGGATTCTCGGATATAAAAGCCCGGCCACAAATCAACTAATAGAGTGTGAGCAATTCTGTCAATCTGTCTACAGCGTGGTGAGCTGGACATATTATAGCTTTGTACATCTCCCGACGCAAACACGACGGAACGAATGCAATCTGACCCTGGGAATCCTTCAGCGTGTTGACCTCGAGTCGTTAGTCATTCCCCGACGCCGTTTCGCTGCCAAAACCAGAGCGGATGAGCCTGACCTGGAGACCCCCTACAGCGTGTAGAGCTGGGAAACTTCTTGAGTCGACGATATTCGCCCGACGCCCGATGCCACTCCAGTAGCAGCAACTAACATCGCATCGCATCGTAACACTCTCTCTATCTCTCTCTGATAATGGAAAATGTTATCCTAAGAACCGTAAGAGATACGGACCTGTATAACCTGTACCTGTATGTTATGTAACACTGCCACATATTGCCTGTTTGAAGAAGAAAATAAATTGCTTATATTTTTATTGGGCTGTCTTATTAACTAATCTGGACCCTGATTAGTCTCCAAACCAGCTACCCGACAACAAACCTTTACATAATTTGGCGCCCGAGCCGATTTCAAGAAACCGTTACAAATATTTTCCTATAGACGCTACGCGCCTTCGCCACATTTGTCCATTTCACCCTTTTTTATACGTAACAGTTAAAAGTCTATATTCATTCTATTGAATGATCTCCATGATGACTGTATCTTCATGGTCATTGTCTTACATGGAGGAATTAAAAAGTTAAAAATAATTTCGTAAAAATTCGGTGTTTCTTCAAATTTTCACCTGGTTGTTCCTTATGTCTTAATGAACTCATATCGGTTCTTTTATGCCAGTTTATGGTTCAGAAGACTTCCAGACTTGTATGTTATGATTGAAAATGTCCTTAAATTAATTTTTTACCTAAGTCGAATTTTTATTTTGCCTTCGACTTAGGTCGATTCTAGGAGGCTCTACAACACCTTCACTGAATTTTTTGTAGAGAATTTAATTCTATACAATTTTATTTTTACATTTTTTTTCATATCTCTTACCATTTTGGCGGCATTCTCATTTTAATGCGTGTATTGTAAGAAGTACAATAACAAGAAGTTGCAATATTTGCGTAATTTTCAAGTTTAAGTCGGCCATTTTGAATCCGTCATTTTCCGTTTTGTAATTATAATGTCAACATGGTAATCAGTGGTCTCAAAACCGCTTGTATCATTTTTTTCGTAATTTTATCGTTGAAATAGTTTGACTTATCACAGTTGCAACATTTTTTGTCATAAAATATTGTTTTTATGGATTTTCTTAAAAAAAAATGTATTTACACACTTTTTTAATGGGTAAACTTTTAAATTGGTCATTCTTAGAGTACGTTGTAAAAGGTTTCATTCAAATCCCTCAAGTTCAAAGTATTTCCGTAATAACCCCCTTTTTTCATCTAAATGCATTGGTCTGAACTCATTTATTAACTACTAATGTACAGATGTACGTTGATTCAATGAAATCATTCATCCGTTCAATTGTAATGAATAAATTGTCATATTAATGTACTTTTTAATTTTATTTTTGGTTCATTGTAGAGATTTGGTATATACAGTATCAATTAGACACATGGACCACATTGACCTGAACAAATATTGACTTGAACAATATTGGTATTAGGTATTAAAATACCAGAAATGCGAGAGTATTGATGAAGTAAGAGACAGTGGCATTTTTCTCAATGTTATTTCAGCAAAAGCAAAGACAAGAAGACAAGAATTACAAGTTTTATTTTACCCTGTACACGTCGAAACCAATTCCTATACAAATATTAGTTTTCTGTGATCTATTATTGGAAATTATTGCCCGATAATGATGTTAGTATTTCAAATAGATGTAGAGTAATTGTTAAAAGTTTAGATTTTAGTAATAATAATTATTGTTATGAATAATGTTGTGAATGTAATATTAGCTTGAACTCACAACACCCAAGTATATTCTACAACCGTCATGTTATAAATACGGCGCTTAAAATGTATAACGAATAAATAAAATTTGTGATTATGCACGTTTTTAACTGAATATAAAAATGATAACACCGTTTCAATAAAAGACTCTCATGGGTACAAAAAAAAACACCCTGTTTTTTTAAATATAATAGTAGTTAATTAATTTATTATTCCTCACGCACTGCGTGCGTTAACCCCCTATAATTCGTAGTATTTATATAAGATTATTTTTGCAACACTTCATCGGGAGTAATACGATTGAAAAATATTTTTTGAAATTGTGCTCTTTAATACACTTTCGTTAATTTATACAGGGTGTTTCAGGTGCGCTATCAATAATTTTTAGGGGTGATTCTATGTCAAAAAATGTTTAAAAACTTTCTATAAACATGAGTCCAGAAATTCCTATTAAAGGTGCTAGAGCTTTCTGAATAGCACACTCAGAATTAGGATTTTACTTAATATTATATCTCAAGAACCTTTTGAGCTATATTGACCAATTTTTGCAAGTGATCTGATATTAATAAAGGTCATTATTTTGTTGTTCATCAAGAATAAATTCAATCATGAGAGCGCAAAATGGGAAGGGGATTTCTTCTACCTCCCCCCAAAACTTTTTATATGTATTTTCATAATTGTCTTATCGGAATATAATTCCTTGCTCAAAAATACAGAAGAAACCTTATCTTGTTATAACACCGTATGACCAACTATGTGCAAGAAATATAAGCCCAACAAAAGAAGCCTGGGGATACCCAGCCTTCTAAAACATGAAATAAAGGTGTCTCACTCTCCCGTGTAATTTGGAAAAACTTATTTCAACACTGATTAACCTAGGCAGTCTATTACGTAACTGATCATCATCATTTTTAGGTTACTTCAGAACGCCTTAGCTTCTTTACTAGAAATTTCCAGACTCATGTTTATACAAAAATTTTTAAATATTTTTTTACATAAAATCACCCCTAAAAATTAATGACTGTAAGTTTACCTGAAACACTCCGTATACAATTTCAAAAGATGCTTACGTAAAATCTTTGTAAATATTTATATTCCCAGTTGAAAATAACTCAGTATACAAGAATGGACATGCTATTTGTAGATGTTAACAGCAGATGTGAAAATGGCAAGAGACCGAAAATTTCCGTTAAAAGAAGAACATTATAATGCAACAAACTTCTTAACACTGTGGGATTTTGAGGGAATTTTTAAATATTCACCATTATTTTATGGGTGGTATACTAATAATAACTCTGGTCCCAGAGGTTATAAATTACCTATTGCTTACTTCGTGACTGGTCTGGTGGTGTATGCATATAGTTTTTTCGCTATATTAAGAAAGTAAGTATGGACTATTATTATATTTATTGCAATTAATTATCTATTACAATTTCCTAAGAAATTTTATAAACAGTCCAACATATAAGTTTTATATAACTTAAGAACACAAACGAGGGTAATAAATTTTCTAAAAAAATTTCTATGAATTGGAACTGTTAATGAGATAAACGTTTGAAAAAAAAGGAAACAAATAAATTAGGAATCTACTTCCACGACATGCACAGTTGGTTAGAAGCGATAGGTAGGTACCGATGCCCTGCGTTGATATAAGACAAGGTGATAAAAATAAGATTTCACGAAGTGTGCAACGTGCTGGGAGCAGTACATCCTCTTTCTTTTCATAATTTCTCTGTTTCCTTTCTTGCACTCGTTTATCTCAGGATATACAAAACTACATTTGCCGAATCTGTATATGAATACTTGGTTGATTTAAAAAAACTGGAGCACAAAAAAATACATAGCGTAGTTCAAATTTACTATTTAGCAGCCGAAGCAGTATTTGTCTTTATTATTTTTTTAAATCCTCTTCTTCAGATTACTGCCCTGACGGAGTTTAGCTGTAGGCTATTTCACCACTCAGCAGGACACATGCTCATGCAGACAACTTCACAACACCCATTCCCTGCGACATTGTCATCTGCTACAGCTGAGACTCGAACTCAGGAGATAAACCACCGACCTGCCTGTGTTGTCTCATTCAAACGCTGTCTAGCCGACCGTTACCGTTTCGGTAACACATTAAAAACACTACTAGACATCCTAGCCAGAATTCGAACGCACTGATCTCAAGCCTAGCACGTCAACCACTAGGCCGCTTACTCAGCATTTATTGTGTTTATGTCATTGTTTTTGGATTTGACCTTTTGATAATTAATTTTCATAAGATATATCTAATCCTGAAATACATATAGTCCAGTCAATGAACGAGTTGTAGAGAACATTTAGGAGGTGATAATTCTTCAGTAATGTGTTATAGTGTACGAGATATTCGCCAGCGAAAATGGATAATATAATTAATAAAAAAAAAATTAATTATGTATCTTGAATATTTCTATCAAAGCGGTTTACCGTGGTCTGCTAATAAATTACAGTCAGAAAACAATCTTTATTTTACAACACTGGACGTATTTACTAACGTAATATTTTGTCGAAATCTATACATGTCCTTAAATATACAGTGTGACTCACTTAAAATGAAGATACCCTTATTACTTTTTCATTTTGTTTCCGATTTGAATCAAATTTTACTCAAGTATAGAACAAATTAGGTTATGACCAGAAAATCGTTCATCTGCTATAAAGGCAAAGCCACCTGCGGTACCAAAATATGAGAAAAAATATTAAAAATCATATTGATGGGTCTTGACGAATTTCATGTAGCCACCACAAATTGCGGAAACTGAGGATCCCCTTTGCCAGATGAGCTTATGTATGAGATATCCCCCATCAATAACCAAATAAAATTTTGGTGTATGTACGTTTGTGGCGCCGATCGGATGCATTTTTTATTTCTAACATTCAAAATATTTTATTTTCACTTCCACATCCAGTGAAAGAATAGTAACGACAAAAAATTTTTTAAAATTTTTTATTGTTCAAATAGGCTTAAAATGTCACGAAACATCGAGATTTTAAGTTTGAGCGAAAAAAATTTCTGTCTGTCGGTCTGTAACTTTTTTTGCGCGCACGTTTACTCTGGAACCGTTTGAGATATTGACTTGAAATTTGGTATACATATGTACTTTAACGAGATCTAGTATTAGATTATATTTTCATCTTGTTCCGTCGAAGGGTTGAGGGGTAAATTGTGGTAAATAGGTAAATCAAGCAGTTAAGAGTCCATAAAATTGGTATTTAGTATATACAAGAGAAGCTAAGGTCTCAATAAAAATTTTGACATTAGCTACCCCCATTACCACGCCCACCCCATTATTAAAGGGGATGAAAAAAAATTGTGATTTAGTGTGTGTACAAGAAGCAGAAACTTAAAAATATTTTTTGCTTCATCAACTACCACTGCCACCCCCTATCACCACCCCCACCCCGCTACCGATGTGGGGTATAGTTTTATGGGTTCTTGGAGTAGAGGATTTCAAATATTATATTATTAAAGTTCCTTAAACAATTATTTCCACATACAAAATTTTTTCGTTGTGAGTGACTTGGATAAAAAAATCTGGATGTGGAAGTAGTGATTCCTTGGGCAGCGGTTTTTTCCTCATATTTTGGTACCGTAGGTGGCTTTGCCTTTGTAGCAGCCGAATGTTTTTCTGGTCATAAGTAGATTCTAATTTGTTCTATACTTGAATACAATTTGATTCAAATCGGAAACAAAATAAAAAAGTTATAAGGGTATCTTCATTTTAAGTGAGTCACACTGTATATTTAAGGAAATGTATAGATTTCGACAAAATATTACGTTAGCAAATACGTCGAGTGTTGTAAAATAAAGATTGTTTTGTGACTATGATTTATTATCAGACCACGGTAAACCGCTTTGATAGAAATATTCGAGGTACATAATTGATTTATTTTTATTAATCATCGATTTTCGCTAAACTATAACACATAGGAAGAAAATGAATATAAACATTCTTGTGGAAAATTGAATTACGTTTAATTTTGCATAGATTACCTACCTTTTTCCATACGACGCATCGTTGCCGAGTTTTAAGCAAAGAATCGAAAAAATGAACCTTTCCACACCCCTCCCCCCTGAAGCGGCGGGGCTAGGGGCGGGGACTTTTAGTATTTTTATCTCCTAACTACCCCCAACACATCCCTGAAGAGGAAAATTCTCCCCTTCTAAATGTTCTCTACAATCCCCTTTTGGGCATCCATTGATTGGACTAATATACAAAACAAAAGCAAGTTACGTACAGAACTCAAAATATTAGTTATCACCAGTAATAGTCTGAGAGCAAAAACATTTAATATCTCCTATAAGGAATTTTTTGTTTATATAATGGTGGGAGTGTTGCCACAATCATTAATTAATATTTTCCACAAAAGCATCTATTATTACCGATATCCTAGGGAATAAAAAAGCTACAAATTTTATTTAAATTATTTTTCTCTGTTGTTAATAATAATTTACCATTTACAGTTGCCACAAAGATGAAAATCTGTGCTTCGCGTTTTGCAATTATCTCTGTCCCCGTTGTTTCTACGAAGTAATTAGTCATTATTAATATCGTAGATTAGAAAATACTGTAAAAATTTGTTTAAACAATTTTCTTCTTGGTCAACTGTTTTAAAACTACAGCGGCTCAAAGTGAAAAATTGTGACATTTTTATACATGTTTTTGGATAACTTTTGGATAACTACCAAAGGATAGTGATAATAAAAAATATTTTAATAATTTGGGAATGTCTAGCATCACTGAACATCGATACACATCTTGAACTGTTAAGTACTGTTGACATGAAGGCTAGGGATCGGCTGTTGGACTTGCAGTGGGAAAAGTTTACAACGTATACAACATACCTTAAAGTTACTAAAATCATAGTCAAATGTCACCAACATATTCGGTATACGGATTAAAAAATCAAATAATGTGAACTGGTATTTTCCTCTATGCTAGAGTACAACATACGATTCTGATTAGGATTTTGGAAATCGACTACATGAAAACTCAGGTTTAGCCTGACAAGCTTTAATTTCTGTTACTCACGACTTTAACATATTATGCATTATGATGAGTCGTGACGTACATTTGTGAAATTGTTTGGTTGTTCTTGCACTAACATACCATTGCCCGATTGACAACTTACCGAAGATATAAAATGACACACGAAAAAATTAACTAAATTATTCATAATAAATATCGAACGAGTCATAGCAAAAGACATAAACTTATCGAATTTGATATCGCTCATTATAATAGAAGGATTGTTTATCACTATGTGCGAAAATTTTTCCAAGCATTTAAATAGAAAAAAAAATGTTAGGTTGTTTGAAACCCCTACTCTCTAGACCACCTAGAAAATGTGTGCGCAGCCTCGGCTCATTCAATATTGCAGGGCTAATTATGTGTCTATGTAATAAGATATTTTTATTAACAAAGCACTGCTGCTCTGGAATACGAATTCTGTGGTTATGTCAGCATTATCAGAGGAACAAAAATTAATGAACTGGTATCGAAACAAAAAAAGTACTGATATTATGAAAAACGTACTGATGTTATTTAAATCTTTTTTACGATATCTAAGAATTTCAATGAATATAAAAAATGCTTCGTCACTCAGATAATTTTTATTTGTTTTGTGTATAAAAAATATGTTCGCAATATTCACTTGAACTGTCGCTACAAAAAGAGCAGTATATATGCTGTGTGAAGTACTATCACTAGACTGTAATCACGTGTTAAATTTTTATTAGTGAATGCAATAAATAATGAATTTTCAAATGTCCCTCAGTGCACTATAACTTCTCAAGGAACACAAATATTTTACAATTCCTATAGTCTGCAAATACTTAACTTCCTTGCGGATAACCCAGGTTGGTCCCTATTGCCATGCATCTATTAGACATTTACTTCCACATCCAGTGGAAGTATAGTTACGACAAAAAATTGTTGTTGTTCAAATAGGCTTAGAATGTCACGAAACGTCGAGGTTTTAAGTTTGAGCAAAAAAAAAATTCTGTCTGTCGGTCTTTCTGTCTGTCTAACTAACTTCTTTTTTGTGCATAGGGCTAGTAACGGAGGTGGCTAATGCCAAAAACTTTTTTGAGACCTTAATTTCTTTTATATATACTAAATACCAATTTTATGGACTCTTACCTGCTAGATTTATCTATTTACCATTTACCCCAATTCGACATTTTTACCCCCAACTCTTCAACGGAATAAGATGAAAATATAATCTAGCTCCAGATCACGTTAAAATACATACGTGTACCAAATTTCAAATCAATATCTTAAACAGACAGACCGACAGACAGACGCTCAAACTTAAAATCTCGACGTTTCATTACATTCTAAGCCTATTTGAGCAATAAAAATTTTCAACATTTTTTTTTGTCGTTATTACTATACTTCCACTGGATGTGGAAGCAAAATATATCAAAATATGGTATTTGGTATTCAATATGAAACATTTCGATTCTCCCAACAAAAAATTTTACACTTTTTATCGAATTTATCCGCTACTTTACGAAAGCACTGTATGTTTATTTGAATATATTGTAAACATTTCATCATTACCAAAAGTTCATTACAGATATCTTCCTCTGAGATATAATTAATGTGTTTTAGAATGGCGGAAAACTCCCGTATGTCAAAGCTATTAGAAAAGGATGATGAATGTATTTTTTCATGGAAACTCTTTACTGCATGGGATTATATGATCGGCAATGCAGAAACTGCACTCAATAAGTCAGCTTCTATTGTCATGGGATTCAAGGAGGCATTATTAGAAGAGGCGGAAAAGAAAAGAGTCTCTAGAAAGTAATATATATTTTTATTATTAATTCTAACTTGGTTTTATTTTGCAGTATATGAATAGTTTCTATAGAAATTTTGTTCGATAAACATTTCTCAATAAATTCTCGACGATATAAATATTGGCATTTGAGAATGGAAATTACTTTTCTTTCTTCAATTATTATGGCTTTAGGAATAGTTCAATAGAATTTGAAAATGAAAACAATTATACGTATATCTAAACTAACAAGATAGAAGAGAACGAAGGGTTGTGGAAAGGAAAATACAGGGGCACAATTTCTTCTCGTCTAGGGTCAGGCATTTTAGAATTTTACACACTATACTGGACCACGGAATGACGGCAAATTATACACTAAGGATAAAGTTATGATATCTAGCTAATTGGAACAATGTAATGTGATAACAGTGGAAGATGATTGATTTACAATTTTAAATTTGTATTTTTGATGAACTTAAAGATCCATGAAAGTAATTCTCGTTTGTTAAGAAATAATAAGTAGGGTAAATTGAAAGGTGCTGATACGTAGTTGTTTATTATACTGTTGTATAAGAGATTGCATTCATTACTGTTTTTCTCACAACTAAAGAAAATATGTTCCAGATCCCTCTCAATATTACAGTATTCTCAGAGATTGGATTGCATAATGCCAATTCTTGCAGGCAAGGATGGATAAAAAGCATGTCCAAATTTTATTTTGTTTATGATGGTTATGTACTTTCTTGCAATATGTAAATCTTCATGCCATGGTTTGAATGGAATCGTCGGCTGAATAAGTGTATATCTATTCCGATGAGTATCACAATAGGATTGCCACAGTTCTCACTACTGGTTTTTTAAACGTTCCTTACGTGTAAATATGCAATCTTCCAAACAAATTTAATTTAACCTTAAGGTGCGTACGCACTTGTAACAGAACCTCGATGCGTAAGCTAGGTCATGATACGCGTTAACATGTGACGGAAACATTCTCCCCGAACAAAACTCCGTTCCGTCAGTCAGTTACTCGTGTTTGGAAAAGAGATGAAGACTGACATTTATCGAAATCATGGACAATAATAAGCTGCAAATTGCGGCTGCAGCATATATTTATCTTCATTATGCGACAAAAAAGAAAAAGGCGAAAAGATGGTGGGAGACACGTTTGTATTCTAGAAATAGAGGTATAATGGTTGTAAGTCGCTGACTGATTTAAAGTTTCAACACATTAGCGGCCTGTATAAAAAATAATTGAATTTTCTCCTGTCCAATCCATATTCACAACACGACTGTCTGTTCTATACTGAGAGAATATGAAAATATTTAAACACGCCATAACACGATACACGAAGAAGCTCGGACACGTCCAAACTCTGCGTAACCGCATACAGTAACATCCTTTGATATGACGCGGGAATACCGACAAGTGATGGGAAAGCTGCGAACCTTGGCGCAAACACCCATGTTCGCTCTGACATTACGCAACAAGGTTACAGGGTCCCGTCCGCACGGTTACACGACGAGGTTAGCAACGAAGTTCTGTTACAAGTGCGTACGTACCTTTAGGATTCCGTCATTATACGACCCTGCTTGAGCTTTAACCCAAATGAAAACTATTCTTTTATCAGCTGAGTTCAATTCGAATAATCTGTTTTTAAATTTTATAATGAGTGGGTTGAGCAGTGTATTTAGATTGTAACTGTTTTTTATTGATGTAAGCGATGTAAGCACTAATAGTGAATTTGACATGATTATGAAATTGTTAGAGTGGTTTGGCAGGTTGTTTAAGGCTGAGAGTCTTCAGCTGAGTAGGGAAATTATTTTCATTTTATTTTATTCATATTTCTACTAGACATAACTAAGTTTGATAGGATACAAATTTGACGATATCGTTGATATTAATGAATTCCCATTTAAGTTGTTGTTATTTTAATAAGATTATGTAGTTCCTTCACATAAGAGTTTTTTTCTTTCACCATATTTCATAGTTATGTTTTCTCTGACATAACTAGTACCGCACCATTCACATATGTTACGAAATTCTCAGAAAAAAGAACAACTCTCTCAAGCAGCAAACAAGCAATATACCGTGTGTGTAGTCGCGGGCTAGGCATGGGGAGTAAGAATTACAACATCGCGTGTGCCAGGTGGCTGAAATGAAATAACAGAACTGGGATGCTCCACCAGTCCACCGACGGACGAATTTACGGCTGCCGGTGTTGTCATATTTCTCGCGCTATGTGAATGTACATGCCTAATGGGAAATTACACGCACGGTATACCAACCACTAAGACAAGAATAATTTCATGAAGTCAAAAATTAGTTAATTTCGCGTTAATAGCTGAATATGCACTCATGACTGCTTGAAATTATATGCTTGAGTTAGAGAAGTACATATTTTCTACTTATAATATTTCTTCAGAGTATAATGGCCTTGTGCGTTATTGTGCTGTGTTAAAAGTTTTCTAAAACTTTCCTCAGAAATTTCTTATATGTCATATACAAATTAAGTTATTTTAAGTCAGAATTAACGTAATTTTACGTATAGTACAGTCGATAGGTAGATTCTTATTCCGAGAGTTTTGAAACTCTGGGAATTTGTAGATTTCGATGGTCTGAATGAAATAAGAAAAAATGTGATCTCAGCCGCCGCCGACGCCATATTGTAAAAATGGCGCACAAAAACAGTTTCTTTCAAATATCTCGCTTCCGGTACCTCATACGGCAAGGAATGTTCTTATGAAAATAAAAGAGTATTAAATTTTCCACAAAACATTTTTTCGTCGTTAAACTGAATAGTTTCGGTGCAGCAGTCGATCGAAGTCAAGCATTCTTGACCAAATTATGATTTTTTGTAATTTCTCAATTTAGTGCGACTTTTATGAAGGAGTATTTTTATGTTGAGACAAAATTTGTTTTCATACCTGAAAATCCTCAAATATAGTTGATTTTACTTGTCTGCTACGCATAGCTCAATGTTCAATACTCGTTTCCACACCACCTTGAGGTAAAGTATATGGCGCTTTTTTTTACGTGATTGTCCCCTATAGGCCTAATCCACGACTAGCCTGCTTCCTGAGACGTTTCAGGTGCTTTATGTCGAAAGTCCAGGTTCGTTGTAGTCTTCAACAATACTTTCTTCGGAAATTGCTTCCGTTGCTCTTTCTACTGATTCTGCGTATTGATTGTTCTCCATGCTTGCGAGAAATGTTTCTACTGGAGAGTCGACTTCCTCGTCGTCATGAAGCTCGTCGACTGCTGCTGGTGCATTGTCGCAGCTTTGTCCGTTACAAAATTTACTAATTACTGAAATTTTCTGCAACCACATGCTGCACTGCACCCTTTCTTGCATTTACAGGAAATAAATTTAAGTAGCTTTTCAGAAGTAGGATCTTTCAGCATTGTTACTGGGGTAAGCCCAGCTTTGCTCTGTTTCCAGCCCCATTATTCAACATGTTTACAAACCCCCTGCCACTCCTGGACTTGATAATATGTCCAGAATGAATGCTGCCGTGCCGCTGCAGCCGTAGGTGGTAGAGACGTGATGTTAAACTTGTTTCTTGTGAGCGATTTTACGAAACATTGGTAACGATAAGCGTCCAGAAAGATATTGTCTCCATGTTTGGCTCCATACAGTGCCAGAATAAAGCGTTCTCCAGCATCAGCGATAGCGTCCGGTTCAGCATTACTATCTTGAAAAAGTTTAATGCTGTCCTGTAAATCCTGATGCTTTTGTAGGATGCTCAGGAACTTTAATTTGCCCTGATTAAAAAGTGCACAACTTGTGTCACACCCGCGTGAAGCGTGAAAAAATCAAATATTATCAGTGATGATTTTACCTCTCGTCAACTATGGGAAGTACAATCGCAGCATGTGGTTGTAAAAAGGTAGGGTTAAAATGTTCTGTAATTTGCAAATTTTGTAACGGACAAAGCTGCAATGACGATGACGAGGAAGTCGACTCTCCAGTCGAAACATTTCTCACAAGCAACAATCAATACGTAGAATCAGTGGGAAAAAAACTATTTATACTATTCAGTTTAACGAAAAAATGTATATAACATATTTTATAGCAAGTTTAATGCTTTTTTATTTTCATAAAAACGTTTTGCCATATGAGGCACCCGAAGCGAGATATTTAAAAGAAATTGTTTTTGTGCGCCATTTTTCAGTATGGCGGCACCGGCGGCTGAGATCACATTTTGCATTTTTTCTTATTTCATACAAGGAATCGAAATGTACAAATTCCGAAAGTTTCAAAATTCTCGCACTTATTCATGATTTGTGCTCTCACCGCTGTATTAGTAGTAAAATGTCTTTAGAGTACACGGCCTTAAGTAAAAATTTACCTAATATTTATCTCAAAAACGGCTTCTTAGTCATGAGCTAAATAAGTAATTTGGCAGATTGTAAAATACTCAATTTTACCCTATTAAAGCTGAAATGAAGTCGTAGGTACACTTTAGAAAATATTGGGCACAATTATTACCCTCAAGTAAGTCTAAATTGCCATCACAATTGACCTATTGGAAATATTGACAACATACAAGTCTAAATTACAATTAGAAATCTACTAAGAAACTAGTTAGTCTTCAAATGCAAAATCCGCACTTTTCTAAATTCACCGGTGGACGCACCGGGTGGACAAAATACGAAGCTGATTGGCTATGCTTTTCAAAATAGCCAATCAAATAATGTTATTGCTTACCAGTGCGATCCACCGGTGAATTTAGAAATCTGCCCAATATATGTTTTGGTTCCCACTTGTGCTGCTCTAAGATTGTTCTCTTCATGCGCAAATTAGTTCTAGTCCGGCAGCGGAACAGTGTTTTTTCCCTGAAGTGAAAATGTTCGTATTAATTTTTTTTTTTTAACGGATTCTCGTAGATTTATATATTTACCATATCCGACTGATGACAAGCTGGCATCTTTGAGCAACTTGAGATATACAGAGTGTTTCAAAACAATAAGATTGTGTATGTTTTTGGCTTTACGATGCGTTGTACGGAAAAAAGTAATCTATGCAAAATAAAACATAATTAGTTCTAGTCTAGGTGCTCCTGTAGCAATAACAAACCATGCAGTATAAACAGATGTAGCTGTAAAAGCTCTAGGTTACCCTATACAACGTTCTGCGTTTGCAGAGCACATGAACACTGCTGCAATGAAATAACCCCTACTACTACTGTGAACGACAATGAAGGCGAAGAAGACGAATGTTCACTTTCCAATAATGAAATCGATTCAGAAAATGATGAAGTCTAATATATATAAATATAATATACTTTTGGAACACCCCGTATTTAAAATTTTTTGTTTAAATTTTATATAAACCTTATTATGAGAAGCAAACCATTTGTAAAAAACTCGTTTATTTACGTAAAATTTACAAAAAAATTAAAAAGAATGATATTTCACCTACTTACTTATCGGATACCCCGTATCTTGAGTTGCTTAAGGATGACGCTTTGTCATCACTCGGATATCAAAACTAGGACACCCTTAGACCCCAAATCCGTTTTGAAAAAAGCTTAATACGAAATTGTTGGGTTTTCTCCTTGGCTTCCAGACTATTCTTGTTATGCGATAATAATTAGTAAATTGGCTTGATTACTAATATTATGCGAATCTTACAATCTTAATTCAAAAATACAATTAGTGTAATTGTCAATAATAAAGTATGAAGCTTATTAAAATGCGATACAAACCACATGGATATTCTACTCACTATTACAGAGTTAGGAAGAAAATTGTTGAGTGTAAAAGAACTTAATCGATTGTTCCAAGATAATGTGAAAAACAGATGCATGACAGTTTGTCTAAAAATAATAATTTTCTCGAAGAAAATAACCCAGAAAGATGTTACTGTTAATGTCATAACTATAACATTTCTGAAAGATGAATTTGAGCTAATAATGTTCCAGAAGATGGCTTTGATGAAAATAATTCGACAGTTACGACAATTTACAGAAAATATTTGTTTGCAATCAAATTCTTCATTCCATGATCAGAAAATAGCACACCAATGTCATTTTGTTTAGGTATCAACTATGGCTGTAGGCATCATGTGTTCGAAGTTGTCATCTAAAGTGTGTTTCATTCCAATAATGATTTAGTCATTCACTAACAGGTAATTCTAAGTAACCCCCGCCCCTATCTTGTGATATAAACAGGTTTTTATTTAGGTCAATAATAGGAAACGTTTACCTTAAAATTACCACAAATGAACTTACCAATAGAGCTATGTAACATATCATTGCCTTAACCTCTTGAACAAAATAGCTTTGCTTAACTTTTTTCCACTTTGGGCTCAACATTTTTGCGGCGGCGCCAAATGGCGCTAATTCGAAAGCAAAGAAAACATTTTACTTTCCAAAATGTGTCATAAATATTCTGACCTAATAGTAATAAGCACAAAATGATGTTCGCTTTGCACGAGTATGAAAGTTTGCAGAACGAACCGAGAAGGCGAGTGCTGTAATTCATACAATTGCAAAATTGTCATGTTGTGCGAGTTGCATACTATATTTTTATTATTATTAACGTTTAATATACTGTAATAGAAACAAACATATGATGAGATTTCATCACTCTGTCGCTGGACGTCATAATCTGTGATAAGCCATCTTCATTTTACAGCGGCCCAAACACGAAATATTTCATATCGCATTTGTTGCCTAGCAACCGATGCGAAATGAAATTCTATACAAAATGTAGTTGTTTATTATTATGAATTTACGCACATTAAACGAACATTTTTGGAGGTTCTCGCAGGAGAACTATTAAGTTTTGATAATCATCGATAATTATTATAACCACGTATAATAGGTAATATTTAAAACGATTAAGTAGCCTATAAAACCCAAAAACTTACTGGCCACTTTAGTTCTCAACCAATCTTTCAAACATATAATTTCTGTTGCCTTTCTTAGAATTTCGTAGAATTTGCAATTATTTTTTTTTATAACTACACTCGACTTCTTGTGTAGGGAAATAATGAATTTAAAAATAAGTTTAACTTGCTTTATAAAACGTACTCATATAATACGTACATAGTACAAACATACACTAATTTCCAATAAGTAACAATAAATGTCTTTAGTGCGTTCATTGAAACATTCCTAAAGAAGTACAAACATTTGAAATTATAGGTAAACTTAAGAGTTCAACTAATAACATAACTAAATATGAATTTTCTTTTTAGATGGAAAGTTGTTTGCTTTAGAGTTCTTGTAAATTCGATTGTTCTTGGATTATTGTCTTTCTCAGCGTTTGCTGTAATAAAGGTAGTGGAGAGGTCAACGACAAAGGAAGTTAATAGCTCAGTTTGGAGAAAAAACGAACTCACAGTTGTTATGTCTTTAATAACGCAGTTATTTCCAATGGTGTTTGAAGTTCTAGGACTTTTTGAACAATATCATCCAAGGAAACAACTGAGGTTACAATTAGCCAGGTATATAAAAATTAATATATTCTAGTAAGTCTTTATCAGATATTTTCATATATTTCCAAAAATGTTTAACCGTATGGTAATTATTATTTTACCAGACTTTTTGATCCTTGACAATACTCTAATGTAAAACGCAAACAAGTATTTTATAATACCTAATGTTAGTTCATTATTCGTTATATAGGGCGTTTCACGAGAAAAGGGACATGGCTTAATGGAAGATAGAGAACACAGAGGTAATCAGAATCTAGCTGAAGGACATTTTGGACAATTTAATCATAATCCTAATTTGTAAATATGATTTAAGACAACACCTGCATTTTTTATTCTTCACAAAATGATTCTGTTGACAGTTTCTTGTTATTTTATTTCTATGTGCATCATGGATATGCGACTTTGTTGCTACCATTATTGTTGTTAATTAATAGTTATTAGAGATGGGCATTTGTTAGTCGACTAATCAGTCATGACTAATGATTAATCAGTCATATATTAGTCATGACCAATGACTAATTGGTTAGTCATAGTCGTAGGTATTCCCATTGATGATTAATCTTGACTAAGGAATGATTTATTCATTAGTTATGACTGATATATGTAACGACTAATTTCGTATCCATACAATTATAGCTAGGAAGATATCTCAGCAATTTCTTTTCACACCTTCGCAAGAAAATGGTTGGTTTTTCTATTGCTATATCTGTATATCCATTCGTGAACGATTTGGCAAAAAAGATAAAAGTATTACTTATTAAATATAATAGACTAGTATAAAGTATAATAGACTAGTAATAAAGTAAAACATACCACCTTGAAGACACAATTAAGAAATAAATTCTTTATTATTTTAAACAATAACTAATCACTTAATTAATTGACATAAAGGAAAGTGTAATTTTTTTGATAAAAGAAATAATAGTGTATTTCGATTTTCTTCTCCATATGTTACATTTCGATTACCCGCGTACCGATTTTAAAAATCAATGCAATGGATACCAAAATTAAATTTTATTGTGGAAATCTTGAGTCATCGGCTTTATGGTCCCTTGAGGTAAAGCTTTTAACCCAAAACTTCTGCATCTGGACCGCAAGACATGTACTCCCCGTTCTCGAAAGCGGGGAACACGATGGTGTCAATATTTTCAATAATAGCCTACAACCACTACCTCCAAACCGAAAATATCACCTTTTTCCAATTTTCCGGTGCTAGGCATTTCTTTTATCGGAAAATTTTATTAACGAAACCTGTTCAGAATCGTTGAAAAACCTAATATCTAATATTTCATAAAAATAAAAAAATTAATAAATTTAAAAAATATAAAAAAGACTACTAATTACTTGACAACTATCTGACAGCTTCGGTTTAATTTCAAACAAAGTTGTCTTGAATTTTTTAAACAAAAAAACCCATTTAAATGATATTTTCGGACAATTCTGAACAACTTCGTTAATAAAGTTTTCTGATAAAAGAAATGCTTAGCACCGGAAAATCGGAAAAAGTGGTGGTTTTCCGATTTAGGTGGTTGGAGGGTAGGTCGGAAAATATTGTCACCATTGTCTTCCCCGCCCTCGAAAACGGGGGAGGGAAGGTGTCTTGCGGTCCAGTCGCAGAGCTTTTGAGCTTTTTGCCTTTTTCTGGTTTACCTCAAGGGACTATTATGTAAAAATCTTTTTTGGCTGTTTTTTTAATCATAATATATTCAGAGCTTCCAATTTTTTTCACCATATGTATTTTTGTTAGCCACGTCCCGATTTTAAGCATCAAGGGCTGCCGAAGTAGATTATTATTGTCGGAATCTTTTTAGTTCGTTATTAATCATAGCATTGAGAGATTTTATTGGCTCGTAATCGTTCAGTATTTGCAAAGTATTTCGCCGGCCATTGAAAAAAGTTGCTACTGGGTGCTTCTGAAGTGCTGTTTGAATTTGCAGCGTTGGATTCCGGAAGTGTAAGAAAAAATTGTGAAAATCATGTTCATGCTTTCCAAAAGACACTGTACAATGGGCTTAAAATCACCAAATTAGTACTTTTGACTAAATAAATCTACATATCTATTTCACATGTAATTCTCCCTACTAGATCCTGCAATTAATTCAGAATAAGTAATTTGTCTTCAATTCCACCATTGAGTGAAGAGTCCTTATAGAGATGCAGCCGTGTACTTAATATCGTAGTGCGGGCAGGGTCTGTGGTATAGTTAGGCGCCACTGACATTGGGGTCTAGCAATCTCGTCAATCTCAGTCCCTCAGTCGGCTGATAGCACTCGCATGGTTCGTGTCATTTGTTGTACTAGTGCACCGTAAAACGAGGAAAAAGTAGCTTCCTTCTTGAAAAAAAATTTTTGAAGGTACAACCACATGGGACCTTCACAGCATGATAGATTAGGTCCTTGGCCATCTGTAATGTCCAATTACAATATTTTTTGGGAGGTCAAACTATTTTTATGACGAAAAATGTTATAAATCTGTCAAAATTAATTTTTCTTACATTTTCACACATCCCTCGTGATATCTCCGGAACCAATTGAGATAATTATACGTATTTTTTTTTAATTGATGGAGGAAATGTGGGCGAAGGTCACTGCTTAAATTTTGTTTTTATGGAAAATCCAATTTTTCTGTAAAACGAGGTAAAACTTGAACATTTACTTCCCTTGCATCGCTTTTTTCAGTAAGCGAAAAACTTTTTTATTTTAAGGAATTTTGACATACCATCTGCGTATGAAATAAAGTCTACACCTCAAGGAAGTTTTTAAAACAAAAATCAGGTCTCTACGACTTATAGTTTTCGAAATTTTGTTATTTAAAGCTGAGTTTTTCGATCCTAGAGGCCTAGATGTCCGGCAAGTGTGGACTATTTAATACAAGTAATCTTATATTATGCCAGTTAGAAACAAACTTTTCATTATATAATGTGAATGCAAATGAGAAACAATTATATATGCCACGGTAAAAAGGCGAGACATTTGTGTCGAAAAGATTTTGCAACAAGAGGAAAATATTTTAAGTGGAAAAGTCAAAGTGAAATTTCATATAGCCTGCAAACAAACCTATATTAGTTTGTAAAATCTTAAAAATCTTTCCCAATTCAGTGAAATTGAAAATGTATCTTCGTCTTCGGTAAGATGCAATAAATTTAATATTCGGACAATGTGTTTAATATGTAATACATCGAGAAAGAAAGGCGTAATATGGTATACGATAATTCTCTGTAGACGTGATTTATCTTTATATTTCTTTGCCACCTTATTATCAGTCTAGTCGATACATTGTTGACAAGAGGCCGACGCGACATTTTTATTGTTAATTATGGGATTTTGGAGAATGAGGGGGGAGTATGCGTTTATTTTCGATTTATCGCAAATATTTGAGAAACCAAACATAGTATAATTTTTCACATCCAGTGGAAGTATAGTAACAAAAAAATTTTTAAAAATTTTTGTTGTTCAAATAGGCTTAGAATATCACGAAACATCGAGATTTTAAGTTTGAGCGAAAAAAAAATTCTGCCTGCCTGCCTGTCTGTTTATTTTCATAACAATTAAATATAAAAACCCAATGAGCTGCTGGCAACATAAAACATTTTTTTCCCAGTAAAATAAACCATTTTGATATAATATTAAATAATACATAACAAAGAAAATTAAGTAAAAGTTCCATGTACCATGTGCATCACAAATGCGCACAACGTGATAAAGTGAATTTTATTACTTTCACATCAATCACATCCAGTGGAAGTATAGTAACGGCAAAAAAATTTAAAAAAACTGTCATTGTTCAAATAGGCTTAGAATGTCATGAGACGTCGAGATTTTAAATTTGAGCAAAAAAAATTTCTGTTTGCCCGTAACTTTTTTGTGCGCATGTTTACTCTGGAACCGTTAAAGATATTGACTTGAAATTTGATACACGTATGTATTTTAACGAGAACTGGAACTAGATTATATTTTCACTTTATTCCGTTGAAGGGTAAATTGGGATAAAGGGGGGGTAAATAAGTAAATCAAGCATGTAAGAGTCCATAAAATTGGTATTTAGTATATATAAGAAAAGATAAGGGCTCAAAAAATTACTCCCATTACCACCCCCACCTCACTATTAAAGGGGGGTGGAAAAGCGTCAACATATTTTTTACTTCATTTGCGCCCTCTACCACCCCCTTCCACCACCCCTCACTACCGATGTGACATATCGTTTTATAGGTTTTTGGAGTAGGCGATTTCAAATATTATGTTATTAACGTTTCATAAATAATTTTCACATAGTGGAGTGCAATTTTTTTTCTTCTTTGTGAGAGACTTGGATAGAAAACGTGGATGTGGAATTTTAAGGTTTATAAACATGTTGCTAAATTGATACCAATGGTTCAAGGATAGATGAGGATATAGCAACGCGTCCTTGCGTGTGTATCTAGCTTCTACGATTTTCAATTAAAATACCATGCAACCTGTTCGGTGTTTCTATTATTTTCTTTATTCTTTAATAAGTGGGTTATCTCGAGTAGTATATAGATGCGCAGTGGATTTCCTCGAGTACTATGGATGCGCGGTGGCTTTCCTCGAGTACTATAGATGCGCAGTACGTTACTCCAAGTAATATGGATGCGCAGTAGATTTCCTCGAATAAAATGGATGCGCAATGGGTTACCTTAAGTAGTATGGATGCGCAGTGGGTTTTCACGTGTAAAATAGATGCGCAGTAGGTTACCTCAAGTAGTATGGATGCGCATTGGGTTTCCTCGAGTAACATGGATGCGCAGTGGGTTACCTCGAGTAGTTTGGATGCGAAGTTGGTTATCTCGGGTGGTATGGATGCGTAGTAGGTTTCCTCGAGTATAATGGATGCGCAGTGGCTTTCCTTGAGTAGGTACTGTTGATGCGCAGTAGGTTACCTATACGGATACGCAGTGGGCTTCCTCGAGTAAAACGGATGCGCAGTGGGTTACCTCGAGCAGTATAGATGCGTTTCCTCAAAGAAAGTGCTTGAAGTAGATTACTTCCACCGTGTACTCTACGGCACATTATGATTGTTTATATTTTTGTCATGCCATTTTCTACATATTGCTCCCACTTCCAGTATAAGTGTAGTAATTTTGAAAACATTTATTTAAATAGGCTTAAAATGTTATGACATGTCGAGATTTTAAGTTGAAGCAAAAAATAATTTCTATCGCGTCGGTCTCTGACGTTTTGGGTGCACGATTACTCTGGAACCGTTTAAGATATTGACTTGAAAATTGGTACACATATGTATTTTAACGAGATCTGGAATTAGGTTATATTTTGTTCTTATTCTGTTAAAGGGTTGAGTGGTAAATTGGGATAAATGGGGGTAAATAGGTAAATTAAGCAAGTAAGAGTCCATAAAATTTGATATTTAGTTTATTATTATATAAAAGAAGTTAAATTCTTAGAAAAATTTTTGGCATTAACTACCCCCATTATCACCCCCACGCGATTATTAAAGGGGGTGAAAAAAAAATTGTGATTTAGTGTGTACAGGAACCAAAGGCCTCAAAAAATTTTCCACTTCATCCACCCGTGTATCACCTCCTACCACCACCCCAACCCCCACTATCGATGTGGCATATCGTTTTTTGGTTTTCATTTAGAAAATTTCATAAACAATTATTTCCACATGGTGGAGTGCAAATATAGTGTTTTCGTTTTGAGAGGCTTGGATAGGAAATCTGGATGTGGAACTAGTGATTCCTTGGGCTGCGGTTTTCATTTTAAAATGTTAAAACCGCTACCCAAGGAATCACTACTTCCACATCCTGATGTTCTATCCAAGTCGCTCAAAACGAAAAATATTTTGATACTATATTTGCACTCCACTATGTGGGAATAATTGTTTATAGAACTTTAATTATATAATATTTGAAATCGCCTACCCCAAAAACTCATAAAGCGATATACCACATCGGTAGTGGGGGTGGAGGTGGATGAAGTAAAAAAAAATGTTTGAAGCCTTTGGTTCTTGTACACACACTAACTCACAATTTTATTTGCCCAAGGAATCACTACTTCCACATCCAGATTCTCTATCCAAGTCACTCACAACGAAAAAACTTTGTATGTGAAAATAATTGTTTATGGAACTTTAATAATATAATATTTGAAATCCTCTACCCCAAAAACCCATAAAACGATACCCCACATCGGTAGTGGGGTGGGGGGTGGTGATAGGGGGGTGATAGTGGGGGTGGATGAAGTAAAAAAATATTTTGAGGTTTCTGGTTCCTGTACAAACACTAAATCACAATTTTTTTCATCCCCTTTAATAAGGGGGTTAGGGTGGTAATGGGGGTGGCTAATGCCAAACATTTTTTTGAGACCTTAGCTTCTCTTGTATATACTAAATACCAATTTTATGGACTCTTACCTGCTTGATTGACCTATTTACCCCAAATTTACCCCAATTTACCCCCAACCCTTCGACAGAACTAGATCAAAATATAATCTAGTTCCAGATCTCGTTAAAGTACATACGTGTACCAAATTTCAAGTCAATATCTCAAACGGTTCCAGAGTAAACGTGCGCACAAAAAAAAAGTTACAGACCGACAGACAGAATTTTTTTTTCGCTCAAACTTAAAATCTCGACGTTTCACGACATTCTAAGCCTATTTGAACAATAAAAATTTTTTAAAATTTTTTTGTCGTTACTATACTTCCACTGGATGTGGAAGTAATTAACTTAATTTGAATATCTGCGGAAAGACTGGTTAATTTTTTTTTTATTACAAGTAGGTATTACTTTTTCGAGAGCATAGTTTTCGAGGCGATAAAGTATCGCACAAATGGTACACAATGCACTTTTTATAAAGCATCGAATTTTGTACAAAAAAGTCCCTGAGAGCATATTTTTATCTATTATGGCTCACATGACAAAGGCGCCCGCGCGCAAACCTCAAAGTAACTGTTTTTCGCGCTGTTCTCCAAGCAGCCCGTTAAAGCAGTTAAATATTATTTGTCCAATGAGAAGTTGTGGTCGATTTTTTTATTTATGAATTTCTGATCGCTCTGCACGATGGCGTCCTTCATTTTTCTTAAATATGCGTTTTTTAATGCAAAAAACATTAAAAAAATCGTACATTTGAACTTTTCCACCTTTTAGGAAGTAATTTTCTTTCTTAAAAAAATGTATCTATTATTGACATATCATTTTGTTTTTATTTATCACATATAAACAATTAATATTAGGACCGAAAAGTGTAATTTTTCATTTTCATTAATTTCTATATAACTGGAACTTGCCGCATATTTTTATTAAATAGTGTTTTTTTCTGTACAATTGTACATACATTTCAATAACACAAGGAATATTTAACTCTTTTTTTATTTTATTTCAACATTTTTTTAATACTTGTAACTCCATTATTAATATTATGCATCGTATAAAAAACAGTTTTAAACAGAAGTTACTCATTATGTTTTGTGTAATTTAAATTTGACTATTAGCATCGCCGTTTTCTTAATTTTTTTGTTTGTTAATTAAGTCGCCAATGCCACTTGCAGAGTAGCGTAAAAAACAGTCATTTTTATGCTTACACGTGAGCACCTGTAGCTCGAAAACTATAGTAGATAAGAATATGCCCTCGCGGACTTGTTTGTAGAAAATTCCATGTTGTACAAAAAAAAGTGCGGTGCATTTTCGTATTTATTACCGTTCTCGCTACGCAAGCGCTGAAAGATCAAAAACACCATCCTCGACATTTGCATATTCTTTTTTCTAATTATTTTAAAAAATTGGGAGGTCTTAAACGTACTCATAAATACTATTCCATGAAGCTGAACCAAATAGCAAAATAAAATATTTTTAATTTATCACAGTTTTATAAATTTCAGAAATTCAAAATTGAACAAAAATCTCAAAAAAAACATTTTTTGAACCCCAAATGGGTCTCGAGGACAAGGAACAATTGCAATTTCGAACAAAATACGATTGTTACAGCGCACAATGTGGCGACTTAAAAGATGAAATGCGACAATAATTGATATTTAAAGGTTTCTCTTGTTTTTGAATTTTAAGTGAAACTAGTGAAAGAATTATTTATCTGAGATTTTTGTTTGTAAGTTTTTATTAATAAATTTGTCCTAACAGTAGTAACTTGTAAATGTTTTTTATCAGGGCGGCAAGCAACTGTTTGCTACAGGTGCCAAATGCCCTGACGCCGGCACTGATTGCGCCGGTCTACAACCTGCGTGGAGAATTATAACTTAATAAATATGTTATGTACCCTCGTTCGCTGGATATCAACGTCCAGTATTTCTATTCGCGGTTCGCGCAAAATAACACCGCGCGGTGGCACCACAAGTCAACGAACAATATGTGGATAGGGACGTGTGGGAGAAGCGTGATGAACGAGATGAACATATAGGAACGGTTTTGGCCGTATAGTTGCGTATCTTATAGACTCTTCAATCAACGATTCCACCAAAAAAGAACGATTTACAGTTTTAGGTTGGAAACCTAATTAAAACGCCATTTTAGTCATCTAAAATTTTATGAAAACATGAACGTATTTACATATTATACTACATGCGCTTTTACTTTATAGTTTATACCTCATTAATCAGATACAGTATTTACCATAGGTATGATTCGAATTTTGGTTTGCTAACAGCTAGCAATATCTGAAGTAAAGAAAAACCCAAACAATTATTTGCTTAGTTCTGCACAAGTTATACGACGTATTTCGTACGATCGCGATATGAGTCATTCATTTATTAGTCGTTGAAAATTTATTCGACTATTACCACTTCTGATCCAGAAACTAAGACTAATTCATGATTGACAATTAATGACTAAATTAGTCATGAATTTAGTCGGTCAATTTCAATCATGACTAAAAATTTATTCGACTAATGCCCATCTCTGATAGGTATGTTATGTTGCTGTGTTGCTATTTTTTTAATAAATGACAGAAATGAAACGGATCCTTGGTTCGGTGGCCTCTAACATTTATGTTTTAATTTATTTTACTCCTTCCACAAAAATTGGTAAGTAGTAATTAAAACACACAAAAATTGCCTAATTTAACTTTTTTTCAAGGATCATTTAGTGGAATTTACTTCGAAGGAAGCAAAAGTGTGACAAAAAATGAATAAAGCCATTTTGTTCTTTTTATGTACTTTTCGAATTACTACTGAAATTTAAAAAAACATAGAAAGTATTGTTTTCTTGAAGAACAACAAAAGCATGATTTTTTCATGTCCAAACCTGGATTTTTTGTGAGTGTCATACGTGAACTTATTCAGGATCACTAGTGTATTATACCTGCCAAATATGAACTTACTATTACATTCCTTTGCAAAGTAATAACCCAAAGAGATTTTGTCGCAAATATATAAAACACCCTGTACTTCAACAACGAGGGCCCATCTAGCTTTTTCTATGGGTGATTCTGATTAACCTCGATGTCCTCTATCTGCCAATAGGCCATATCCGTTTTCTCGTTAAACGCCCTGTATAAGCAATTAGGGGGGAAAATAAGCAATAATTTTGCAAAAGTCACATCCATAATTTCATCTTATGAATGACCACAGGTATGTTATATATACTAGAACAATGTAGTACAACAAAGTCTATACTTGATAAAAAATTTAAAATTCTTTTTCATTTTTTCGTTTTTTATTTTTACTTTGGTATGCACTTACAAAATTGTTTTCAGCGGATTAATTTTCACTGTAATTAGTACAATATCATAGAATTAAAAAAAATACACATATTTAAATATTTGGATTGCTATATTCTTTGACATTCTTTTTACTTGGAAAATTATTTTCACCAGTATAAAATTCGGTACAATTAGTACAGGGTGGACCAAATTAGATGGGATTTGAGGATTTCTCTAAAATTATGGCAGATAGACGAAAACCAATAAAGGTGTCCTCAGCTCGATTTTCGAGAAACAAACAATTTCTCTAAAATTATGGCAGATAGACGAAAACCAATAAAGGTGTCCTCAGCTCGATTTTCGAGAAACAAACAATTGCGCAAACCGCGATCTTCGATCTTTCTCGACTACCGAGCTACAGAGCATTTTTGGAAAATTGGCATTTTTGGATAATCTCTATATCTCAATTACCAAGTGTCGAATCGAAAATCAAGTAACATATTCTTAAGGCACTTTTTTAAGTAGTATCTGTTGCTGATAAGAAGAAAAATATGCATGTTTCACTTTTCGAGATATAGGCATAACTTTTGTTTTTTTTTAATTTAACACCCTGTAAATTATTTCATTATTCGATCACAACTTAAATTATCTATCCAACGGTATATCATATGTCATATTTGTCGTCTCGAAAAATACAGGAAAATTTAGGAATCGCAAAAGCAACGGCGTTGAGTTGCTTAAAAAAAATAAATTCAAAATACAAAATTAGGATTGGATAGGACAGTCACCACCTATATTCAAAGACTTTCAAAGGCATCTCGATTTTTGCCAGTGTTTTTGCGTCAGTACAATGAAGTGCCAGAATTTGAAGGGACAATTATATGGACAGACGAGGCCAGAATTTTTAGTCGGCATAATAACCACCATTGGGCTAATGAAAATCGGCACGTAACCGCTACAGTTAATCGTCAAAGATGATTTGGATTTGGTGTATGGTGTGGTTTTATTGGATACCAAACAATCCATTTTTTTCACGGTAATTTGAATACCGAAAATTGTATTGGCGTTCTACGACAAGAAATAGAGCCCTTTGTAGACAATATCCCTGTAAGACAATTTCAAAGATTAATTTACCAGTACGATAGCGCCTCAGGTCATACGACAAATGAAATATGAAATTATTTAAATGCTTAATTTGGGGAGGATTGATTAGGATCACTCAGAACTAGTTTATCAATGTCTAGTTAGCTAAGTTGATAACTAAGAATTAATTTAGCTAACTGAACATTAACAAACAACAAAGTAATTTAGATATTGTTTAATTTTTAGGAAATAATGGCCAGCTAGATCTCCCTGCCGACTTTTGGGTTTGGGGTTATTTAAAAAATATTACATAGAACGTTCTAAATAACATTGGAAAACAAAACATTAGCTACGTTTCGGACAATAAATTCTGTCATGAGTGGAAATACAACAAATGGTGTAAGGAGAAGGTGTCAAAAATGCATAGATGTCAATGGAAGACAACTCGAACATTTATTGTAGTCTAGTTTCACAAATATATTAAATGTTTCGAAAATTAACCACTTTTTCTAGAAATAAATATGACATATGATATATCGTTGGATAGCTAATTTAAATTGTGATTGAATAATGGAATAATTTACAGGGGGTTTCACTTAAAAAAACACAAGTTATGTCTACAATGTGATCTACCAAGAAATGCGGATAATAAAATGGTGTGCTAGTCTTCAATGTGGAAAGCCCCTGCAAAATTTTAGAGGATTCTGAGGTAATTTAGTATATTAAATTATTAGTCAATTTACGAAGATACACTCTTGATCTTGCTACTGATGTTGAGTAAGTCCTGACCTAATTCTGAAGAGGTCGACGAACTTACTGGCGAAAGAACGTATCCGAGTTGTTTACATTTCCTTAATTGGCATAATAGGGGAAGCCGGCCAGTGAGATCAAAAAAAGAGGTCTACACACGATCCAGCGGCAGGTAGTCAACGTTATTGGTATGCTTTGAAGATAATTGGAACTCCAGCGGACCAATTCACTTTTACGAATGAGTTCAAAGCATGCCGACAAGGCTGGCTCCGTGCCGCTGGATCGTGGAGAGCCGCGTGTTTTGCTTCCAGTCGAACAATAGTTACACGGCCGTGTCATTGACCGGTTTAACTAAATATCTCGTATATTTGCTTGTCATTTCAACATGAGATTAAATGTCTTCGATTTATTTCGGTATTTTTGTAGTGTGATTTGATTAAAACCAAAAAATCACTGTTATCTTATCCAGCTTTGCTGTCAGTAGTGTCAATCCCAAGTCTGATAAAGTGATATGGTTGTACCGCCTTACGTTAGATTAGTTGAAGTCATTGGCAGCGCATTCCTACAAAAAAATAAGGTAATTTTTTTGGTCATTTTTTAAAAAGTTTTCATTTTTTTTTACTCCTTTCGGTGGGGACAACCTACTGTTAAATTTTCCGCATGTCCTAGTAGATCACGTTGTATATCTCGAAAACGGAACCATGCAAAATTTCCTTCTTATCAGCAGCGGATTCTATTTAAAAAGTGCCTTAAGAATATGTAACTCGATTTTTGATTCGACACTTGGTAATTGAGATATAGAGATCATCCAAAAATGCCAATTTTCCGAAAACGTTCTGTAGCTCGATAGTAGAAAAAGATAGACGATCGCGGTTTGCGCCATTGTTTGTTTCTCGAAAATCGAGCTCAAGACACCTATATTGGTTTTTGTCTATCTGCCTAGTTTTAGAGAAAACCTCAAACCCCATCTAATATTGTTCACCATGTACAATGTAACACAATCGAAAAAACTATAATTTTCATGAAGTGACCGGCTACAATTTCATTTTTTCAATTTCTTCGTAAACTTGAGAAATTCTTTTCAACGGTACAATGTTCTGTACTATTAGTATAATGGGGTACGATCAAATAACTGTAATTTTCAAAAAGTAGCAACAACATTTTTTTTAGTCTTTCGATTTTTTCGAAAACCACTAAGCATCATAGGAAATTATTTTGAATGGTACAATGTTCGGAATAGTATATTGTGTATTTAGGTGTGAAAGCAATACATTCCCGGACGACGATGCAAATTGTTGGCCGAGGCGCTAGCCGAGGCCAACAAGCATCGAAGTCCGGGAATGTGCTGTCACACCGAAGTACACATACTATTTTTTCTGAAATCACAATCAATATTATTATAAATTAAGGAATTTGTATTAATGCGTAACATTTCCTCATTACAATCTAACTGCTTACTAATAAATACAATTTTAATGTGAGTTGGTTTGTTTGCGTGTATTTATTTACTGTCTAAAATATACATAAAAAACCGTACGGGAATGTTACATTCCCGGCCTAGGCCGGGAAAGTAACATTCCCGTACGGTTTTGTTGATCGTTTCTTGGCAACGGATCTTTTCCGGTCTGTTTTCTGATAGTTTCTTAGCAACGGACTAAAATACTGGAATTGTGCATTTTTCGATCAGAAATCGCGCCGAAAATGTAGACATTGCCGATCGATTTCAGAAAAATATGCTTTTCCAGAAGTGAAAAGTATATTAAAATATCGACTTTTGATTTTTTAAATTAAGTTCTTTCGTAGGTATTTTGAAAATGTGTCTACGGCAGAAAAAAGTACAACATTAATGTTGACTGTACGAAGCACAAATTTGTTTTTTTTTGCTTGCCTAAAGTGAAGGGCTGGCTTCACCCACATTTTGTAATTCGGCGCTATGATTTTGTTCCAATATTTGATTTAATTGTAAAACATTTCATTATTTTGTGTGATAAACATAAGACCTAACCAATTAGTAATAAATAGTATATGTTTATTTTTAGGATAATGGTACTAAATCTTCTAAACTTGTATTCATTAATATTTGCTCTATTCGGTAACATAACTGATATGGTAAGTTCTAATAATATTTCCATAAATGCAAAGTATGGCAACCCAACTAGGCGTATATGAAAATCATATATACTTATGTACATATGCAATATGGGTCAATATATTACTAATCTAGTGAATCGTGAATCATATAGCAAGCAACAATCTAGAATGCTGTGGGCATATCCAACTATTTATTTTATATCACCGAGTGATCCGAACTTATGTTGCATATGTATGTACGTAAGTGTATAGGATTTTCCTATACATTTAGTTGAGTTCGCCGTACTGTATAAGTACAACTATTTTTTTATTTTCAGACTATTGAACTGAACACTTTCAGAAATAAAACCTGCATTGAATCGGACACAATAATTGTTTACTCAACTTCCACTCCAAATTATGATACATCATACTACTCTTCAAATAAAATGAAAATAGAATCTCTAATTTCGGAAAATCTTATATCAGATTTGGCTTACAATATTTCAACAGTTTCTTATCCTGTAATGCGGAAACTTCTTACGGAATTCAGTACTGAAGCATCGACGGAGTTAAATACACCAAATACTACAAGTTTTGATTTTTACTATCAAGATTTTATAGAAAATTCGACAACTATAAATACTACAGACATTATTTTTGAAAATGAAACTTTCTCACATATATCTATTTTCAATGAAACTGTTGGAAATTATACGGAATTAAATTTTACTGATTTTAAGGAGATGTTTGTAGACTATCTAACATATATATTATACAATACTCTCAATAACAGCACAAATATAGTAGAAAGTACTACAGAAGAAAGTATCTTTAAGAATACGACCAACATTTATTCATCGGAAACTATGGAGAACGGTTTCGAAATTTTCAAATCTACTGTAATACCTTTTCTCAGTAATGTATCTAATAAATACGATAATGATAAAGTTGATCAAGAATTATCAAATATTTACAATAAGATCAGTACCACCGTAATTTCTTTATATGAAAATATGACTTCAGATCACAGCACAATTTATGAGACTACAACAATTCCATATGATTTTGTTAATAACCACACTACAACATTACCTACAAATACATTATTACCAGACAAGTTGAATTATTCTATGTGTGCCAAATTAAGAAGTCTATGTTGGGAAACTAGGTTTGGACAAGAACTAATCAAATTGACTGTTATGGATTTAGTTATGACTATACTGTCCACATTAGCCATGGACTTTTTCAGAGGAATATTTGTAAGAATTATGAATAGATGTTGGTGCTGGGATTTAGAAAAAACTTTTCCAAAATATGGAGATTTTAAAGTGGCAGAAAATATTTTACATTTAGTAAATAATCAAGGCATGGTTTGGATGGGAATGTTCTTCTCACCCGGTCTGGTCGCACTCAATGTTATTAAATTATACATAATGATGTATTTCAGAGCATGGGCTGTGCTAACATGTAATGTTCCACACGCAGTTATATTTCGAGCCTCACGGTCAAATAATTTTTACTATGCCTTACTGTTAATGATGCTATTCTTATGTGTACTACCAGTAGGCTATGCTATCGTTTCGATAAAGCCTTCTTGGCACTGTGGCCCGTTTTCAGAGTACAATCAAACATTTCGAATTTTCACTGAAACAATAAGAAAAAATGTACCTGAATCATCTCAAAAGGCTTTGGATTACATCGCGTCTCCTGGAATAGTCATCCCACTTCTAGTCCTGTTAATCCTTATTATATACTATTTGATCTCGCTTACTGGAGCCTTACGAGAAGCTAATGAAGATTTAAAAGTAAGTATTACTGTATTACTTTATACAGGGTGTTTTTGAAATATATTCATACATTTTAATATGCAGGTTCTTATGTAATGTGAAGACCATCACGTTTTAAATTTAAAAATTCAAATAAAAAAAATTAGATTTATCTTTTAGTCCATCATACTGCAGCAGAAATGTCCCTCACTCGATTTTTTGCTCTCTATTTGTCAGTAGATGCAAGAGGAGGGGGTGAAGTGGAGGTCAGACCTCTTGTAGGAGCGGCCATGTGACTTATAAAATTCAAATTGAAAGGACCCCGCGCAAATCCTTATATAAAAGTGGCTTCCGTTAAATTGGCTGGATTTTTGATATGTTCTATATTTGGAGCCTCCGATCAAATGTCTCGATGGGTCGGTGGTCCCAAACCACCAGAGTTTCAAGATATTTTACATTTTATAAAAAAATTGGCAGGTGCAACGGTTTGCAAGAACTGTTATAACTTTCTTCGTGAAGGAGATCTTCATTTACTCTTTGGCACATGGAAAGAACACCAGGCGAGCTTCACTCTACATTGAAAATAAATTCCCTAATAGTGTACCAAGTGTTCCATTTTTCACGTTACATTTTGTCAAACTCAAACCTCAAAAACTTTTTTAATTTAAATGTATTTCTTTACATCATGTTATGTAAAATGAAATTCTCTTTTCTCTAGTACAAGCATTATAGGGATTAAAGTTACAAACTTTTCAGATATTCGCGATTTTCTCAAATGCTCTAGAATTTTTAATAAAAATTGCCATAAACTTAGCCATGATTAGACACAATCAGTAATGTCAGTCATTCTCTTATGTCAAAAAATGCCAGCACTTAAACACCCACGAAAGCTTTTTAGATTTGTTTATTATTAAGTTATGTAAAATTAAATTCCCTTTTTTCTAGTATAAGCACTTTTACAACTTTTATTCTTGTCTTCTCTTCGACATCCACTATCAATTCTCCTATTGCTGCTCCCCCATTATCAACGTTCCTATTGCCGGCAGCCTGGATGAAATGGAGGAGAGCTCGACTTGGGTATTTTATATACTGTTCCTGTCGTGCCGATCCTAGGAACCATAGGACACTTGCTACATGTGCACAACAGCCCAAAGTCCTGGCTCCAGCCTTGCAAGTGCAATAATAATACCCTAAAATAGGATCGTCTTCTCCATTACCCATTGCATCATCTTATCTATTATTTTCTTCTTCGCCAATTCGGAAAGATATCCATAGCTGATATTGAGTAGCATTTCTGTGTCGAGAACAGATCTTGAATCTAAGAAAACCTGGTTCATTTCTGGGCCTATCAAGTTCAAATACCTCGTCAATAGTGTACGTACGTACGTACGTGTACGTGTACCTGATCCAAACGTTCCCGGATTGCATTTCTTCTGGCGAGATTTTCAGCTTCAACTCTCCCCTGTACCACGTTCACATCATCAAGTCGACCTCCAATCTCTCGAGCTGAGGCTGCAGTTTTACCAACCATATGTAAAGGCACTCTGTATTTATTTATCGTGCCTCCAGTTATCAAGGAGAAATCTCCTAAATGTAAGACGTGAGCCCTTGGTACATTTCCATCCAAAAACTTATAAATTATTTCCTCGTGGCCATTCCGAGATTCCACGACCCATCGCTGCATGGTTACCATGCGTGCACAGTGGGACAATTGGACATCTCAATAGAAAGTTGGCGTTGATTGGCTTCCATATTAGGTGGCATTTTGACAGTGTACCTTGCATCTGCTAAAAACTGATGGCAATTTTTATTAAAAATTCTAGAACATTTAAGAAAATCGCGAATATCTGAAAAAGTTGTAACTTTAATCTCTACCGTGCTTATACTAGAGAAAAGAGAATTTAATTTTACATAACATGATGTAAAAAAATACAGGGTGTTTCATCTAAATTAAAAAAGTTTTTGAGGTTTGAATTTGACAAAATGTAACGGGAAAATGGAACACTTTGTATACTAATATGGAATTTATTTTCAATGTAGAGTGTAGCTCGCCTTGTGTTCTTTCTACGTGTCAAATAGCAAATGAGGATCTTCTACACGAAGAAAGTTATAACGGTTCTTGCAAACCGTTGCACCTGACAATTTTTTTTTTTTTTAATCTCAAATATCTTGAAACCCTGGTGGTTTGGGAGCTCCAACTCATTGAGACATTTGGTCAGGGGCCCAAAATATAGAACATATCAAAAATACAGCTAATTTAACGGAAGCCCCTTTTATATAAGGATTTGTGCGGGGTCCTTTGACATTGAATTTTTCATGTAATTTTAATACCATTTAATACGTATTTTAAGATGTCCAAAAATACCCTTAACAGACAGTATTTTCTTGGTCAGGTCTGGCGTCCAGCTGCAATTTCCGGAAATTCCGAAAAAACAGCTCCCGCTGGCATGATGGAACGTGGAGATTTAAAAAAAAATCGAGAACGTGTTTTTGTGAGCAGCATTTATTTGTGTTACAGAAAAAATGGAAAAAATGGGTTTTGTCAGGTCGTCTAACAGACACTGATGTTTGCAGAGGATGTAATATCAGAACCAATGGTCTAAAAAAGGTTTTTTACTCTAAAAATGTTTGTTTGGTTGTTAACCGAAAATTTTTACACTGGACAGCATTTTTCTATGTAAATATTTTACCCCATTCACCGCGTGTTTTAAAACAAATTGTTTGAAAATATATCAATTGATGACCGCAATATGCTTAAACTAAGTAAATAAAACATACCACTACATATAAAAATGCTGTCATATAATAATTTACAGTTAACAGCCATACAAATATTGTCAGAGAAATAAAACCTTTTTTAGACCGTTGGTTCTGATATTACATACTCTGCAAACAACAGCTTCTTTTAGACGACATGGTAAAACCCATTTTTGCATATTAACCGTTTCTGTGACACAAAAAAATGCTGCCAATAGTATTTGCGTTTCATAAAAACCACGTTTAAGCATTATCTCAATTAAAAAAAAAAAAAAAATCTCCACGTTCCATCATGGCACCGAGAGTCGTTTTTTCGGAATTCCCAGAAGCTGGACCTAGATGCCAGATCTCATCACGAAAAATGCTGTCATGGGTATTTTTGGATTTTTTGGGCATCTTGAAACATGTGTCAAACGGAAACCAAAAAATTTCATTAAATATCCGATAGCAAATTTCAGTTGGAATTTTATAAGTCACATGACAGCTCCGACCGCCAAGAAGTCTAACCTCTGCTTCATATTGCCAAGACTGCACAAAATTATGACGTGTATTTTCTCCGATTTTACCATAACAAAGCACAATCTTTGTTCGCCCAACAAATTCGTCATTGTTAAAAACGTAAAAACAATAATTTACTCTTACCGAGTATGTGTAACAACCAATACGTATTTTGATAGCACATTTTGATAACACTAAATCATTGACATTTGCTACTATTGTTTACCTGGTGCATTTCTCTTTGCGATTTAACACAGGCGCGGTGAGAATATGAAGCAGTCATGGTTAGATGCGGGAAGGCACCACATCATTGGCGTACTCGATAATTGTTTGTAATATTCAACTTATATTTTCTCGATTATTTTTGGACATTTTGACAAATAAATATTTTAGCGTATATCAGAACGGTGTGGGAATTCATAGATCTGAATATATGGATGTTATATAAAATTATGCGCTATCTTATTAAGACTTAGTCATAAAAAACCACAGCTAAGTATATCATATTACATGATAACAGCTTCTCTTATTAATCCCTCATTTTTAAGATATTACGTTACACCTTTGTTTCTCACAATTTGTGCTGATTGCAGAATGTATTCCCTTTGTTATATATTCTGCGTATGTAGATTCTGTACGTTATAAATATGACTGAAGACGCTTTGTAGAGTCAGTTATTTAAACTCAGAATGAAACACTCCTAATTTATTATTATATTCATTCTCCACGAGCCAACGTTGGTTCCTAAGTAAATAAATCTTTTTAAAAATCATTCATGAAAACAGTGATCTAACATGGACGTATTCCAAAAACATGTATAAGGTTGTGTATTATTTTTGTTATTTCTTTTATATATTATTTAGTTTAAAAAGAAAGTTATTAATGGAAGTAATTTCACAATCTTACTATAAAAAAGTAAAATTATATCCGAGGAAAAAAAAATATTGTGAAGAGAATGGAACTGGAATAAGATAAAAAGTTGTAAAAGAGAAAAATAGTAGAACACAATAAGAAAAATAAAATACTAAATCTAAATGTCACATTGCTCTTTGTATTTAGCACTTTGATTTACATTGAAAGTAAACTAGATTGCCCAGGGACTCGCTCAGGGATATATCAGCTATATAAATACAGGATGTCCCAGGAGTATGTGAAAATTCCTCGGGACTGCAGGGCCGGCTCATGTGGTAAAGCGGTAAGGTGATCGCCTCAGGCGGTAGTACATTAATAGAGGTATTTTCAATTTCTACATAGTAAATTTTTAATGAAATATAAATGAATCCAAAGAAAAATGCCTTTTAAAGCAACGTGACAATACTCAACACTGTACATGTATAATTCCTTTTTACCAAAGTATAAAGGGCATAGCAGGATAAGCATGTGTTAGGTGCCCCCGCACCAATCGGGTCGAAATTTTTAGCACAAGTTGATAGTAGTGTTAGATATAATTTCCAAAAATATTATTTTTGGAAAACCATTTTTACGGGAGTTATGGGGGTGAAAATAAAAATGGAAAAACATTTTTTTCTCGAGAACGGATAAACCGATTTTCATGAAAAAAATACATGTTATGGCTTTTGGTGGTGCAAATGTGGAAAAAAATATTGAGTCTATTTGTCGAAAAAAAGTGGTGAAAAAATTTTTTCAAAAAAAAAAAAAAATTTTTTTAGTGGATGTTCTAGAGGCACACCCACCATTTTCTTCCAAATAAATGCTTATATGCCCCTTTAAAACATATCCAATTTTAAAAGCGATCGGAAGGGTACAACATACTCAAAATTGATAATCATTGGCAGACTGCGGGCGGCGCGTAGTCTATGTAATGAAGCATTATAAGGCGACTTTTTTGTAAATATTTCGTGCAAAGACGAGATTACCTTCTCCTCCTCGTTTTCAAGGTTGCTGAACACGATGCAAGTGGTGGGAGAAGTTTTTGCCGCAACCCCCTGCAATTTTTTGAAAAATGTTTTCAAAATAAATTTTTTTTTATATGATGTTCTCGAAGAATGAAGACTAAGAGAAGTATCATCAATATAGAATAACCTGATTCGTGAGAGGCAAGAGGACTCACGCAAAAAAGTCAACCCGAATTGTGAGAGGCAAGGGGACTCATAATAACCAAGCACCTCGACTAATGAGAGGCAAGGGAACTTACAATAAACAAGCGCCCCGACTAGTTAGAGGCAAGGAGACTCACGATAAATAAACACCCCGACTCGTGAGAGGCAAGGGGACTCACAATAAACAGGCACCTTCACTAGTGAAAGGCACTGTAACCTCCTCGTAGTGGACTTTGAAAACTGGTTCTTTCGTAGGCTGACTACAGATGTCATCATTGCAAAATCTTCAGATTTTCAAACTAGATTTTGTTTGACTCCACAGTCAACGTCAGAGAATTTTTGCACCACACAAGTTTGATACTGATTTAAATGGTGTGGTTGTAATGGCCGCCAGTGACCGTGGTAGTAAGATGTAGTAATGAACCGCTAGTCTATGTAATAAAGGCAGAAATGTTTCTAAATATTTCTTGCAAAGAGGAGATTACCTTCTTCCGTTCGTTTTCGAGGGTGTTGAACACGATGCAAGTGGTGGGAGAATTTTTTGAACGGCGCAACCTCCTAAAACGGCCACCTCTCTTATGGATCCCTTTATGTTTTCTATACGGGTCTGGGGAGTGATTTATCAACGGGTTATATTTGAAATAACATGGAAGATGGTTATAGAGTAAGTTGAGTCCAGACAGCAGGCCTAGGGGATTAATTAAACCCTTCCGAGGAGTGGAAAATCATTTTTTATCAAATAATTCGGGTTCAAATGCGTTTCCCCCGTTGGGGGTCGCTGATCATGGGAAAAATATTCAGGGTTGGAGCTAAAAATGAATAGTTTTCCCGTGATCAGTGACCCCGAATTATACGCATTTGAACCGAATCATTTGAAAAAAAAAAAAAATACGCCCCTCGGGAGGGTTTAATCAACCCCCTATAGGCCTGCTGTCTGGACTCCACTTACTCTATAACCCCCTTCCATATTATTTCAAGTATAACCCGTCGATAAATCACTCCCCAAACCCGTTCATATATGAAAACATAAAGGGATCCATAAAAGGGATGGCCGTTTCAGGGGGTTGTGGCGGTCAAAAACTTCTCCCACCACTTGCATCGTGTTTAGCATCCTCGAAAACGAGGGAGGGAAGGTAATCTCGTCTTTACACGAAATATTTACAAAAAAGTCGTCTTATAATGCTTTATTACATAGACTAAGCGCCGCCCGCAGTCTGCCAATGATTATCAATTTTGAGTATGTTGTACCCTTCCGATCGCTTTGAAAATTGGATATGGTTTAAAGGGGTATATAAGCATTTATTTGGAAGAAAATGGTGGGTGTGCCTCTAGAACATCCACTAAAAAAAATTTTTCTTTTATTTTGAAAAAATTTTTTCACCACTTTTTTTTGACAAATGGACCCAATAATTTTTTCCCACATTTGCACCATCAAAAGCCATAACATATATTTTTTTCATGAAAATCGGTTTATCCGTCTCGAGAAAATTTTTTTTTTCCATTTTTCTTTTTACCCCCATAACTCCCACAAAAATGGTTTTCCAAAAATAATATTTTGGGAAATTTCATCTAACACTACTATCAACTTGTGCTAAAAATTTCGACCCGATTGGTGCAGGGGCACCTAACACATGCTTATCCTGCTATGCCCTTTATTTCTTTCGCTCTGCTCTGCCCTGAATGCAAGTGCTTGACCTCTTAGAATTCGATGTATGGCGAAACTTTTTGAATATGAAGGAGAAGATAATCCTATAGACAACAATAGGGAACGCGCACAAATTATTAATCTGTTTAATATTAATAAAATTAGATTCTTTCTTTGTTATAACAACAGTTTTGATGTTAATCTCATTGAAGTATGTTGCATCTGACATAAAATTGAATTTGAAATAATGTAACTGCAAAACCAGTTTCACGTCAAGACATTCGAAGTCGTCATGTAGTGACGTCAAACATTTTATTTACTACTATCAGCAACGTGATAAAGTTAGTGTTTTCACTATTTAGTCATTCCTAAATTTGTCCTACCTTTTGATTTAAGATGAATAAATCCGTAATTAAATATTATAAATGTTGCTTAGTACCGAAATGTAAATCAACGTCTCATTTTATTAACCTCCTGACATCAAGAATAAATAAATAGTCTGACGTCACTACATGCCCGCTGTGGATATCGTGACGTTAAACTCGTTTACCGCACATGCAAAATTGCAATTTTAAAATTAATTTGATATCAAATGCAACATATTTTAATCAAAACTATAATAATAAAAAGAGAACTAATTTTATCGATATTAAAATTTGTGCGCATTTCCTATTAGAAAATCCACTAAAACAGTTTGAAGTAGAGGATTTTTATTTCTTAGTAAATATCGTTATTAATTTTGTTGAACAGAGATTCAACAGTTGAAATTCCATACTCTCAAATTTTTGTATAATATTCCCGCCTTGAAACACAAAGCTCAAAAGATGACAGATCCAAAAAATGAATTATATATTCTATTCATTTTATAATAATAGAGGGAATTAATAGTTATTAATTATATACAGGGTGTTTGGTACATCGATAGAAAGTTTTCACTGGGTAATAGTTGGGGTCGTTTGGAATCTATATGACCATATTTATCCGTATGCAAAGTCTCACCGTTTTTAAGATATCGGCATATTTAAATATTTTTGCGAAATAGTTGAGTTGTTACTAATACATGTTATTTTTTATAATATTAAATACTTCAGCTTTCTTAAATATTTTTTTTAGATATTCTTGGTATGCACTTTGTCGAAACAGTACAAAAAGAAATGCCGAAGTATTGGTATGAAAATTATGTAGGGCAATTTATGTGCTGAAATACATTGGTTCGATTTTTCTTTTCTATTTTAAGCAAAATTTTCTCAAATGCGGGCACTACTTAGAGAGATTCAAATAGTTTTAAAAACTTCTCTATTACATACTCTTTCTAATGGTATACCACGTTATGACAGAATTATAGATCATTAAACTAAAAAAGAAACATATTTGTGAACAAGTACGTTTTTAATAAGGAAAGAATATTAAACAAAATCATAATAAATTCTTTCAGCCGCAAATCGGTGATATTATTTACTAATGTTTAAAGACAATTTTCTGTCTGTGACATATTGAAATAAAAACAAACGTATTTACACAAACAGTGAACAAGAAATGAAATAAACAAAGGGTAGATATCAGGCGACCAGACGCAAAAAATTGTTTTCCTTGGATACCAGTGAGATATTTGAACGCTTGTGTCAAACGCTGTTTTATTTAATTGTTCATAGTATTGTCACATTTTTTTGGCATCTTTTTCTAATACCGAATATGCCGATATTCTCTTTATGTACGGAATGAAGTAGCAGCTAAAGATTTTTATCGGGAACGATTTCCAACAAGAAAAATTCCCAATGTCCAGGTGTTTTGTAACACATATCAACGTATACGTGAAACAGGTAACCTTCATCATAGGGAACGGGTGCATATTGTGCAACATGGTCCTGAAGTAGATGAGCAAATTTTGGAGGCTTTCGAAGCAGATTCTACCAGCAGTATTGGAAAAGTAGCTCGTCAACTGAATTTGTCCATATGGAAAGTTTGAACAATTCTTAGGATTGAAGGAAAACATCCATTCCACTACACGCCTGTGTAGGGACTCGAATAAGGTGACTCAATACGAAGAACTGCATTTTGCCGTTTTGTGTTGAACGTTGATCTGGAAAATGAACGTTTTCTTAAAAGTATTTTGTGAACAGACGAGTCGAAGTATTATCGAGAAGGAATAACAAATTTTCACAATCTTCATTACTGGGCTGATGCTGACGAAAACCCGCACATGAAAAAACAAACCTCTTTTCAATACAAGTTCAGTGTGAATGTATGGGCCGCGGTAACTGGCAGAGCTTTCATTGGTTCGTATTATCTTTCAGACAATTTAAATGGAGATTTAGAGTTTTTGCAGAATAATTTACCATAACATCTTAGACAACATACCTCCAAATGTAAGAGACAGCTTGATATTTCAAAACGACGGATGTCCTGCTCATTACCGAATTACTGCGAGGGAATTTTTAGACGAAACATTTCCTAATCGTTGAATTTGGAGAAATGGGCTAATATTGGGACCAGCGAGTTCTCCAGACTTGACGCTCCTTGATTTTCATGTCTGGGGTCGAATGAAAGACTAGTTCTTGAGAATGAAATAACTGACCGTGACAACAGAGAATTAATGAAGCAGGTGCCAGATTAAGGGAAGAAATGACCACTATACCTACTACCCAAATACGAAAGAGGACACGTAAATGCGTTAGAAATGGAGGTTCTCATTTTGAAAACGAAATGAATTAATTATTATTAGTTTTAGTTACATTTGTTTTAGTTAAAACTGGAAATAAGAGTAATAAAATGATCATTACTTATTTAATTTTTTTCCTCATTAAAAATGTAATATCTGCAAATATGTTTCCTTTTTAGTTTAATGAACTATAATTCTGTCATAACGTGGTATACCATTGGAAAGAGTATGCAATAGAGAAGTTTTTAAAACTATTTGAATCTCTTGAAGTAGGCGCCACTTTTGAAAAAAATTTGCTTAAAAAAAAAAAAAATCGAACCAATGCATTTCAACACATAAATTGTCCTACATAATTTTTATACCAACACTTCGGCATTTCTTTTTGTGTTGTTTCGACAAAGTGCATATTAAAAATATCTAAAAAAATATTTAAGAAAGCTGAAAGTATTTATTATTGCAAAAAATAACATGTATTAGTGACAACTCAACTATTTCGCAAAAACATCTAAAAATGCCGATATCTCAAAAACGGTGAGACTTTGCATAAGGATAAATCTGGTCATATA
Organism: Rutpela maculata; assembly: GCA_936432065.2. NCBI lineage: Eukaryota > Metazoa > Arthropoda > Insecta > Coleoptera > Cerambycidae > Rutpela > Rutpela maculata. The sequence continues at coordinate 166,584,607 of OW386285.2, forward strand.
GGTTCCAAACGACCTCAACTATCATCCAGTGAAAAGTTTCTATCGATGTACCAAACACCCTGTATATATGTATATAATAGTCTCTTGAGGTAAACCAGAAAAAGGCAAAAAGCCCAAAAGTTTTGCGACCGGACTGCAAGACATCTTCCCCCACATTTTCGAGGGCGAGAAATACGATGGTGACAATATTTTCCGACCTACCCTTCCAAAACTACCTCTAAACCGGAAAAACTACTCCTTTTCCGATTTTCCGATGCTAGGCATTTTTTATCGGAAAACTTTATTAACGAAAGTTGTTCAGAATTGTCCAAGAACCCTAAATCCAAAATTTAATCAAAATTGAAAAATATTGAAATTTTTTTAAAAATTATGTCCAAGTCCAAAAATATCATTTAAATGGGTTTTTTTGTTAAAAAAATTCATGCCAATTTTGTTTGAAATTAAACCAAGCTATCAGGTAGTTGTCAAGTAATTATTAGCTTTTTCATATACTTTAAATTTATCATTTTTTTTCAATTTTTCAATTTTTTTATTTTGATGAAATATTGGGTTTAAGATTTTTGGATAATTCTGAATAACTTTCGTTAATAAAATTATCCGATAAAAAAATGCCGAGCACCGGTTGGAGGGAAATATTGTCACCATCGTATTCCCCGCCCTCGAAAACGAAGGGGTACATGTTTTGTGGTCTGGTTGCAGAACTTTTGGGGTAAAAGTTTTATCTCAAGGGACTATAAGGGGATTAACAGCCTTTAATCTATGAGAAAAAAATGTGCACACGAGGCGCAGCCGAGAGTCACATTTTTTCGAGTAGACTGAAAGGCTGTTAATCCCAGAATGTGATTCAACGTTTTATCTACGACCACGGCCAAACTAGGAGCGTGAAAGCCATATGAGAGCAGGGGAAAAACTCTGATTTTGAAAAACGTCAGATTTTACAAGTTTATTTTGACTAAGAATCTTTTGATTTTGAGCAAAAAAAAATAGAAGGTCTTTGAATCGTTTCTATGACATGAGTTTGTTAATACCGGTCAAAATGACCCCCCAGGGGTCGTGCCTGTCGCCAAAGTTATACAACTTGTACGTCTCCGACTTCCCGGAGTTCCCGAATACGAACCTTGCCAAGTACGCCGACGACACAGCCATGTACGCGCATTCACACAACGCACAAGCAGCGAACATGCTGTTGAAGGCACACATGGCTCGTGCCACGGCGCATTACGACAAGTGGAAGATTCGGATCAACGCCGAGAAGTCAGAATCAATTATCTTCACGCGCCGCTTCACCAAAAATCGAATTCTTACACCACTTTCGATAAGGGGCCACCAAATTCCAATAAAGCGGTGCGTGAAGTATCTGGGGGTGAACTTGGATAGAAGACTGACGTTTAATACACACGTAAACGAGACGATACGAAAGGTCTACTCCATGTCCAGGAGTCTGTATCCGCTCCTGGCGCGGGGTAGCGGACTCAACACGACCAATAAAAAATTGTTGTATACGATGGTGATCAGCATTCCGGCCTCGACAATGCAAAAATTAAAAGTACTAGAACACAAATTTATGCGCCTCATTTCAGCCTCTGATAAATATACCTCCCTCAGAGATCTCTATGCACGTTGCCACGACATAACCCCACTAGCGGACTTCGTCCAAAATACATCGCAAAAATTCTACCAATTCAAATTGGGCGACAGTCCGCTAACCCGAAACATTACACGAATCAGACAGCATAATGCCATACTTTTCAATATAAAACACCCCCTACCATACCAGGCGTTGCTATCTTTCGGCAACCTCCCTAGCCAAATCTTTCCTACACCACAATTTCCCTTTCACCACCTTTTACTTTCACCTTTTCGATTCCCTCTATTAATCTCGTTTTTGTTATTTTTGACAATTTTGTTCTTTTGTACCTTTTTGTTCTTCTTCCAAATCCCCTTTCGACCGATAACTTCTCGCAAACCCAAACTTTTTAAATCATAATTTCCCATTCACCCTACCTTCCCGAAGGCAGGCAGACCATCGGATGAAGATTGTGACTTGTTCAAACGGGTTTTTTTTTCATTGAGTTTTTCCCGTATCACCAACCAAACCTTTAAAAACAGTGCGCGTTTGTTTGTGCGCACGCCCGTAACCACAGTTTTTAATTTAGCTTTAATTAGTTATAAGTGTTTTTAAACTTCCTTTAGTTATAAATATCCAAATTGTTAGGTTTAAGTCTTTTTTCCTAGACAGGAGCCCTAACCCACCCATTAATTGTCGTTCAAGCCCGTGTCGAACCCACTTCATCCTACTGCACATTCACCACGACGCTGTTCGGCGTGGTTGTGCGGTCGGCTCTGAACCGGGATCCGACTCTGGCGCATATTTGTAAACTTAATTATAAATAAATACTTTTTGAATTGAATTTGAATTGGTCAAAATGACAAGAAGATCGTTCTTGATATAAATGTTAATATTAATAATAATTCTAAATAAAATTCTATAAAATCGAAGCGTGGTATTATGAATTATAATCCACTAGTGTATTAAAGGGCCTGTAATCCACGGAAAATAGACCTATTATACCTTCCTAATATAGTGGTCGTGGATAAATGTATAAACCCTTTAGAAGTTTTAAACTAGGCCTTTGAGTTGGTAGAATTCCCTAATAGCCGGAGAGCCGGCCGTCGAATATCCTATGAATAAGATACATGAAAAGCCTTTTGTGAGTGATTAGTACTACCACAGACCTAAAGGGAACCACCTTTTATACGAGCTAATTTTGCCCGCGTCATGGATTTTTGACCTCACTTCCGGTTACGATTTTTAATGTTTTCTTAAGTCATCAATAGTTCCGTGGGGTAAAGCTTTTACCCCACCGGACCGCAAGACAGGTATCCCCGTTTTCGAGGGTGCGGAACACGATGGTGACAATATTTTCCAACATAGCGTCCAACCGCTACCCCTAATCGAATCCAATTTTCCAGTGCTCCGCTTGCGAGGGCATGCCAGGTCTGTTTTTTTTTTAGATTGAATAATATAAGTAAATATTGACCACAGGTGATCTAACCTACCCCCGGGGGGTTGAAACTACCCCCACCCCCAATAACTAAATGCCACGAAAACAGCGAAAATCAGCTGGAAAATGGTATTCGCCCGTTTTCGAGGGCGAGGAATACGATGGTGATAATATTTCCCAACCTACCCTTTACCCACTACCCCTAAACTTGAATACCACCCCTCAAATTTTTCGGTGCTACGCTTGCGAGGGCCCATCGTATCGTTTTTTTTTTTTGGTCAGTTAGAATAAAATAGTTAAATATTTACGACAAGTGACCTAACTCACCCCCGGGGGTTGAATCTACCCTCATCCCCAATAACTAAATGCCACGAAAACAATGAAAATCAGCTGGAAAGTCCGTTTTCGAAGACGGGGAATACGATGGTGACAATGTCTTTCGACCTAGAATCCAACTGCTGCCCCCATCGTATTTCTCGCCCTCGAGAACGGGGTTATACCGTTTTCCAGCTGATTTTCGCTGTTTTCGTAGCATTTAGTTATTGGGGGTGAAGGTAGTTTCAACCTCCGGGAGTGGGTTAGGTCACCTGTGGTCAATATTTACTTACTTTATCTTTTATTTGACCAAGAACAACCAGATTTGGCAAGCCCTCGCAAGCGTAGCACCGGAAAATCGGAAAAGGGAGTGGTTTTTTCGATTTGGTGGTAGCGGTTGGACGCTAGGTCGGAAAATATTGTCACCATCGTGTTCCCCGCCCACGGAAATGGGGGGTACATGTCTTACGGTCCGGTGGGGTAAAAGCTTTACCCCAAGGGACTATTGATGACTTAAGAAAACATTAAAAATCGTAACCGGAAGTGAGGTCAAAAATCCATGATGAGGGCAAAATTAGCTCGTATGAAAGGGGGCTCCCTTTAGGACTGTGGTAGTACTAATCATTCACAAAAAGTTTTCATGTGTCTTATTCATAGGATATTCGACGGCCGGCTCTCCGTCTATAAGCTGCGGATCTCTATCGAAAGTGCTATGACAGTCGGACCAAAAAACACTTATATTTTTTTTTCTATGGCATAAAGACCTAAAGTCATTCAGCCACCTGCAAATTAAAAAAAAGCATATATCAGTCTGACACACAAAATTAGACCACGGTACTGTGAGGAAATTCCGGATTTTACTGATAAAAAATCTCTAGTGACCTTAATATCCATCGGATCGGGATAATTTTTTTTTAAATTAAAGGTAATTAAATTCCCTACACATCTTTTGAGGCTTTTTAAATTACCCGGTCAACTTTTATTAATGGCATAATAAACTGTCCAAAAACCGTAAAAAAATATTGTCAAATTATGTATTTGGCAGTTTAATTTTTCTACTCTATAGTTTATGTACTAGGTGTAGGCAAAACAATTTAATTTTCGTATGAATATAGCGATATTGGTTCATTATTTAAATTTTTAATATTTTTCTTACAATTTTTTGACAGTTTATTATATCAAAATAAAAGTTGACCGAGTCATTTAAAAATTTGCCTCTACAGATGTGTAGGGAATTTAATTACCTTTAATTTAAAAAAAAAATTATCCCAATCCCCACAGTGCACTGGTAGGAGAGTATATATAACGCAAAGGTAACCTGTAATTTAATTTTCACATTTTCTAAGAACCCAATTATATAGTCAAAAATATTCTTCTTATTTAAGGGTAACAGATAAAGTACACAGAAAGGTGCCCAGATGTTGCCATGTTTTTTTTATATAATGTTATAACCTATCAAATGCATCTGCATGCTTATTACATTCAAAAGTATGTATACAGGGTGATTTATCACGACATGCGGAAAATTTATCAGTAGATTGTCCCCACCGAAAGGAGTTAAAAAAAATTAAAAGTGAAAAAAATATGACCAAAAAAATTACCTTATTTTTTTGTAGAAATGCGCCGTCAATGACTAATCAGTCTGATGTAACGCGGTACAACCATATCACTTCCCCTCCCCCTTTATCAGACTTGTGATTGACACTATTGACAGCAAAGCTGGAGTGGGTAGAAGTGACTTTTTGGTTTTAATCAAATCACACTACTACAAAAATAGTAAAATAAGTTGAAAAGACATTGACCCTAGGCAAGTGAACTCTACAACAACAAGTAGATATAAGAGATATTTACTTAAACCTGTAGATAACACAAAAACACCAAACTTCGGCGATACTTTGTACTTGATTATTCGAAAGCAAAAAATGCGGCGCTTTGACCACACGCGTCGGCTTAACTTTCTATATCAATTAAGGAAATATAAACATCTTCGATATGTTCCTTCCCAAGTAAGTTCATTGCCCTATCATACTGACCACAGACAAGTAACAGTAGCGTAGCTTCGCAAGTTTTAATGCAACAAGAATTACTAAATTACCTCAGACCACTCTAAAATTTTGCAGGGACTTTCCCACATATAGTCTTCTCTATTTTATTTTCCGCATGTCGTGGTAAATCACCCTGTATAATAACATGTATGACAAAATTTCAGTCGGTTAATCGTTAAATGTTTTCTTGATTGATTGTAGTTTCTATGGCAAAACTCACATCTAATTGGACATTTAGCCCTGTCAATGAACGTTCAATAAGGGGGTCTAGAGGGAGATCACAATTTTTGACTTGAAGACTGTGTTTGGACTATTTAGGAGGTAAACTTACCAAAAGTTCCCGAATATAGGAGGTGGGGGGGGACATTCTTCATTCGATATTTGGAGATTTGTGAAACGGATATCTGTACAAAAAATTTTGTTCTGCGACGATTATTAATTTCTTTTAAAATTTATAATAAAGTTAGAATACAGTCAAGAGATACAACTCATTACTGAACTATAACCGATACGAAAAAAATTAATAGAAACATTATTGTAGAAAATTTAGTCAGCTTTAATTTTGCATATAACCACTTTTTGATTAGGGCTAACCGTTTTCGAGATATGAGCGAAAAACCAAAAACCGAGACCTTCTTCGTGCCCTCCTGCAGCCCCTCCACCTCCTACGTTCAGGGACTTTTGGTATGTTTACCTCCTAAATAGTCTAAACACAACTCTCGAGTCAAAAATTGTGATCTCGGCATTTCCTTCTAGAAACTATTCATTGATAGGACTAATTATATTATTATTAATTATAATAAAATTACCATGTTCTACTGCAATTTTTAAAGGACATCACTGCACATATACACAGTGAAGCCGCCATTGACCAGAAAAATATTTTGATAGCTGGTAGAATGAACACTTTGTATTCTAATAGTTAGACATGTTTGAAATCAGCATCGTTGCGAAAACGTTGACATGATGGTTGTTTCAGCTAGTGGTTCTCAAATGGTTCATATATTGTCATCTCTTCGGTTAATGTGACCAAAAAATGAGAGATTTCAGAGGCGTAAAGGTGAAAAAAACTAGGGCGTAGTAAGTCTGAGTTTTGTAGATTTCGTGATATTTTTGTCACTCAAAATTTTCCTCAACTAGCAAGTTACAGATCTTGCCACTTATCCTTGCGTGCCTAGATAGTTTTCAGTCGCTATGCCTAGAATCATAATTTTTGTTTTGTTGTAGTTTACACTTGATAATGCTGAAGTCTGAATAATCTGTAGTTATCATAGATATCTGTAATTTCCTTCGGTTTATTAACAATCAACAGTAAATATTAAAGTTTTAATTGGGTAATTTTTGATCAATAGATAAACATTACGAACTATCACCAGTTAAATTAATACTACTTATACTGTATATATATAACTATACGCATACGCTCGCTTATACGGTAGTTGCCCCTAGGTACATTGTGATAGATGGATTATATTTCTTTGTTTCTTTGTGTTTGCTTTGCTACTTAGTTCGTGAGGTTTCCTGTTTGCTTACGAGGTTTTGAAAGGCAGTTTCTATTACTTTTACTACGGCATATTAATTTTTTTTTTCAGATTCTTATATAATATTCGTCTGTGTTCTCCTCTTCTTGGGTTTTATATCATTTCCAAGTTTTTTTTCGATTTCCTGAGTTTAGACAGTTCTTCCATGGGTTCCGGGACAAATAAAAATCTATTTGCAAATATAAGACTCAGTCGGCAACTATTTGATTCATGTCTCGATGCAAAAACTGATAAACAAAGTAGTCAGAACTTAGCTGCCCTGACATTATGTAGCAGAACCGGACTTCAATAAAATGATGTATGATGTATAATGTCTCTCAAGAAGTTACAATGTACGACAGATACATTGTAAACAGTGCTGTATAATTTATTTTGCTGTAGGAAATCACGATTTATTAAAAAGTTTCTTTTTGCAATAATGTATTACGTATTATATTAAGCAAATATAAAATAACTATGGCTGTTTTCGATTTCCTATAATAAATCATAGTCATAATAAATAGTAACGAAGAAAATAATACGTTTAGAGTGAATTTACTTAGAGAAGATAAGCCGTGACGTGACAGCTTCGCGCATCGAGTATATTTTGTGGACACGATACCAGTGCCGGGTAAATTTATTCTTTTTTAAATAAAATAAAACTACTAAGTTTACTACTTTCGTTTATTAATATTAGACAGTCGCAAATAAAATAACTTTTATTTCATGTGTTTTATTCGTAGAATGAATATTCACTATAAGTATATAACTAGGGATTGCAATTTACCGGAAAATTTAATAACCGGTAAATCGGTAAATAAAAATGTAAATAACCGGTTAACCGGTATTTACCGGTAATTTTTAGAACGAATGATTAATGTGGCGAAAATGGCAATTGTCTTTTTCCATGTACAAAATTATCTAAATTTAACAAAAAACATTTTTATATACGTATAATTAATATAATTAGGCTTTGAGAAATATATTTTTTCCAAATTGAAATTCGCTTACAGTCGATTGAGAAAATTATACAGTTTTGCGAAAGACACATCTAGAGAGTGTAAATCAAAATTTTGTGATTCACTCGTATTATCTTTAGTTGATTATGGTGATGTTGTATATGGAAAGTTATTATCGGCGACAGCAAAAATTCAAAAACTTCAAAATTCATGTATGCTTTATATCTACAGTATCCCATATAGACAACATATATCACCACATCTAAATAAACATAATATATTAAACATGGAAAACCGTAGACGTTTACACGTGCTCACACTTATTTGGCGAATAATTCATAATGACGGACCTCAGTACTTAAGAAATAAGTTAATTTCATGAGATCACTTGCATAATACAAGATACATACAAAATGTTTTGGTGCCTCAGCATGAAACTGCGATTTTTCAAAGATCATTTACGAATTTTGCATCTCATCTTTGGAATGAACTTCCAAATGAATATAAACAATATAAATCAAACAAAATTTTTATTAAAGTTGTCAAAAATTACATTTTGGCTGATCAGAAGCAGGAGACTTGATGATGTGTTGTGGATGAGCGTATATTTCTTTTTCTTTTTCCGATATAATTTTATTTACTTTTAACCTTTTTGCTTCGCTTCGCGGGGTCTACCCGTTCCCCTTGTCTGCTCGCATATCTGAGTGCTGCTGTTGTTATTATTGTTATTATTATTATAAACTATAACATTTGTTAGATTATTACAATGCATTACTGAATATTAAAAATAGAATAATTATTAGTTTTTTCTTGAAATTTTAGATTTATATGTATTAATATTTTTTTATAATCTTTTTACAATCTTAGATTTAGGTTATTTGTATTTGGGCAAATGGAAGAAGAGGTCTACAGTTCAATTTGTACCATTTTTTACTTTGAGTAAAATAAATGTATTATTATTATTATTATAATGAACAAACCAAAGGTTTTTTTATCAAAAGGAAAAAATATAAATGAAATAAATTTAAATAAATAATTATTCTGTAAATAACAAAAATTACAAACTTAAACTCAAATAGGGCATTTACTGAATACCTAATCTAAAAATACAATATTTTTTAAAAATAGCCCGTTAAAAGGGCTAGTTTTTCAAAGCTGTATCTATTAGTCGTCTGATATTTGTACATAGAATACCACCAACAGAAAATGCCCTTCCTCTATCGATATTGGTAGGTCGATAAGTTAATAAGAATTGGTAATAACATTCTTCTAAATGTTTTCCACGGATATTTGAGGCAGTGAAATATTCAATTTCCTGTCGCAAGATATTGTCAATGTCTCTCTTACTTGTATTTCTTAGAGCTTGCTGTTTGGGTTTTACTTTTTATAATATTATTTATTTATTGTTAAAAGTGCTCAGTGTTGGGACAGTCACTTTATATTTAGTGAATACTAGACACTGACATAAATAGAAACGTTAAATACGTGACATATCGTAAGTTCAGAATTTACCGAAATAACCGGTAAAAAATTTAAATAACCGGTAATTATCGTCATGTGTTTTTTGGCCTGTTTACCGGTTAACCGGTTAACCGGTTAACCGGTAATGCAATCCCTATATATAACTAATACAGAACACGAAAAACACTAGAAAATATGTTCCTAGAATAACAAGCATGCGACACCACTGCAATAGCAAAATCAAGTTCGTTGCCTAGACAACTGGCAAGTGCTAGGGATATTGGTCTGTGCGCATTGAGACGTATGTTATCCTCTCTGAGTAATTTCACTCTATTTACACATTTAAGCTCATTTAATTGAGCAAATATGTTATGTGAAATTGGAGTATATATTATTTCAAAGACTGTTTCTGCCTTGCTTGCAATACGATGATATGTGCAACAAGACTAATACGTTGGCTATGAAGTGTTCAAATCTTCTTAACTGGTCTACAAACCTACAAAGAGCAATCCACAGTTATCCAGCGGTGTTTTGCAATGTAAATTAATATAGACTTTACACGTAGTCACTTTTCAAACCCCACAATACTAGTGACTGTACCCGTGTACTCATGTACCCTAAGAAAAGAGGACATCCAGGATGATTTCTTTCTGCATTTGATCTGTCTATTGATTCTTGTCAGGGCGGATTTCAGTTCTGAAAGCAGTATAGGGTTCATGTTCCGAATAAAGTCTCTTAAACGTGTAGCCCGGGTACAGCATTTCGTCTGTTTTTCTTCTCTGGCAAAGCTCTATTTGTTTCGGTAGACACACATAAATATTTAATTTGAAGGTCGAGGACAATTACGTCACGTTTATTAATCTAACAATGCCTGACCGTCTGAGATTAGTAATTCCAATAAATTCGGTACTTTTCATTGTCAACAAAGGTCCGATACCTAACAAGGTAGCAGTTCATGAGGAAAAAGTCGCTGATTCCAATGCATCAACTTAGCTTCAGGGGAGGACATGTACAACACATACTTAATGTAAATTGGTACAAGACATTATTCATAGCGTATAGTTGTGTTGCTCATGGATATTGAAAAAGCCTCCGATTCCACGTGGAAAAACGGGCTTGTCTATAAAATGGATAAAGTACATAAATTCCCGAAATACATTACTACCCTGATAAAATCATTCGTTTCGGACGGGTACATCCTGGCGAGAGTTAACAATTCCCCATCAACGAGAACTAGACTCTCCGCAAGATTTCCTCGAGGATCTATTCTCTCCCCAACTCTACTTAACCTGCTCACCTCCAAAATTTCTAACTTCTCCTGTACACAGACGACGTGATAATTTTTGCCCAAAGCTTCTACGCACAGACTGGACGAAAATCACCTACTTTTATGCCACATGGAAAATCAAAATAAACCCTCACTAAACAGAGACAGTATCTGAGAGTTTTCCTTGATAAAAAATTGTGCTTTGGTCCTCATATAAGGACCGTGATAAACAAAACTATGCAGCCTTCAGCAAACTTTATCCGCTGGTAAAGAGGCGGAATGAGTTAAACAATTATAATAAACTAACACTTAAACCCATCGGATTCACAATACAAAAGAGTCCAGACCACGTAGAATAAACTGCTCAGCCTATCGGAAAGTTCCAGCCGCTATATTATAACGACATAGGATTACCAAAATGTAGTGGATCTTTTATTAGGGAAGCCTCCCAAAAATTCTTCTTGCACAAAACAGCTCTACCAATCAGACATGATCAAAGCCATAGCACACCATAGACCACACGACAAACTTGACATCTATCATACACGCAGTACATTACGCACACTAGACACACAACTTCTACTTGTCCACGATAGAATAAGGTATTTATAACATCATCTTGAGACGCTACAATAAATTTGTTGGTCTCGAACTTAAACCCAGATGATCCAGCAGCTTTTATTCGATCATTAAGAAGATTTGGCGAAAGCCACAGATTCTCCGAACTTCTCGCCTGAAGTCCATTACGAGACAAAGTTCATCTGTGGCAGGTTTTACTGCGTCCACCAATTCTGCGCCAACTCCTATAGTTTCATTAACTCCAGAAATGGATCTGAGCTCTTGAGGATGTTAAATGCCATACTCAGAACTATTCTACCAGACCTAAGAATCCTCGACTTCCGCATTGTCATTGTAGGTGTACAAGAACCTGACAGTAATGGATGCATCATTTTACTATGCTTAATTGAACCAATCATCTTCAGTCCATTTAACTATTCCGAAGGTGTAGAGAAGAATAGGAATAGCAAGCATATCATTACAGATGCCTTGCTCTTCCCCGATTGTTAGGAAAACCACTTCTTTTCATCTGTGTCTGTTTTTTGAGGTATATTTCTTTTAACAACTTTGTTTGAGTTGTATATATTTTATGCGCAAGATATTTGGTAATAGTTAAAAAATATTCAAACACTAACTTCTGGTTGGTCCTTTTGGTGCAAAAGTATGTTTAATTACAACCAATTCCATCATCATAAGATCGTCCCTCTTTAATCTCAATAGATTCCTTTAGTTTGTAAAATTCATTCTATGAGACATTATATTAAAGGAATCATTACGAAAAAGCTTCCTTTATTGTCTTCCTTTATGGTCTTCCTACGATGCAAATTTTATTGGTTTCTCCTTGTGTTTGTCAAAAGCGCTTGATGCTGTGATTAAAATACATAGCTACAACATACTTCTTATTAATAGCTCCTTTAATAAAAACATATCTAGTGCTGTTTCTGAATAGATGACATTCAGTAATTCTATTTCATCCGCTTCGAGAATGCCAAACTTTTTCCTGGTGCTCTTTTTCTTTAATTCACCATTCGTATTCATTTTTAAATGTAATCAGCGAACGGGAAATATTAGGTTAGAATGCGATAAATGTGATAAAATGCTTTCAAAACAGTAAATATTTGAAAATTTGAGTTACACCTAACAGGAGATTCAATCTGCTTTATTAAACAGAACGAACATTAAAGATAATTTAAAGTCGACTTTACCATAGAATTTACTTTACTTAAAGAAATCTTTGTTTAAAAAACAGGCTGTTAAACTTTTTACACTTTTTGAATATATTTTTTTCGTTTTATATCTTAGCTTTAATATTTAAAAAATAAGTATTTTTTCAGATTCAGTTGCAACGAGAAAGAACCGAAGAAAGGCGAAAAATGTTTCAAATTGCAGGCAGAAGAAGAGAAAGGGGCTCTGGGGAATCTAATGAATTATCTAACACACCATTTGCAAGGTGGAAGAAATTAATGGGCAGTTCGCCTATTGGAAAAAGTTTTGATGAGACACCAAAACAAGAGTCAGATGATTTATTTCAACCAATTAAAAGGAAAAATGTTGAAAATAGAAATAAAGGTATGGACTTACTATTAAGTACAATTAGGTGTTTACTTTGAAACCAGTTCTCTGAAACTAAATTTTTGGACATTTTTTTTAAGTTGTACAAACAGGTGTTAATAAGTTTACCACTTTAATCCTATTGCTTCTTGTTTATTTTCCAAATGAGGTGCAAAGAACGTATTTTTTATAAATAACAATGTTGTTCAAGTTTCTTAAGCAGACCTTGTCGATCGATAGAGCAGGAAATTTTACATGCAAAAACATACGTAACATATTATTATTTGAACAGAACGGTCTGAGCTAGAATTTTGCAATTTAATACCCGAAATGCGAGCTTAGCAGCAACCTGTTAAGTAAATTTAGTTAATGGAGCCACTAGCGCATTTCATAAAATAAATTATAATTTTTGGCTTATTCTACCAAATTTCAAAAATCAAGTGCAAGGTAAATTAAATGTTGCCGCCTAGACGATGCATATTGGCGAATTTAAGAAAAATGTTTTATTAACAATTGATAGGTGAAGTTACGAAATATGTTTTTTTCCAATCAAACAGTCGTCAATATTCTTTTATAAATTAATGTCATATTATAGAATAGTACTCTCAAAACACAAACTTATAAGATGTTCTACCGTCACATAGAGATAATTCTGTTAATAAATAAGATACACTTTAAAACGGACGCATTTTTAAAGCACAAAAGTATACTTTTAAATGGTGTGACATCGAGTTTTGTTTAAAAATTCTATCTATTTGTTGTTCTACGAAATTAGCGAAAACAGTCGAATCAAAAAATAGTACAGCAGTTTCCCAAGTTTCGACAGGATTTTTCCTGTTGAATTATGGCATTGACAAGTTTTTTCTTTCCTATTTCAAATCGCAATTATTTCCAATACTGACTTGATAACTTGAAACTAGTGAAACTAATTAATTGTAGGAATAATTATTTTTCAATGAGATAAGTAACTGGTTTGAGGCATGGTATCTGGCTTGCAAAGAAAATCGACATAAACGTAGTCAATAATATACAGTTCATTTTTTTTATAAATTATACTTATTTCATGAAAGTAATTTTAAAAAACCCAAAAAAACCCAAAACAATTAAGAAATCATTTTTCTAATTTTCTTAAAAAATAATTACCTTTTCCACCCCGATAAAGCACTTTTTATGACTAATTGTACTCTGTTATTAACTTTACTAATTGTCTTAATCAAAATTATGTTTTTATGGGCAGATTACTTCACAAAAATTATAAAGAAAGCCTTGGGCAAGGCATCCAGATCAGACGAAGAACAAAATGGTGAAGATGGAACCGACACTGAACAACACGATTCTCTACCGGATGATAGCATGGCACCCAAACAACACTTACATAGTTTTGTAAAAACATCACTTTCATGGGGCAACTCTGATTTTCCTATTTCAGCAAATAAAAGAGATTTGACGAAGAATTCAGGAAGACTGGACCGTTTACCAAGTGAAAGTATCAATTCGGCTGATATGAAGCAAGTTGAAAGCCAAGATAGTACCTTGATACGTCCTATATTATATCGACGTGATACTTTTGACCAAAAAAAATATCAGCTCAAACAAAATTCACATGGTGAACCAGCTATACCATCTACATCTCGACATATTATGAGACAAGGCTCTGGCTCATCTGTTTGGTCTGATATTATACCGGTAATAACAATTAGTAAAATTGAAAGTGATGAAAATGTATTGCGAAAAACAAAATCCATTGATGATAAAACCAGAGTAGAAAAGTCAGTTAACGAATTAAAACACCTTGAGTGCGCTAAATTTAAACCAAGAATTAAATGTGCACTTAAAAAGCAAAGTACAGAATTAGATGAAGATACAATCTTCCATTTTAATAAAAATTTAGAAAGAAACTTAACAGAAAGCAAAATTTTCAAAGCTGTAGCCGAAGAAGATTTAGAAGTTTCAGCTTTGTCAGATGAAGCAGAGAAATTTCCAAACGTTAGAAGTCGGGCATATCAAATAGATAATTTGGAAAATTCGTCATCTTCTGAAGGTACAGATTTTAATGAAGCAAGTGTTGATACGATCCTTAATTTTCCATATTCAGGTGAAGAAGCGTTAGACAAAGACGAACAAAGTATGGATGAAAATATCTCAGAACCACTCAGAACCACTAACGGAGGATAATTATAAAATGAAAATTAGCAAATGATAAGTATTTGGTTTAGTTTGGTGTATGGTATATAAATACAGATTCGGAAAATGTAGTTTTATAATTATGTGTTCTGAAATAAATGAGTGCAAGGAAAACCGAGAAATTAGAAAAATAAAGACGAATATACACTACAGAGCATTACAGAACACTACACTCCCACTACAGAGCGCTCGAGGTTAGGAGCGATATAGTGGATTGTGTGAGTCGGACGAGAACCCGACTATTGTCTGATTTAATGAGATTAGTTCTCTCATCCCCGCAAACGGCCAAAAACCACTTCCAAACGGGGTCAAACGCGTATTATAATAATTGTTTGAGGGATTCTTACTTGGTGATCCCCCGTTTTCGAGAATGCTGAACGGTGGTGGCAGTATTCCTCGTTGGGGTGACCCACCCCCGCAACGGCAAAAAAACATCCCCAAACGGGGTCAAACATATAATAATTATAATTGTTTGAGGGAGTCTTACTTGGTGATCCCCCATTTTCGAGGATGCTGAACACCGTTGGTGGTGACAGAATTTCTCATTGGGGTGACCCACCTCCGCAAAATGCGAAAAACCACCCCCAATCGGGGTCAAACTCATATTATAATTGTTTGAGGGGCACTTACTCGGTGATCCCCCGTTTTCGAAGATGCTGGAATTGCTCCCCGTAAATGTTTATAACAACCCTTCAAAGGGATGAAAGTGCATTTTCCACCCCCCTCTTTTGAGGATGCTACACAGGAAAAAACATTAAGATGTCACCTCGAATTCGTCAACAAAGTAGTCATCTTCATTTACTATGGAGCTGAAAAAAGATGAATGTATATTTTTTGTACATATTTTTTGGGAGAAATAGGTTCATATAATGATTGAAATATCTGATTTATTTAATTATAATATATTATATAAAATATTGTTTATTGATGCAAAAAATTACTGCATACATTGTTACGCTGGCTTATCTTACATTATAAAATATTATGACTCAAAAAAAAAGAAAAAACAATAAATTTATTTATTTATTTTTTTATTTTAAATTTATTTTTTACTTTCTTTGAACCCGTAAAGTTACACTTATTTTGAAAATGCAAAGGGGTATTTTTTCCCATTGAGGGATGAGGGGGTGTCAAGCATTCGATTCGTGGTCCTCTCCGTGCTCGAAAATGGGAGGGAAAGCTTTTGGTCCAGTGGTATAATAAGAGCGCTCTCTCACCTCTTTGGAAGGTGGCTATTGACCGTTGAGGGGGTGGGCGGGTATCAGGCACGCATCCTAGGGTCCTTCCCATAATTGGCATGCTTGAAAATGGGGGATCAATAAGTTAGAATCCATGAAACATGACCAAGACGCGTTTGGGGTTGGTTTTTGGCCATTTGCGGGGGTGGGTCACCGAGAAATTCTGCCACCACCACAGTGTTCAGCATCCTCGAAAACGAGGCATCACCAAGTAAGATAAGATACGCGGGGATGGTTTTTGGTCGTTTGCGGGGGTCACCACAACAAGAAATTCTACCACCATCACGGTGTTCAGCATCCTCGAAAACGAGAGATCACCAAGTACGAGTCCCTCAAACCATTGTAATACACGTTTGACCCCGTTTGGTGGCATCCTCGAAAGCGGGAGGGAAAACTAAATCAGACAATAGTCGGGTTTTTCGTGTTATTTTGCGACTCACACAATCCACTAATAGGTACCAGATTCCCTGCGTTGATACACAACAAGGTGACAAAAATAAGATTTCACGGATTGTGGACTGTGGAGCGTGCTTGGAACAGTATACCCGTTATTCTTTTCCTAATTTCTTTGTTTTCTTTCTTGCACTCGTTTATCTCAGGATATATAAAATTATGTTTGGCGAATCTGTATGTGAACGAGTATAATATATTAAATTAAATACTTCTTGGGAAGTGATGACGAATTTATATACAGTACATTTTGATTATATACTTAAACTGCATCAATGTATTTAATAAATAAATAATTCAAAATCAGCATGTATTCATTTATATCAGAATCGATAATCAAAATGCATAGTGCAGCCTAGTCATTCTAAGCAAAAATTAGCAAGATTAGAAATGAATCTAACTTAGCTAAATTGTGATGCATAATGCACATTTATCTCCTCCTTATCAACAATTGAGAAAATTTCCAATGATTTACTCATTTACTCATGTTTTAAACAGAACAAAAGCAAAAGTTAAACTATTATTTAAAATTAAAAACCTAGCTTATTATTTCAAAGAGAATAAATTCGTGTCTGTGATCTAAAAAGGTAAAATTCGTAAATAAACTTGGGGGTTTTGAAATAAAAAATTACTATTTAACAATAATCCAATTTATTGCGAAGATAAATGTCTCGGCATAGCAATGAGATAAATCAGGTTGTGGGCAGATAAATTGTGCTAACGATTTTTACAAACCAAGAAGATACAGATATACTTATAATGCAAATATAAAGATAATTCGTAAAACGGTAATACACGGAATGTTCGTCTTCTCTAACTTTTATACTACGAATTTAATTAAAAACAAACTAACGGCTCACTCGCCTAATATAAGTAAAACTATAAACAAATGATTAGAAGTGAATAAACAGATATTGCTAATAATCACGAATAAAAAGCATAGTAATAAACTTAACTAAAATGTACAAAAATCATGATCTTATGCACAATTTAACATTTTACATATGTTATCCAACGAAATATCTACATAAGTTTTTAACGACAAGGAAGTAGCAATCGCGAAAACAGTTCTGTATATTTGTTTAAACGGAAGATAGGTAGACAATAGTTATAACAGGCCCACGAGCTATTGGAACTCAAAATCAAAAAACCGCACTACATCACCGGTAAAAATGTGAGACGCTGGCAAAGCAACCAGACGTAACATGACGGAAATCAAGAAAACACGGCTCTTAGATACTGTAAATCGTCAATAGCCACAAGCCAAATGTTTATGTACTTACAGTAACTGCTAAGAATCAACGTATACGCCATATGATGGTTACAGAAATAAATTCATAGGTCGGTATCAAGTTGTAACCCTGCCAAAATGCAAATCTTTACCATTTCCAGACAAACTAAATACTATCACCATGATGTATTTTATTGTAAAAAATGCACTTAGAGTAACTATAACTAAACTATCAAATTATACATGTAATTCTGCACATCTCTACTAGACGAATGCTCGTGCTAGAATTCTCAATACTATGGTAAAATTCACCGTAGTTAATTAGATAACACACAGAAAGAAGACTTTCAATGCCAAAGGCCTAACAGAAAATTGCCTCGAAAACGTTGAGTGACCATTTTATTTCCCCATTTCTCGCGCTGAATCATGGGTATAAACGGAAGTAAAAGTTAGGATTGCAATCACAATTCATTTATTTAAATTTGTGATCTCCTATTGGAGAAATACGTCTAACCTTGAAGCCTTCGAAGCATTCTATTCTCATGTAGTATTCTAGATTGTCTAGAAATGACTGAGACAGGAGCGGCGTTAGGTATTTTGTTAGTAAACATGTAAAATAATGTAATTCGGCAGATTTTTATAGAAATTTATTAATTGCTAAAAAATCAACCGTTACAACGTTTTCCACGAATTACGATATAGAATCTCCGATAGAATCTCCAACTGTACTTATAACCTTTAAGCTTATTATAACGTATTCTTCTCCACACCACCCTCGAAGTTAAGTTCAAAGTGCAATTTTTTAATGTGGTACCTCTGTAGGCCTTATCCATAACACAGACACAACATAATAAAAAAAGTGTGAGGTCCGAGAGACTGGACTCCTCAACCGGGGATCAGGTATCAAAAGAACAGGGATTTTTTAATAGGCTGAATCAGAATCCGACGTCTGTTTTGCTTCATCAGGTCCCAGTGTTTTAAAATCTAAAAAAAATCCCGAAAAATACCTGAAAAATCCACAATTTTTTACGTTCGAAAAATACTGTGGCATGTGAAGCAATTCTAACGTCGGATCAGTGCATCAAAATACATAAAGATATGGGGATCTGCTTCTTAGTACATAATAGTAGTAACCATACTTATGTGTGTAGCAGTGAGATGATTCAAAGTACATTTATAGAGAATACAGCACTGAAAACTGTTTTAATCTTACTATTGAGTTACAGGAAGAAACTGAAAAAATTTAGCAATTGCCTTCTTTTAAGTTGAAGTTCATTAATGTTAGGGATGCACCGGGTACCCGGTAAATACCCGGGATGCCGAGTACCCGGCCCTTTTTAAGGGAAACCGGGTTTCCCTTAAAAAGGGCCGAGTACTCGCCGGATAATAAAACAGTACCCAGCCGGGTACGGGTAGTAAACACTCATTGTTTATTATTTAATATTATTTTCAATGTCAGAAATTAATCGAAATTAAGTTATCACTAATCATCGGCGATGTGTATCAAACCTGTCAACTGCCGATTTGACTAATAAAATTTGGTTATGTCACTTTTCGCATGATACGATTCCTCGGTGAATACCCGATACCCGGTCAATACCCGGCACCCGGTACCCGGCCTAATGATACCCGGTACCCGCTGTGTAAATTTCAGGTTAAACCCGGTACCCGGCGTTTATAAAAACAACTACCAAAAGTAACATTTGTAATATTATGCACATACCTTGAGCAAGTGATGTATAACACAACACAATACAACACAACGTAACATAACACATATATTAGACAGCTCTCAAACCCAAAGACAAAGCTATCTTACACATTTGAAAAAGGCAGACAACATCCATTAACCATCAACATTGCCAGTGTCGGAGATGGAAATGTGTGCTACCATGTTGGGATGGAAATTAAATTTTTCCAGTCAACATCTCATCGAACATATACCAATGAAGAAGAACTGATATTATTTTTCTTTAATGAGATAAAGGTTTCTTATTACTAATACAAGGACATACGTGTACTTATTTTTGACAAATTAGCAGCTTCTAAAGTTTGGCACACGGGTTGTAGATCACCCTGTATATATCCAACACACTCTTATGATGCAAATTTTACGTCATTAATATGTTTGTGAAAAGTTTGAATGTATTTGCGTTAAACTCTGTAAAAGATAAGTATATAAATAACATTTAAATTTATCTATCTGAAAAGTCGTTGAACTTAAAAGCATAATATT
Source organism: Rutpela maculata (assembly GCA_936432065.2). Taxonomy (NCBI): domain Eukaryota; kingdom Metazoa; phylum Arthropoda; class Insecta; order Coleoptera; family Cerambycidae; genus Rutpela; species Rutpela maculata. The sequence goes on from OW386285.2 coordinate 166,604,627, forward strand.
ATTTGGAGAATTTCTGCAATAGAATATAAAAATAGATATCTACTAAGGGTCTAATTGCAATTTCGAATTTCAACTTTGAAATTCAAGTTCTATTTAGAATTTAACTACTATTTGACATCTTTTATTCATAAGTTCTCAGTTCTTTAACCATCATTAATGATAACTCATGCTCTTGATATCAGTAATAGCATGTAAGACTGGGGTGGCATATTGCTATTTATAAAGATTAGAGATGTGGGCCTTTCACAAATGACACCGCATGTGGTAATGTAGAAGAACCCTACGCACTGCATCTGAGCGACGCGACACCAATTTATTTATTAAAGGGCGCCAGCCGCGTTGTCCTTTCTTCGTATGTAGTTTTCCACTCCCAGGCGGGTTCTATCTATACATATTATGAAATATTTGACAGACGAGAAAGTTAAAAGCTGCACTTACCGTAGATTGCCAACGGCGCTCTCCCCTAAATTGATTTCTCTTTTGATACACTTAATCTTATTTACCTAACAATTTAATGGATCTTCTCTCTCCCTTTTCATAAAAAAATCCCTCTCCAGCCTTCGTGATGCGGCTGGTTATTGAATTACAAACTTTTGGGTATCTGGAGATGCCCGATACTCAATTCCGGCCCAACACACAACAGTCCTTGAGGATTGAAGGTCAAAATTCAATCAGTAATACAACAGTTCGAATAATAAATATCATTTATTGATTAGATTCAAAATAAGTACACATGATATTATGCAATATCCTGTCTAAGAGAATCCATATCTTTCAATGAAATGCCTCCCCAAGTAGGACAAGGACGCTTGGGGTTTCGCAACTACTATTTAATTGAGAGCGTGCAATAGCAATCGATTAGGTAAAACGATTCACACAACTTCCTCGGAAGTTTATGTATGCACTTTGGTTTTAGGACTGACTGAAAATAATATAGTTATTTTACTTTTTCAATATTTTGGGACACTAGTGGTTAGTTTTTAAGCTGCTTTTAATGATCATATCATTAAAAAGACCAGAGTTCGATTTGACTTCAATTATATATGAGTTATTACAGCTTTCCTGCCTCGTGACCTATCGGCCCCCATATAGGTTCAATATGAGGGATCTGACATGATTTCGGTTTCGAGAGATTTTTTTGCAAATGAACTTTTTCATCTTACTTATGCACAAGGCGGTTTTCTCTATAACTTTGCCATCTTTAAAGATCTGCATTTGGTTTTGCTACAACAGCTTCCTGCTGATTCTCCAACGCGGACGAGTTAACTGGCGAGTCGCTGGATGAATCCAAATTTGTTTTATTACAGAAACCTGCCTTGTCCATTTTTGCTAATTTTAGTCTAATGTCTATAGACGCTACACGCCTTTGCTACATTTTTTGGTTTCACCTTTTCAGTATGTCGCCCCATTATAATTTCATATTCATTCTTTTGAATGATGTCCACAATGACTGTATCTCCATTTTCATCATTTTTCGTGAAGCAATAAAAAGTTAAAAATATTCAAAAATATTTTAAAATTACACTAGCGTACTTCTTAAAACGTACATTATCTGCTTTTCCTTGTCTATAACAATATTTGTCGGCAAATTTGGCGCACTTTCGAAAAAGTATAATATGTCCTTTTCCTGAACCAAAAATATACTTTTATTTTCGATACACTATTCCATGACCATAATATACTTTCACTCTCATGACCTGGACATAAACATATTTTTCTAAGTCAAAAATTTTTGGGCGCCACGTGTTGTGCCTTTCTTGTCTTTGTTTAAATATGCTCAAATAAGTCTATTGATAATTTTTTTAAAATTTTTATTTATTCTTCGATTTAAGTCAATTCTGGGATATTCTAGAACAGTTACACCAGAAGCCAAACCCGAATAATGTGCTAAAAAATGTTGGAAGTCTTACCTTGTTCCTGGGTACCGATACACACATAGTCTTACAACGTGACGTCATAGACAGAATCTAAACGATGACGATGGTTTCCCTCCATTCATGATTTCAATTCTATCTATCAGTGCACCAACCCAAACCCATTAATTTTATGGAAGAATATTAGAGATGATATGTGTGTTAATATCATCCTATTTTTTTCAATTCTGTATACAGTTAGCGACGAAACACTTGTTACGTTTAATAGCTACACGAATTATTTTTTTCTTTTTATCGTCACATTTTTATATTGATGTCCTGACGGAGTTTAGCCGTAGGTTATTTAACCACTCAACCAAGACACACGCACACACAGACAATATCACAGCTCTCATCCTTACGATATTGCCATCTGCCGCAGCTGAGACTTGAACTCAGGAGAGATCATAGCGAATTGTCCGCGTTCTCACTCTACCGCTGCCTGGAAAACTGGTACCGTCTCGATATTGACTTGAATTTATTGAGTTATTAGAGAGTAATAAGATTATATAAAAGAATTTTTAAGAAAAAGCTTTTATTTGAAAAACTACTAAAAAGTAAAAATAATTTTTTTCAAATTCGTACACCTGGAAACCAAAAGCTTTGGGGACGGTCATATAGCTCTATTGCATAGTTACTTTGCTCAATTTACTTTTTTTTCTATTTTTTGAATTCCGACAAAAATGAAGGAATTAAAGGGGGCGGGATTTGGGACTTTTTTTTTTAGGTACAATTTCTCCATTTTTTTCACCGTTATTAATCGACAATTAACAGAAATCGATCTCATATACGATGTTCACTTAATATCATGTACTATATTGACGCTCCGTTAATCTCGGCCCTTCGAAACAAAGGTTTCTGAGAATTTTTTTTTTTTAAGATTTACATACACGTGTAATTTCCTACATTTCCTCGAATATCTCGATAATTATCGGTTTTTTTTTTGAAAAATTTATAGACAGCTTATGTAAGGAGGTGGCTGAAGCTCTTCGAAATTGCAGACATGAAGTCGGGAGGGCGTTTCGATGGATCTCTAATTTCAATTTTTCGACCTCGACGGGTCCCTCTCAAATCGTGCTCGTGATTTTTGATCGAAGGAGAGGAATAAGTATCAAAAACGATGATCACAAACTGTGCATCATTTCTCAAAAACATATGCAACCATTTTTTTGATATGTCTGCATTAGTCATTGGTGCTACTACAAAATCGTCTGCAGCAATATTAAAAAGTAAATAAAAGTGATTATTAACACATCTATAAGAACACTGTTTGTTCTTTAATATTAATGAATAATATAAACGTCTACTAAAGATTTAGCCACCTTTCAGCGGAGGTAGAATGTGATTTTTAATCGAAATAGTGCATAAAATGCTTGTAGAAAAAAAATCAGCTTTGTAAATTAATATTCAGCGGCGGAAAATGCAAAACTTCTCCGCGAACTGCAAAAGCCGGGAGAGCAACGGTCGCGGTCACGCGCTTGCATTCCATCCCCAGTCTTTGGCAACATGAGACGATAGGTAGACTGTATTTTTTGGATGTCTTATTAAATAAACTATTCCAGAAAAAAAAATCAGCTTTGTAGATATAAGTAAAAAATGTTTGTTTTTTCCACACTTTGCGTGGGTGGTAGACCTGACATGACAACGCTTCCGACGCGGTAGAATATTATTTTCCGATATGTAGAATTTCAATCTTGTAGATATATATTTATATATGCACTTATGCAACTTTTTATAATTTTTTATTAATTTTTTCAGCACTAAAAGTTTTCTTAGACTTGCACTTTCATCATTAATACTTTTATGTTAGAGAAAAAATAAAAAAAAGTGTCGCAAAGCTCAATCAATTCTCTTTACATAAACTGTCTACGAATTTTTCGAAAAAAACGATAATTATCGAGATATTCGAGGAAATGTAGGAAATTACACGTTTTCCTAGTGTGTATGTACATGATATTAAGTGAACATCGTATATGAGATCGATTTCAGTTTATTATCGTTTATTTACGGTGACAAAATGGAGACATTTTACCGAAAAAAAAAAGTCCTAAATCCCGCCCCCTCTAATTCCTTCATTTTTGCCGGAATTTAAAAAATGGAAAAAACGGTTTTAGCAAATTTAATTCTATTTAAATTGGCAAGAGACTTTTCGCGCAGAAGCCCACATTAAAAAGTTGCCAACTGTAGAAGCTCAAAATTTTCGATTTTTTGCCGTACATGCCCAACATGTCAGTAGTTATCTCAAACGAAAAAAAATATCAAAATTCTGATGGAAGTAAAAGATTCGTAGTGGAAAATACTCGTTTGATCTTATTTTTTATTTCGAGCTAACTCCCACCGTTTTGGAGAAAAATAGCAAAAAACAGCTTACATTTGGGAGCCGAATTGCTAAAACATGCAATCTTGGCACGTTCATATTTTTATTTTCATATTTTTCGAAAAACACCATTGGGACGGCCGAATGATTTCGCAACGTAAAGAGGAAGTCTTCCAGATAAACCTGATTGTAAATTGCATGGCGAAATTCGAAAATTCGGCTCGGCACGAACGAATCAAAAGTGACATTTTGTAACATTTCAACATTGGAACAAGTTGTTTAATACAACGGGAGCCCACCCTAAGTGTCCGTGCCACCCACCCCCCACTCCGATCCTTGTGGACAATGTTTTTCATAAAGATTAAATCCTAAGGAACAATTTAAGACATGTCCCCCAAAAAAAATTGGCTGTACTTTCAAAATGGCGTGGTTTAAAAAGAAATTGCAAATATTGTTTTTGTCATTTAACACAAAAACTAAAAAAGATGGAGAAAAACTTTTTGCACAAAAACAAAGTGCATAAAATTTTGTACAATTTTGTTCCTATACAATATTTGGATAGGAGTTACCATTTTCCAGATAAATGGTTCAACTCTTAAAATAAAATATAAAATTCAATATAAAACGTAATACTACGGGAGCCCACCCTAACTCTCCATACACCCCCCGATCCTTGGGGACAATGTTTCTCATAAAGGTTATAGCCCAAGGAATAATTTGAGACATGTCCCCAAAAAGAAAAACTGGGTATACTTTCAAAATGGCGTCCGTTTAAAAAAAATTGCATATATTGTTTTGGTCATTTAACACAAAAACTAAAAAAGATGGAGAAAAACTTTCTGCACAAAACACAAAGTGTATAAAATTTTCTACAATTTTGTTTCTATACAATATTTGAATAGGAGTTACCATTTTCCAGATACCATTGTTACCTTTTTCGAGATAAAAGACTGCAAATTATAATATTATTATTTTTTTTTTTTCAGTTTATTTTATTTTTTGGTATGTTAATAATATAAAGGTATATTATACGCCTTACAATAATTGTCACAGTTATTTCCTCTAAGTGATTTACCGATATATGAATTTCCATGTTTTCTTAATTTTGGACTCATTTATCTGGAAAATGGTAACTCCTATCAAAATATTGTATAGGAACAAAATTGTAGAAAATTTTATGCACGTTGTTTTTTGTGGAAAAAGTTTTTGTCCATCTTTTTAGTTTTTGTGTTAAATGACAAAAACAACATTGGCAACAGTTTTTTTTTAACATATGGCCGCCATTTTGAAAGTACAGCCAGTTTTTTTTTAGGACATGCCTTAAATTGTTCCTTAGGCTTTAATCTTTATGAAAAACATTGTCCCCCAAGGATCGGGAGGGGGGTGCACGTACAGTTAGGGAGGGCTCCCCGACTATAATATTTTACTCATTTATGCAAGACTTATAGATTGGTAGAATTAGACCTTCATCATAGATACTATCTAAACTTTCTGGAAAAAAAAACTGGCTTTATAGAAATGATTTCACGAAAATTGTCGCTACCTCCTTGGCTAAAAGGGAATATACGGCGCTCCGCCGGCATGGCGATTTCAGAGAGTTGTGTATTATGACGTCACGGGTTGATCACGGGTGGACTTCAGTCAAGCGCCAAGTATTAAAACAAAAAATTAAATTAGTTCGTGAGTTTTTAAGATATCGAGATGATTTTTGTTTTGTTTTGCTAGTTAACTGAAAGACTACTAAATGAGGTTGAATGTACATGATATTTCTAAAATAGGAATCTTCCTAATTGTCACAACTGTGGAATTATTTTTAGACAAACTAGAATTTTAGTTAACTGACCCAACTGATCCCAACCTGATTATATGTACCGTCGAAAATCTCCGAAAACATGACTGGTATCAAATCTTATTGTATGTAAATAATAAATTTTTTGGATACCAATCGCAAATATGACCACCTGCCTAAATGTCGTTTCTTTAACTAAAGTGAATAGTATTCTCAGACTATAACAATCATTATAATAATATTTTAAAATTCAAAGAACACTTTCCGTTGATTTAAACAAATATGAAATACTGGGTTGATTTTGAAGTAAAATATTATAGGATCATTTTAAGTAAGTTAGCTAATCAGGGTACCACAGTAATTGTTACAAACACGTCTTCCGATCGAATGATGAAAATGCTGGGGCAACGATTTGCCAATATTTAAGTAACTTTACCTATATTGGATAAGTACACTCAAAGTTCAAAGGTGGCAACAACATTGTGAACATTGTTTTCAGGCTACAGATCACTAAAAGAGATCGCGTTACCATAGAATATAGAATATACCGGAGAGTAAAAATTCACAAATTTTATATTTCTCCACAGCGCGTAACGGAGAATTTATTATGCTCTGCATTAAGGAAAAATTCTTTCAGAATTCATATAGTTTCCAAGACACTTCGCGCCCCTCTGTTCATCTAAATTACCTATCAGCGACAGATTTAAAAGCTAAAGTTATACTATATTAAAATTTATATCTATATCTCGCGTTTACGGTTTTGTATGTTTTTGTCACATATTTTTGTTGTGGTCTTTTCCGTGTGAAACTCCTAGCTTAGACGTGATTTTAAAAGTATTCATGTACTGTATAAAATATTATTTTTCAGATAATAAAGAATTTAATATTTCCTTATTTATGAAAACGAAAGAATTTAAGAATTTAACATCCGAATGAAATATTTTTCATTGTACCCTTGGAATACTTAATTTTGTATAGGGTATTTTACATACCCAAAATAAATAAATTTTGATCATGAATTAGGAAATTACTTCTAAAATACACAACCTAGGGACGGGGTGTTTCAATTGGTATGAAATTAAGTTATGACTATTAAAAATGAATTTAACCCAGATTGAGACAGGGTGGGCCAGGCCAGTGTTACGTGGGCCAGTGGCCCCCCAGCATACTCCACAGTGACGCCGCTGTATCGATCTCCATATTACTAAAGAACATGAATCACAACATTGTTATAATTATTTTATGGAGGCAAATTATTATCAACAATCACAAAGGAAACTTGTCTGGAGATAAATTTATCAATTCCCAAAGTCAATATAAAAAGTGTCAATAAACTCATTCAAGTATATTAGCAATAATAAAATTAGAATTCAAGACACATTCAATATTGTTTCTTGTGATATATTTTATAATTTCCACTCCTCAAATTTATTTTTTACACATTGAGTTCAATCCGATAATTTTAATTAGATTCAAACGCCTTGCTCTAATATAATTATTTCTATAAATTTATCGTAAGAGACTATATCCGATGCTTGTGCTAACTCTAAAAATAACGCAGCACATTTTTTATTTTCATTTCAGCTATTTAATTATATACAGGGTGCTTCAAAAAACGTACCGACATTTCTGGGGCAGTAATACATAAAAAAAATAAGTAGAGTTTGCTTAATAAACATAATGTTCTATACCTTTGTCGGGAAAGGAGGATAATGATGAATTGACCTGTCAATATCATCAAGTGGCACATATAATTGAGCAACGTTGATTTGATAAGCCTTTGTAAAAATAATTTTGAATTACAGCCCCTCCAAATTTAAACTCCAATAAAATCTGTTGCACGCAATGATCACGTACATTTATTACTAGCCTCCTTTCCGGCTAAAACATAACATGAACAGTTAATAGTTTCGAGGTACTTAATGTTACAATAAAAGAATGTGTACAAAACTAAAACCTAAAAACCAATCCAAACAACCAAGAAGATTTAAACAAGTCTTCTGCTTTGTAGCCTAGGACTCATTTGTTTTGAAGAACTTGGAGGCGGTTCTGTTGTGTTCTGGGAATGAGAAGGAACCAAAAGGGAGAAGCGTAGGTAGATTGTAGATTGTTTAATTTGGCCTTTCTTCAACTCGATCTTTAGCCTCGACCTGCACTTTAGCCTAATGCGGATTAGTACCTTGCATTCACAAAGTATATGTTCCGCAGTCTCAGTTGCAGCTTCACAGTATCTGCATTTGTCATCTTTTGCAATGCACATGTTCTTGAGATGATATCTCAAAGGGTAATGGCCATTTAGAAGGCCTGTGATCAGCCTTAGGTCGGACTTTTCAAGTAAGCCTTGTGGCATTCTTTGTTGAATGTTATAAACTTTTTCGTTTCTCTTTGACCTAGAGCATTCCTCCAGTAGGACTTATTTTGTCCTCTTCCCATTATTGTTCCTTAGATAAGCCACAGAATGGTTCGGATCCAATCCTTGTGAGGCTGTCATCTAATTCGTTGCCTTCTATTCCCTCATGCCCCGGCACCCATATCAAGGTAATCTTGTTATTTTTTGCCAGTTGCTTCAGGGATTGTCTGCATTCACTGGCAATTTTAGACTCGAAGGTATAGGATCTGAGAGCCTTTAGTGCTGTCTGACTATCTGAAAGTATATAGATCTTTGCCCTTCGAGTGCTTCTATTTAGGCATTCCTGGGCACACTGATCTATAGCATAGATTTCAGCCTGGAAGATGGTTGCGGTGTTACCAAGGGCTTTCCCTTGGTAACACCCCAACAAGGGCGGCAGTAGGGGCAATTGCCCCCCCCCCCCCCCCCCCGAGGAAAGTATTTGTTACGTTTTCAAGGCGATACATTTTTTTCCGCATGAGGTGGGGGAAAAAATAATTTGGATTTCTAATAGTATTCTCGTGTATGAGGCGAAAAAATTTTTTTCTGGATTTTAATATGAGCCGAAATTTTCGAAAAAATTTGTTTTTGGGATTTTCATTTGCACCCTCCATGAGGCGATTCCGAGACGAGCGAAAATTTTTTTTTTACATTTTTAATAGTATTCTCTGTATGAGGCGAAAAAAAATTTTTTTAGATTCCTAGGCGAAAAATTTTTTTTTTTTTATTTCTAAAATTTTTTGTAGATGTTAGTGCCCCCCCCCCCCGTAACCTTTCTGGATCCGCCCTTGCACCCCAACCATCTTCCAGGCTGCATTTATGCCCCGCTATGCCCACACCTTCGTCCATGTGTGATCCAGATGTGTGACTCTTTCTCCAACTCCAGTACTTCGACCCTGCTCTCCTGACACCTTTCAATCAGCACATCAAAAGGGCAAGTGCAGGTAAGGATAGGCTGTTGGTAAGTGTGTGGAAATATAGATACAGAAGTTTTTAAGTAAAATGTTAAATGAACTCATTCTCTTTTGAATCTGTCACCCAGGTTGTCCAGGTGGTCTATAAAGTGCGCACTTCTATCTATGATGAGACCAAGACATCCGACTCACTCCTGCCAGAATGTGATCAATTGTCTTTAACATTTATAGTGAACACGTGATGCGATAGGTGCTGCAGAACTAACGAGGTGGAGTACTAATAGGCGAAACTAAGATTCCTAACTTGAAATGTGAAGATAATACTACCTTAATTGCAGAAAGAGAAATTAAGCTCATGTAACTGCTTGACAGTCTTCAAAACGTTGTGTTGAAGTCACTAAGAAGTCGATCGCAAAAACTTTGATGAAGCCATATTTTTAATCACAATAGATGGCGCGATGCTGCCATACAGCAAATGACAAATTTACCGAGAAGCTGAAGCCTCAGGGCCTTCAGCTACTAGGGACTTCCCAACCTTGACGCCTCCTTTCATAGAAATTATTAAATAGGAGAAAATATGATCGAGAGGTTAAGTGTTTCCTTTTAATACTGTCAATGGAAAAATACCTCTCCAAGTTTGTTTCCTATGATAGTTGGATCAGAGGGTACATAAGTTTGAAATAATAATAATAATAATAAAATGTGTTTATTTCTGCATAATACAAATTTTATTACAGTTAATCAATAAAGGAGATGGCGATATTCAACTGGGTTGTTCTTCCATATAACCATCTCTGCGAATAAAACTAATTTATGATTATGTTGGTTTCTACAAGTCAGCAAACGGTTCCCAAACCACAAGGAGTCCGCGCACAATGACTTTACAGCATCGAAAATCACGTGCGCAAACCCTTGATGGTTCGCAAACCGCCCACTGACCCGTAAAAACAAACCTATTATTTGTACATTATATAATAAGTGCGTGCGCACAATTTACAAAACAGTATAGTTTCTTTTACTAAGTATATAGGTTTTTATCTGTTTTCTGAAGCTTATCACGTGTGACAGTTCAAATCCGTGCCGGTGGTTTTCGACTACACTTGGCAAGCCAATAAATCTTTTAGTGTCAGTGAATACCTTTTTACTAAATCCAGTCTTTCATTGATTTTAATTGTGAACCAAAATTTTCGTAGTGTAATAAACATTTCAGCCTGAGGCCGCTTCCTAAAACAAGTCATAAGGTTATGTTCTAATCAGTATGCAGTTATTTAAATAAAAGATATAAAATAGGCTACCTTGGTATTCCAAAATATAGTATAGGTATATTTTAAACTCATAAAAGTTTGTTCAATGAATCTTTGTTTTGTTTTTAAGTTGACAAATGTCAAAAACCTCATTTAGGGATTTTTAATTAAAGAACAGGCCTGATTAATCAATTGGCGCAAATTCCGGTTTTTTGTGATAAAAAGACATTTTTCATTTCTGGAAGAACAGGGGCATGTTCTCCATGTGTTGAGTTCTAAATTTTATTATGAAAATAAACCTAATAACATCTAAGGTCAGTACATACTTTTTTAATAAATTTTGCATTACTAAAAGAAAGAAACAAAATATTTGTGATTTTACATAAACATACCTGGGCAATTTCCATGAGGTGTAACTTTTTCAGGTTTTTTCATTGGACCACAGAAATTCTGCCCTTAAGCCCTAAGCCTGCTAGTTTTTTAAATTTTATTTGCCAACTGATGGTCTATAATTATTATATTTGGAATATCACAAATCATAATTTGGATATTGTCGTACTGAATAAATTGGTACCAAGTGATAAACTGTACAGAGCTGCATGTTGCATGACTTGTGTTGGGTGCGACGGCTGCTCGGAAGCATTCTTATACATAGCGAGAGGTGATTTGCTGGCACACGGTGAACTTATTTGATCGGTAATCAAATATGGAGTACAGGTACTGTAACTTATTACTTTTTGGGTTCCTGCTTTGGATAAACGAATTGGAAACAGCCAAGTCTGCACTAAGCTATATAGAAAATCTACATGCCATTAGTCCTTTGTTACATACTTATTTATTATCCCTTCATTTTATCACTGTTGTATTGCGTTATGTAAATGTTAAGTGATTCTCAGCGTAGCGTAGTGTTTTTTGTTTGTGAAACCCTGAACAGCTGTTTACGGTCCTAAAAATATACATAAACTGTATACAGATTTATTGATATCCATATTTATTAATCTAAAAATTTTCTTTACGCTAATGCTAATCATGCTTACCTAAAAGTATTCATTTAATTAGGAGGGTTTTAATTTCAACCCCATATCTCAATTATTTATTACTTTATTGTTTTGTTCTACCCATTATATAAGTATTTATTTTCTAATCTTCATATTAAATTATATTGTTTTACATTGGTTTCTCCTTTAAATTTTGTGTCATGTTCTCCATCCCCTTCTGCCAATTAACTTTGGCTGGCGCCCGCATAAGTTTATAATAAATTAATAAACAGCTTTTAATATTGTGTGATGAATAAACAAACGATAAATGATAGTGAGGTTATTGCATTAACTGTCAGATGTCACAAACCTTTCCCACGACCAGCTTCCGACACTAGAGCTGCCGTGACGAATTTTGGTTGGTTACCTTCCAGATTCGGTTGTGTCCTATGACGTGACACACGGAAGTGAGTTCTTTAAGTTTTTCAGGCAAATCGTTAAAAAAATTTACGGCGTTATAGCTACATGAGCATTGAAATAGGGAAGAATTATGTTTGGGTACACTAAACAGCTGACAATGGCGTGTAGGACAGGTATGAATATCACTACCTTTAATAAGTTTATTTTGTAGATATGTGGGCATCTGGGTAGAATTAATTTTAAAAATAAGGCATGCTAGATGAACTTGAAATCTTTCATTAAGTGTTAAGGGGTCTACACACGATCCAGCGGCAGGGACCCTACATTGTCGGTACACTTTGAAGATAATTGGAATTCCAGCGGACCAGTTCACTTTTACGAATGAGTTCAAAGCATGCCGACATGGCTGGCTCCCTGCCGCTGGATCGTGTGTAGACCACTTTAACCATTTAGACTCATTAAATTTGTCAGTAACATGATCGAATTTGCGAAGATTGTAACAAAATCTTATACACGTATTTTGAAATTTTTGTAGGCTATCTTTATGTCGTTGCAACAAAGCAGGCCAATATTCTACGTCACAATACGATAAATATGAAAGAATCAGAGAGTCACACAATTTTAATTTAATATCATTACTCAAAATATCTTTATGAATCGAAAGAATTTTTAATTTACCAAACGATTTTTGCAATAGATTAGACACATGTTTTGAAAATCTTAGTTGAACATCTAAATAAATACCTAAGTTTTTGCAATTATCAATAGGGGTCAAAGTTGAGTTATTCAATATTATTTTAAAGTCCGTGTTTTGCAAAATAATAACAGTTGAGTTTTGGATTCATTTAAAACTAGTCCATGGGCTTTAGATATACTGGATATAGATACTAGATCAGAATTAATATTTTTTGCAGCCTGAATGAATTCTGTCGATAGAAATGAGTAATAAATTTGTGTATCGTCTGCATATTGATGTGACTGACAGTAATCCAAATATTTATAGAAATGGGCCATGTAAATTGAAAAGAGTAATGGTCCAAGAATACTCCCCTGTGGAACTCCTTGATTTGTATCAATAAATTGTGAAAAATTATTATTTACTCCTACCCTCTGGCATCTCCCATAAAGGTGGGTTTGAAAATAATGATACAGCTGTAGTCTTCTTCTTCTTCTTCTTTTAGCGGGGCGACGAAGGGTCGCCGCACTTAGGCCTTGTGGCCCATTGTGCAACCGCTACGAATTTATTGAATTCCCACATTCAGGCCGGATTCTAACCCAAAGGCCAGAATCCTTCCTATAGGGGCATTCCTTATTTCCTCCAGCACCGGAAAACCAATGCCGAAGTGTTTGTTCCTCAAGTTCATAAGACTTGGGCAGGAAGTAAGGACGTGGATGGAAGTCTCCTCCTCGTCCCCGCAGAACCTGCAGTCGGGGTTGTCAACCACCCCTATAGTGTGCAGGTGTTTCTTGAAAGAGCCGTGTCCAGTCAAAAGACTTACCACGATTCTGACCTGTTTCCTGCTTAGTCGCAGGATTTGTTCTGCTCGCTTCGGCAAGGGCCCTGAGATCAGGAGCTTCGCTTGCCGGAGTCCTGGGTAGGAGGCCCAGAAGTCAAAGAACTGGGACCGTGTCCAGTTCTCTACTGACTTCTTGGCGCTTGATCTAGGGTAGCCGAGAGCAGGCTCCGGACCCAGTAGAGGTCTCTAAGAGCCCCCTCTGGCCAGAGCGTCCGCTCGCTCGTTACCCTCGATGTTGCTGTGTCCAGGCACCCAGAGAAACTTGACCCAGTTAGATGAGCCAAGTTCACAGAGCGCCTGTTTGCAGTTTTGAACCAGTATTGACTTGGTCCGGACTGATGCAAGGGCCTTGAGGGCCGCTTGACTATCGCTACATATATATATGTGCTTGTTGGAATATTTTCTTCGGATATTCTCCTGTGCGCAGACCAAGATAGCAAAGATCTCGGTCTGGAATACCGTGGCAAATTTGCCCAGGGCATAAGAAAGTTCAGCTCTGGGCTTTTCACCGTATATCCCCGCTCCAGCACTTTCCTCAAACCTCGATCCGTCTGTAAACCAGACGATATCAGCAGGCCTGAGTATGTCCTCGAGTGGGTTCCAGTCTTCCCTTTTGGGGATGACAACCTCAAAGGGTTCCGAGAAGGAGAAGGAAGGCACCATATCATCACTCCTGGCCTCCAGAAGCGAGTGAGTCCCTATCACGTCGGAAAGGACCCTCGAGTGCCCTAATTGTTCTCCTCCGGTTTTCCACTGACCACCGCACCTCAGCCTGTAAGCCGCTTTCCGAGCCTCGGCCTCAATCACCAAGTGAAGGGGCACGAGATCCAGAAGGACCTCCAGAGCTGCTGTGGGGGTCGTGCGTATTGCTCCTGTGACTCCCAAACAGGCAAGTCTTTGGAGTTGTGTTAGTTTTTGTTGAATGTATAGCCTGGTTACGGCAGGCCACCACACAACAGAAGCGTACGTGATCATTGGTCTAACTATCACAGTATAGTACCACATTGTTACCCTGGGGTTTAACCCCCATGTTTTACCAAAGGTCCTTCTACATACCCAGAGGGTTGTAGTGGCCCTTTGTATTTGTCTGTCTATGTGATCTTTCCAGGTCAGCTTAGAGTCCAGGATGACACCCAGATACTTCACTGTCCTGGAGATTCTTAGAGTCGTATCATAAAGTACAGGTTCGATGAAACCGTCTAGCCTGTGCCTCCTAGTGAAAATTACCAGTTCTGCCTTAGAGGGGTTGACTCTAAGGCCCTGGTTGTTACACCATTTCTGTACGATCTGCAGGGCCCTTTGCAGGAGCCCGCTAACCGTATTTGGGAATTTTCCCGAGATGATTATTGTCAGGTCGTCTGCGTAACCTTGAGCAAAAAGATCCTCATTCTCGAGTTCCTGGAGTAGACCATCGAGAACGAGGTTCCATAGCAGAGGGGAGAGGACGCCTCCTTGTGGGCATCCTCTCCTCACTGAGACTTTTACTGCCGTTTCTTCATTGGCAGCTATAATTTGCCTTCCCGCCAACATGGCCCTCAACCATCTAATGATGGTGTCATCGATGCCATGATAGGCAGCCGCGGCGCAGATTGAGTCGAAGGAGGTATTATCAAATGCTCCTTCGATGTCAAGAAAAGCACCGGCCGCAAGTTCTTTGTGGTGTAGCACCTTCTCGATCCTGGAAACGATCGGGTGAAGGGCTGTCTCCACTGACTTCCCGGCCTGGTAAGCGTGTTGCGACGGATGCAGAGGCGCTAAGGTCAGTGCCCCGTCTTTAACAAACCTTTCAACCAACCTCTCTAATGTTTTGAGCAGGAAGGATGTAAGGCTAATTGCTCTGTACGATTTGGCAGTATCGTAAGATGTGTGTCCTGCTTTTGGTATGAAAACCACTTTGACGGCTCTCCAGGGTACGGGAATATACCCCGTGGCCAGACAAGTTCTCAGCAGATGATAAACAGGACGTATGAGGGTCTCCGATCCTTCTTGGAGAAGTGCCGGGAACACCCCATCCGGTCCTGGACTTTTGTATGGATCAAAGGTGGAAATAGCCCACTTGACTCTTTCCACTGTCACCACCTTTGAGGCCGTCCTCCAATCCGCTGCCGTAACAGCAGCCCGGGGAGACCGATGGGTTGGCATTTCCTCCGTCTCCACTACGGATTCGGGGAAATGAGTTGCTAGTAGATGCTTGAGGCACTCCTCGGTGGTAGTTGTTAGTCCACCAGAGGGAAGCCTCAAGTTCTCTAGTCGTGACGGACTGTCTTTTTTGAGGGCTTTGCAAAGCCTTGCGGCTTCTGGAAGATCTTCTATACTTTCGCAGAAGTCCCTCCAGGCCGCCCTCTTGTTGCTGCGAATATGGCTTTTGTAGAGGCGTTGGGACCATTTGTGGCTGTCCCAGTCCTCTGGTAGCTGAGTTCGCATTGCCCTATTGAAGAGCCTGCGTGTCTCTTTGCGTAAATTTTGGAGCTCCCTATTCCACCAGGGAACTTTGTTCCCTTCCTTTCTTCTTTTAAGAGGACAACTGCTCTCGTATGAGGCAGTTATCGCTCCATTGAGAAGCTTAGCGGAGGATTCTATTTCCTCTGTATTCCTGGGTATAATAACCCTTGTTAATTTTCTCGAGAGGGCACGCCTATAGGCGTCCCAGTCGGTGTCTTTGGGATTCCTGTACCAGCTCACCTCTGGGGAGGGAGCTACGTCCAGTTTGAATCTGATATGACGATGGTCCGACAGAGAAGGTTCCGTCGATACATTCCAGTTGTGAATCAGTGGGATCGCAAGTTTGGATCCCAGCGTGATATCAATGACCTCTTGCCTCCGTTGGGTAACGAGGTGGGTGTATTTCCCCGATTTAGTATTTCTAAATCGGTGGTGTACAGGTACTGTAGTAGACTACTGCCTCTAGGATTGACCCCCGTGCTGCCCCAGCAAGTGTGGTGCGCATTAGCGTCACATCCTATAATGAGAGGCAGCCGCTCACTTGTACAAAATTGAACCAGTTCCTCAAGCTCAGCAGAGGGTGGTGGAGTTGGTGAGTCATAAGGAAGATAGACAGAGCCAAGGACAATCTCCACTCTGTCATTTCCTCTCTTTAGACTCACTTTGATAGCAACAAGATTCCTGGAACAGAGTTCCGGAATTGGTGTTGCCTTTATTTCCTTAGAGACATAAATACATGGTCTTGGGATGTTATGTGTGGAGGAGTAGATAACCCCGTTCCTTTTGTCCAGGCCCTGAATGGAGCCTCGACGGACCCAAGGCTCCTGAATCGGTGCTATTTGTGTCTGTTTCACAGCGGCATGCCTACTGACAATCGCAGAAGGCGGCTCACTATGTTGCAGATTAATTTGGAGTATTTCCATTTTTTTTTTTTTTTTTTTAACTTACCTCTTACTTCGGACCAGGCAGCCCCTCCGTGGCCCAGGATAAGTCTAAGCCCCTTGGCTTCAACCATCTGAGCAGCTGTAGTACTAACACCAAAATAGTATAATTTTGTGCAGAGTATTATGATTTAGAGTGTCAAATGCCTTACTGAAGTCTAAGAGAACCAAGCATAAATTTTTGTTTGCATCGCACGCCCTAGATATGTCAGTAACTTGTATCATTGCTGTTGTTGTGTTATGATGGGGACGGAAAACAGACTGCGTAGGAGGTAAAATATTATTTATATTCAAATAATTACCAAGTTGTTCATGGACAATTGTTTCAAGAATTTTGGATATAGTAGGCAGTATGCTAATAGGGCGAAATTGAGACACATCGGTAGGATTGTTAGTTTTGGGAATGGGGATAATATTTGCTCTCTTCCATTGACGAGGAAAAGTCCTAGTCAATAAGCATGTATTGATTATGAAAGTTAAATGCTCGCTCAACCGCGGAATAATAAGAGATAACATAGTCAAATCTAAACCATTCGCACCTTTAGCATTGGATTTAATAAGACTTATTTTTTTTTCAACTTGGTCTACAGTTACTTCTGTAAAATCAAATTTTTTGCTAATATGAGGAGACACTTTATTAGGATATGACTGGGAAATTAATGTGTAATCATGATTATCTATTTTTGGCACATTATTTACAAAAAAGTTATTAAAATCTGTTGGGCTTGCAACGTCAGAGGAAGGATTTTCCACATAAGGGTTGATATTTAACCAGTTCATGGTACGCCAAAAGTTTTTCGGATCAGTTTTAAATTTGCTCTGTAAGTAAGCTTTTTTTCTGTTTTTACACATACATTCACAAAATTACGTAATGACTTATACTCACGTAAAGAAGCTTCTGACTGCATTCGTTTATGTCTAAGACGCGCTTTGTCCCTTTGTGTCATCAATAATTTAAGATTAGGTGTTAACCAAGGTGCAGGTGGTTTTTTTATTCTAGCCGTTTTAAAGGGGGCATGAATATCATATACAAATGTTAATGTTAAATTATTATTCCAAAAATCTATCATTTGGTCTACATCTTTCAAACTATAAATCAAATCCTAGTTAACATTTTCTAAATCATATAAAAAGGTAAGTACGGAAAAGCGTAATTTGTTTATTCCTTCTAATATTTAAGTTACGAGTTACTAAAGAATGATCTGAGATATCATCCATGTTACATACCTCCGAGTCCAAGATAATCTTGTCACAGTTAGAGATAATAAGATCTAAAAGCGTCTCCGAAGTATTATTTATACGAGTTGGCTTTGTTATTACCTGATGCAAACCATATTTATTTAAAAAATTCTTAAATTGTACACAATTGTAATCTTGGCTTAAAAAATCTACGTTAAAATCGCCCCCAAATACTACAAAATCATAATCTGGTAAAAAATCTACCACACTTTCCAAATCATCAAGGCAATTTTTTAAATTTGTATTTGGTGGCCTATACAGTGTACCCAAACATAATTTCTTACCTGCTATTTTAGTACTGATCCAAAGTTGTTCCAACGGACTATTTATCAGGGGGGTGGCAAGCACAGAGAATTTTATATTATTTTTTATATAAAATGCAACCCCTCCTCCTCTGCCGTTTCGATCATTTCGAATTAGTTTGAAACCTGGAATATTAAGGCCAATATCAATGCTAGAAGTAATATAATTAAAATATCATTAAGTGTATTACTGTGATAGACGATACAACATGTCCTATATTATTATTACATTCTGTTTAAGTCCTTTGAATATTTATATATTTATAAATACTTCAAGTTTAAGAAATATAATTTTTTAAATATAAATAAATGTTTAATTAGCTATCAAATGTCAGTTGCGTTTTTTTGTTGTTGCTAATTACAGATAGGAGAAAGCGAGGGAGGCAGGGGCCCCCAAGATACTCAGAAGGCCACAGAATAGTAAATACGCCAGCAACGGGAGACTGACTAGAATAATCTATGGGTCACACAACGTCTGTTGAGGAGTTATGAATAAGAATGCGAGTTTTATTGATATAGTTCATTATTATACTAGTTATTTTTTGTCAGTTTTATAAGATGTTTATCATATTAACCTCCCCACAATAAAATTGTGGGAGGTTACTACAATTAGTCCAAAATCGAAAATTGAGATAACATCAGATCTTTACGTTTTGAGGTCCCAGGAACCCAAAAAAGTTGTTTTTGAAAAATGTCTGTGTGTGTGTATGTGTGTGTGTGTGTGTGTGCGTAGGTCTCGCAATAATTGTGTGGACACACACCTCTCTATGTGTGGCCTTTGCTAATTGTGTGGCCATACACATGGCCACACAATTTAAAACCTATTTCTACAGAATCTATGTGGCCTCCCCACCCTATATCTGTCGATTTCTGGAAATGGCCACACAAGTATAGTAAAAATTTGGTGTGTATAATCTCAGAAATTTCACCAAATTGTGTGGCCTTGTACAGTGCTGCCCCCAGCGGAAATATATATTATACTGCTATTATTTCCATTTCTTCGTGTGTATTCAAGATGTGTGTTAAATATATGTCTTTTATGTGGCCCTAACAGTTTTATTGAATTGGTGGGTGAGTATTTAGTAGGTCGTACTACTATTAATAGAACATTATTATAAATGAAATAAGATCATGTTTTATTTGTATAAACGGACTTTTTTTAATCAAATATTATTGATATTATTTATTTATTCTTTTATTAACTGCATTTCATCTAGGTAAGCTTTTTCTTTTTTTATAATAATTTGAAGAAAAAAAAAGGAATATATCAATATAAATGTGAATACACAGTATGTTACACAATAACGGAGAGGGAAAATTGTCATATTACGTTTTAGAAATTAACTTTATTAGCTAGAGGATTAGAAATTTGCTTATGGAAAAAATAATATTCACATAATAAAAAGCGAAATTTACACTAAATGATTCCAAAAAGATAAGAAATGTTAAATAAAAAAAAATAAATTTTGTAGATAAGTCAAATACCAAGTTTTGGAAAGATGATCAAAATTTTAAAAAGTCGAAATTTGTATTTAAATATATTTTAAAACAATAAAAGTCTTGGCAAAAAAATGAAAGGATTCGGGAGAATACGATGCTGGAATGTCGCTTTTGAGAACGTATATCTTAGAGAATCGAGCTCTCTAGACCCACATCCCGAAAGCATCAGTACGCCATATGTCTACATCCATGACGGTCCATCTCTTAGAAGCGTGAAAAAAGATGGAGAAAATTAGGGCGTTAAGGTAACCTGATCTTAGTATGTTAGATTTTTTGACAAAAATACATATTTTCTTTTTCAATTAGCCTATCCTGGACACCACTTATAAAATGGTGCATCAAAATCCCGTATTTTTCTACCAATAAAAATCAGTAGTACTCTTTTGTCAATTTTGCTGCAGTCATAAAAAATGGTGTGTATATTTCGAACGGAAAGTACGCATGCTAACTTTTCATGATTGCAATATGCAGCAATATTCATGCCTAAGCTGCAATAGACCACTTTCCGCTCTTAATATGCAAATAGTCATTATTTGAATAATTAGAGTAATAAAATTTAGAATACAGTTCTTATAAAGCTTCTAAACTAGTCATATTGTAAAGAAATTGTGATAATCAAATACTTGTTTCTATACATTTCTTTCGCTTGGGAATCAGCCGTTATACAGGGTGAGGAACAGTGCTTCGGACTTCGATATTTCGGGTTCTACGATAGCTAGAAATTAAAAAAAATGCAAGTAAACTAGATAAAAAAAGTCTAAAACCAGAAATTATTTTCGAATATACAGGGCGAGCCAAGACAAAATTACAGGATCGAGTGCCTTTTTTTAAATGGAATGCTATGTACCTATATCAGTATATTTTTTGAAGCCTCGTTCTATACTCTGTTCATTCCTATATTATTATTGGCTATCTGCCAACCACTTGAATGTAATGAACTTTTGTGTTGAAATAATGCCATCTGCAGATGCATATTGAAAAAATCACCAGTTACAATTATGGGTTTTAAGAGAAACTTATGTGAATGCTAGTTATGAGACATCTGATTAGTGTTTTTGAATCATTGTTACTTCGTAAAAATGTACAGGGTGGCCAAAAATTATTTTTCAATTAAGAACTTTTTAAATTGAATTTTATCAATTTTTCGACGATGTGATGAAGAAATAAAAAATGAACATTTTTTGTGAATACTTCCCTATGGCTAATTGCAACCATTTTTGTTTTATTGAGCAATAAGTATAAAATCCGAGAAAAACTTTAAGAATAGAGTTTTCTTCAAATAATTCATTAGAAAAAATTATAAAAAGTGCTCAGTTTGCTCATTTTGATCGACACTCTATGCGCTTTTGAAATGAGGTTTCTACTGCTCCTAAAATTGCCGGTGTGATAGATCTAAAAGGAGTTATTATCGTTTTCTTCATATTTTGTACTGTTGTTGGTGTGTCTTTATAAACAATTTCCTTCACATATCCCCATAAAAAGAAATCCATTTTTGTAAGATCTGAGGATCCAGCAGGCCATTTAGCGGGTTCATTTTTTCCAATCCATTGAAATGGGTAGGTAGTATTTAAGTGATCTCTAACTGAATTTTAATAATGTGGTGGAGCACCATCTTGCTGAGACCACATCCCATTTCAAATCCTTTCAGGAAGATTTACCAATAATTGAAGACCTAAGTGGATAAAGGTGTTATGTCGCATTTTTAAAAAAATTACTTTATGCAATTTTTGAACACTCCTGATACAGATTTAACACCCAATAAACGGTAAATTCTAAATTTGTAATATTTTATAGAAACTTTTTAATTATAAAGGCGCCATGTCATACATACAACCAGTAATTTTAGTGGATGTACACAGTTTTGGACAGAAAAATCTAGTTTCATAACAGCTTGATATTTTTCTTTAATATTAGTGTAAACAAAAGAACATAACCCAAAATTATCTATTTTATCAGGTATTATTTATTTGAATCGAAGACAAAATAAATAAGTTCCAACTCATAACCGTTTTGTTTAATTTACTCAAAACTTTAAAAGTGTGACATAACACCTTTATCCACTCAGGTCTTCAATTGTGGCAGATAGTTTTCAAGAAGATGAAGATAAATAGCTCCAGTCAATGTTCCATCAAAAAAATGTAGCCCTATTACATGTTCTCTAATAATTCCTCTCCAAACGTTTATAGACCATTTGTGCTGGTTATCAACTTGCCTAAAAAAGTGAGGATTTTCCGAAGCATAATAATGGAAATTGTGCCTATTAACAAATCCATTTTTATGAAAAGTTGCCTCATCAGTGAATAAAACATTATGAAAGAAGGTGACATCTTGCATTTTTTTCTCTGGCCCCATTACAAAAATGTAGACGCCTTTGAAAATCGTCATCAGATAATTCCTGGTGCATTTGAATATGATATTCCTACTAACGAGTACACTTCTCTCTGACTAATATGAGGATTCTCAACCGTTGCCAGTACCACAGAAAACGCATTTTCCTCATTCACAACACGTTTTATTCTTTCTCTTTTTTTATATTCGACATTTTCAGTTTCCAGAAATCTATCGAGAAGGTTTTGGAAGCTGCTAACATCCGGAATCCTTCTTCAGAATACCTGTGCTTATAAATTCTACTAACAAGCAAACAATTTCTGTCCGACTACCCCAAAACAAAAGTCATGTCTACCAGTTCCGCTTTATTAAAATTCATTTTGTAAAACTCGAAATATTTTAAATTTAATACAAATGATAACTGACGACTGATAAGTACGATAAATGTCCAATTGTACAAGACAATTCATACCAAACTGAGCAAAAAAAATTACAAAAAACTATTACAGTAAGGGACCAGTGAAATACTATTTACCCACTTCAATGGATTAGAAGAAATGGTCCCACTAAATGGTCTTATTTCAAAATTGCATAAAGACGTGTGTCAATCAAAATGGACAACATGTAGCAAAATATGTGTTCTATTTGAAAAAATTGAGAAAATTCAATTTAAAAAGTTCTTAATTGAAAAATAATTTTTGGCCACCCTGTAATTAGATGTCTCGTAACTGGCATTCACATAAGTTTCTCTTAAACCCCACAATTGTGACTTTGGTGATTTTTTCAATATATACTTCCAGATGGCATTATTTCAACAAAAAAATTCATTACATCCAAGTGGTTGGGAGATAGTCAATAATAATATAGGAATGAATAGTCTAGAAAGTGGCTTAAAAAATTTTACTGATATACACAGCATTCCATTAAAAAAAAGGCACTTGATCCTGTAATTTCGTCTTGGCTCGCCCTGTATGTTCTAAAATAATTTCCGGTTTTAGACTTTTTTATCTAGTTTACTTGTATTTTCTTTTTAATTTCTAACTATCGTAGAACCCGAGATATCGAAGTCCGACGCACTCTTGCCCCACCCTGTATAACAAAAGCCTTATAGCAATGGGAATAAATCTTTAAACGTAATTTGCCTGAATACTGTAAAATTGAAAGAAATATCGAACATTAGTGTGACAATTGTTTTAAAGAGTATGAATTGTCAAAAACCACAGCATTTAAAATTTTTTTTTATAAACAATCTATCAATACCCGAAGTATTACAATTTAAATACAGGCATCCTACTACACACTAATCATAGAATAATGCAATACCTAATATGATATATAATCTATATGACATTTATTTTAAAATAAAAAAATTTCCCTTCTAGCATAACGTAAGTAGTGTAATCCTAAAGTAGCAAAGGGCAGGCGACGGAAAGTGCATAAATAAACATTTACAGATTTTTTAATATGAAAAATATGTACATGAATTACAGGGTGTGTATTATTGTCCACACAATATACACAGAATTGTGGGGCTTGGCCACACAATTATATTTTTGCAAAAAGTAACATTAATTTTGAGTGTAAGAAAATTTTGAAAATAGAGTTAGAAAGCTCTCGAAGTGGTGAGTATTGATTACGTAATTACTTGAAAGACCCCATTATTTGGCGAAATGTCCAGTGTCCACACAATTATTGCCGCACCTGTATGTGTGTGTGTGTGTGTGTGTATGTATGTTAGCACGATAGCGGCGAAGCTACTAAACGGATTTGGATGAAACTTTGCATGAGGGTTTCTTTAGTGCTCCAGAAGATCTGAAAAGGTTTTGGTTGAGATCGGATTACGTTTAGTGCCGTTTTGGCACAATAAGTTGTTTATTTTATGATTACTTACAATTTGTAATTGGACCATTGAAAAGCAGTAAAAATTCCGATTTCAACGATATATCACACTTGCACTTTTTCGATTTGGTTTCCGTGAAAAAAAATAAAAAACACGCTTCTTGTGTAAGATAAATTTTATAGTCTAACCTAACGTTCGATAGACGTGTCAGAGAACGTATACCACAAAATAATACAGGGTTGTACCCCTTACTCTTTGCAAATTTGCAGCCGCAAAGGCTTTTTTTAGAGACTATTGACGGAATCGGGACTGTACTGATCTGACAAGAGTGAAATTCTACATCTCAGCGCGACATTCCGAACGACTAATTATTTACGGTTAATTAGTTATTAACGTGCAAAGATTGTCTATCTCTTTTTTGCGGGGGAACGAGATGGAAGATGGACACTCTTCTAACACAAATTCGGGATCGAGAAACGTCAAACGAAAAATTGCAAAAATGTCACTTTTGATTCGTTTGTGCCGAGCTGAATTTTCGAATTTCGACATGCAATTTACGATGCGGATCAACTACAAGTCTTTCTCTTTCCATCGCTACATAGTACGGCCGTCGCGGTATCGTATTTTTTAAAATACGAGTAAATTTAGATGTCTTGTTTTCGACCAAAATTTACCCTCGGATGCCGCAACTCTGAAAACGGTTTTTCATCTGTAACTCGGAAACTGTGAGAGATAGCTCAAAAATAAAAACTAGCTAAGGAAAACTACATGTCAGGAACGTTTTGCCGTACTCGAAATTTTAATGGGACTTTTCGTTTGGGTCCGGCGGGCCTTTCAAGATGACGGTGTCATGCACTTTTTTCATTAAATCGTTCGTAACTTCTAAACGGGGACTCCTACGGCAAAAAACTTCGACCTAACTAAATTGTAGAGAATTGAATTACCTAAAAGCCTTTTTTTGGATTTTTATGCTGCTGCAAAAATTACCGAGATACGATCGGCCAAAGTGGAGATTTTTTTGAAATTCGTCTAAAATCTCGAATTTTTTCTCTTTAAACCTCCATAACTCTTAAACGGCGTCCCTAGGCCAACATACTTCGCCCTAACGAATGTGTAGAGAATTTAATGCTACAAAAAATTATTTTTTATTTTTTGACATAAGACAAAAAATAAGGACGTTAGGAACGAAACAAGTCGAAATTTACATTTTCCAAGGAAACGTGTTTTCTTCTCTTCTCTTGCGAATATCTAGATAAATATTGATTTTGGCAAAAAAATAGTAGGGATCTATTAGAAAGACAATAAAATGATGATGAATTTGCTTTGTCAAAAAATGTCTGTAGGATTAATGGTTTCGCTGCTATATATGTTTCAACACAAAATTTCGATTTTCCCATATGCCCAAATTATATTTGATACTGATTTTTAAAATTTCCGAAGTGAAATTTATAGTTTTTTGTCCTCAAAGCAGTGCAATGTACAGGGTGATATTCTAATAATGACAGAGGTGTTTAGTGATTTCGGCTGATAATTCGGGAAGGGTTGAAGATATCGAACTGAATATTTGAAACGTAGGTATAAATATTGTAGACGGACGGATTACGAGTGAATTAATAATACATCTACGTCACATGACGTCACAAAAATGAAAAATTATTACAACAGACGAACTGGTACAGATATCGACTAACGGTTGGAGTTATTGAATTGAAATTTGAAATGGAAATATTGTAAATGGACGGAATAAAAGTGAATTAATAATACACCTACATCTACATGACGTCACAAATAAGACAAATTCTTACAACAGGCGAACTGGTACAGATATTGACTTAACGATTGGAAACATCCAATTAAAATTTGAAATGTGGGTGGAAATATTGTGGACGGACGGAATACAAGTGAATTAATAATTCACCTACGTCCACATGACATCACAAATAAGAAAAATTCTTAGAAACTGGTGCAGATATCGACTTAACTATTGGAAACAACCAATAAAAGTTTGAAACGTAGGTGGAAATATTGTAGATGGATGGAATACGAGTGAATTAAAAATACACCTACGTTCTGATGACGTCATAAGAACATAAAATTCTTATACCAGGCGAACTGATGATGATATCAAAAAAATATTTCTACAAGACGAGTCACAAATTTTTTTTTTAATTTTCAAGAAATATCAAATTTTCGGAGAAATGTCACTTTTCAGAAAAATGTCAAATTTTTAAAAAATGTCAAATTTTCAGGAAAACGTCAAATTTTCGGAGAAATGTCACTTTTCAGAAAAATGTTAAATTTTCGGAAAAATGTCACTTTTCAGAAAAATGTAAAATTTTCGAAAAAACGTCAAATTTTCGAAGAAACCTTTCAGAAAAATGTCAAATGTTTGAAAATTGTCAAATTTTCGGAGTAATGTCAATTCAGAAAAATGTCAAATTGTCGGAGAAATGTCACTTTTCAGAAAAATGTCAAAAATTCAGGAAAATGTCAATTCAGAAAAATGTCAAATTTTCGAACAAATGTCAAACTTTCGGAGAAATGTCACTTTTCAGAAAAATGTCAAAAATCAGGAAAATGTCAAATTTTCGGAAAAATGTCAAATTTTCGAAAAAACGTCACATTTTCGAAGAAATGTCACCTTTCAGAAAAATGTTAAATGTTTGAAAATTAGCAAATTTTCGGAGTAATGTCACTTCAGAAAAATGTCAAATTTTCGAGAAAATGTCAAATTTCCGGGGAAATGTCGCTTTTTAGAAAAATGTCAAAAATTCTGGAAAATGTCAAATTTTCGGAAAAATGTCACTTTTCAGAAAAATGTCAAATTTTCGAAAAAACGTCACATTTTCGAAGAAATGTCACCTTTTAGAAAAATGTCAAATGTTTGAAAATTAGCAAATTTTCGCAGTAATGTCACTTCAGAAAAATGTCAAATTTTCGAGAAAATTCAAATTTTCGGAAAAATGTCACTTCAGAAAAATGTCAAATTTTCAGAAAAATGCCAGATTTTATTAAATGGACTCAAAGGAAAATTCCTAAAAAATACTACGGGTCCATCTGTGGTATAAGTTCTCTGCTAGTGTGTTAAAGCGTGCAGACTGTATGCTGAGTATTTTTGACGTGTCAAGTGCATCGTGAGATTACAAGTTTTTTCGACGTTTATAAAGCCCGCGGATGGTGTGAGAGGCCATCCTGAACCGCTTACAAGCTCTAGAAGTGTAAGCAACCCCACCGGAATGCTTTCGGTGAGTTTTTTCCAATAAAACTTTAAAAGTGTTAGTAACATTATATTTTAAAAACTATTTCCGCTACTTCCGGCATCCCGCCGGAAATTCTTCCGGCAACATAACCTAAAAATAGTACTACATAACCTAAAAACAATTTAAGACATTGGTACCAACCTAAACATTTTTCAAAAACCAAATTCCCCAGAGAAACATTGGAACCAAAAATTTGACAGCTATCACTTCCCCGATCGATTTAGCGAAAAATCGGTCGAGGCCAAAAGATAAAACTAAATATACCAACTCAAACTTAAACGATCCACCATGAACACTACCCTGGCTACTTCTGGCAGGGAAGCTGTCCACCAAGAGTTATATGGTTTTTTCCAAAGATGGCCATCCCTGCCATCCATCCCATTACCAACGAACAGGTTTCTTCGTTCAGTTATTTCCCGTATCAATAATTAAAATTATTAAGTGCTCTTGCCTTCGAACGTTTTTATAGTATTGTTTATTTTTATATTAATTTTAGGTCCATGTGGACACATTGTAATTTTAACCTAGTTTTTAAGCCTGCCTACAGAAGACAAACAGACTTTTCTATGTTTCTCCAAGCCAAACCGGACCTACCCCGTCCAGCCTCACACTCGCCACGACGGTGTTCACCGTGGTTGTCTGGCTGGCCCCGGGCTAGGATCCGATGAAGCATAATATTTGTATTAAAACATTGAATAAAACATTAATGTTGTGCAGACTATAAATTTAACACTCAAGTTCTTAGGTCCAAATCCCACCGAACGCAAGACTTTTTTTTCTGATTTAATATGAAAAAAATATTTCAACAATAAATATAATTAAATGAGATCGTTCATATTGTTTAGTGCTCTTTTCGGCTTCAAAGATTCACTGGGTGGGGAGGTTCCAGCCGCTTCCAGTAGCTGCCGATTTTTTTTTTATACAGCTACATCTGAGTCAAGAAATTATAGTATAGGCTGCGTAATTCCATGAAATTAAACCCTTAAAAATATATTACAAGTATATAATATTATAATAAATGCAAACGTTGTGCCGAAGATAAAAGTAACAAATTTGATGATAGCGATCAGATTTTAATTCAGACATTAAAAAAAAACGAATTCCCACAAAGAAGAAACTTTTCGATGAGAAAGCCAACAACGGGGCCAGATAATTTTCTCCTTTCCACAAATACAGGTCAGTATGTTTTGAAATATTAAACATCGCCTCAAATAATATAGAAGCGAGATTTGTTCGAAATAAATCGTTGTTAGACAGTTCCTTTGTTGACCCAAAAATATTTGACGAGATATTTACTTCAGCCATAGATGATTTTCCCAAAAATACACTTTTAACGGTGGTCACTGATCAGACTAGTGAATGTCAATAAAAATATTTTGTTAACTGAACTCATCCAGTTTTGTGGACAGTACAAGAATTATGTCATTAATTGGAAGGCTGATACTTTTTCAGAATTTGACGATTAGAAGAGATTAGAAGAGACTGACAGTGAAAACAGCATTAATTATGACAACAAAGAAAGTGAAAATATGATGAATAAGAAGAGGAAATTAGTAGAAAAAGAAAAGATGAAAAGAAATGCTTTGGTTCTTTTTGTACTGAACGAAGTTTCTTCTCAGTCTGGGCAATTTAGTTACTTATAAGTGACTGTTGAATATATTATGAAAGGGTATTCAGTAAATTAAAAATAATAAAAAAACAAATTAAGGCCTCAAATTGATCACATTTTAACAATTTTTGTTATAATGCACACTGAGAGAGATTTGTTTAGTAGTATTAATAAGGATAACACTTTATCAGCAAGCAGTGATGAGTTAAAACGTTTATAAATAGTTTAAAAGCATTTATTGGGGGCTAACACTATTATTATTTAATCTTTTAAAAAAATAGAAACCACTTTTCCAAATAAAATAAGTATTGCTTTTTCTCTTTACTTATATTTACGGCTAACAATGCCCTTACCAACGTAATACATTATAAAATCGAAATGGGAACTTTTTTCCTTAGATTAAGAAAGGGCGCCAAATCAATGTGTATTGCCAGAGGCCCCATCGACAAGCCAGTCCGACACTGCTCGGTACAACAAAATCCTTTTTTATTTTAGATGCTACGGAATCGAACCCGCAGCGACTAAACTAACAGGCCTTGAAACATACTTGGACCCACTCGGCCAACGTTGATTTAATGTCAACTTTCTATTCGCAGCTGACGCCAACGTAAGAAATATTATTACATAATTATCCTGAATTAATTAATTGCTCGCAACCTGAAATTTTGTGTAAATGTAAAAAGTTTCAGGGCACCACTTAAAATTATTATGAAGATACTTACGATCCTAAAAGATGTAAATTCTATCGCTTTGCGTCTATCAATGATAAAATTATTGTTTTAGCTGTATGGTTGAGCAGTTAAACACATGCCCAAGTGTTGAGAAGATAATACGTAAAAGGCAAGCTGGTGAAGACAGGGGCCACCAAATGTCCAATTAGGGACACCCCCTGGGGCAGCAATAGTAAATCGGAGTAGTTATTAACATAACTCAGCATGGGAGTCCCAAGAGGAACAAAAAGGGTGCTACCTACTAGATAAAAAACTTAGATATTTTAATGATGATCGTTGCCCTTTGATAAATGCGTCTCATAACTATGAAATATTTTAAATTATAGAAGTTCTTTTTTCCTCAATGTTTACTCATATTTTTAGTTTAACTAGAAAAGTTTTTACTTATTTTTTCCTTCATTAATTTAAAATAAAAATTTGATAATAATAAAACACGACATTTCCTGGTTGAATGATGGAATAGATATAGCTGAACTCCACTAGGACGTTAATATAAATACGGTGTTAAATAAAATAAAATTAAAAAATAAATATAAAATATTTACTATATGTTATTCAATTTGTGAAAAGATGTAAAATTAGATTTACTTAATTTTAACGGGGTGATTTATTTTTATTTCCATCCACTAAAAGGAATTTTTTCACTATTTTTTCGTCGATTTGGAGGTCAAAATTTATATGAGTCCAAATTTCATTATTTATTTCTATTTCCACCCTCTGAAATTACTTTATTTCATCAAACATATTTTATTCACTAATTTCTTGTTGATTCAGTGATCAAATTCTATTCAAATCCGAAGTTTCTGAATTTTATTTGGTTACTTAGAGGGTTATTTTGATTTCCATCTCCCTGAAAACCACCTCAATTTATCAATGGGATTTTAAAAAATATTTTTCCTATAATTACGAGATTATTCTGGATCAATGAAATTGTAGGAAAACTTGTATTAATTTAAGTTAATTATTGGCTATTGTGCTGGAGTTAAAATTAATGGATAGGCGCTTTCATATTGCTTGTACATTTCAAAATATGTGACACATTTTCACAAATTGCACTTTTATTTAGTCACTAGAGGATTTTTCATCCACAAGACGATAATAAAATCCTTTAAATCAATTTCAAGACATGATTTTTGACCACTTTTAGGCGCATCTTGGCACACAATGCAAGGGTAGGTCGTGGTGGTCCAATGCTCCGGCCCGCTCGGTCTTCAGATCTCGAGCCATTGGAATTTTATTTGTGGGGACATTTAAAGACATTGGTTTATTTACCTAACAGTAATTATTCATTTATTTGCTTACTTATTTGGTACACTGTCCAACAGGAACTTAACCCAATTATAGGATAGGGAAGTACAGCGAAGTTCTACAAAAATTATTTGTTTTAGCGAACAAAAGAATGTACAAATACAAAGTGATAAAAGAGATTTAAATACCTTATGGTAGAAAGAAAGGCAGAAAAAAGATAGAAAGTATAATTTGTAACATTATAAATAAGAGACGCATGATAGAAAGGAAAAACAAACATGATAAATCTGTGTCTTTGGTAATGTTTTTAAAATATTGTTACATGTTACCTCCCAGAGACATCTATGTGAGTTTCCTACAAATAATATAGATAAGTAAACAGTTCAGTTAGTTATTGGCTAGTTCAGCAATCGTCGGAGAGATGGCGCGGCATATAGAAACGTCTAGAATTCTATAATCTTCCAGAAGCAGTCACCCAAGACTGTGAAAGCAGAGTTTTAGTTAAGTACAGTTCAAGTGAGCAGTTTAGTTCAGAAGACAGTTGAGATAGCGAGTTCGAAATATTAAGAAGTAAACTAAGTGGCTGAAGTAGTGAATTGTAGTATTTAGTATTATATTAGTGAAGTAATTATTTGTTGTAATTAGTACGTAAGTTAATGAATTAGTGTTAGTGTTACCCTCTGGTGTTATAATTTACGGATCCACAATACAGGGTGCTTAAACAGGGGTGTAAACACGTAACAGTATTACGGCAATAATTAAAACATCGCCATAGATTGCATTATGGTCGTCGCATATTTCATAAACAAATGAGATTTTAAAATATTTGTGTAGGGCGTGGCTAGATAAAACACAGAACTGTAACAAATTACGGGAATGTTAAAAGATAATTTGGTAAAAAATAGTGGTGCGTCAATAATATTAATAATTTTAAAAAGAAATATTTGAGATATGCATTCTCGCCTACGGCATAAACCAACTAAAAAAGTGCCAACTAAAAAAGTAAAAAATACTGCTGTCCAAGGAATCACTACTTCCACATCCAGATTTTCTACCCAAGTCTCTCACAACGAAAAAATTTTGTATGTAGAAATAATTATTTATGGAACTTTAATAATATAATATTTGAAATCGTCTACTCGTGCAGTGCAATTAGTCATTATATATGAAAAATTACGGAACCCAGCTATAGTGAATGGATTTGAATGATTTTTTTTTAATTGGATTTCTAATGCCACAAACTAAAAAGTTTACCCATTGAAAATTACCGCAATTTCAAAAATCCGTAAATAAAAAAAAATAAAAACTTTTTGGAATTTCAACGAAAAAGAAATTATCGGAAATATTAAATATTTATTTTAAGAAACTAACGATTTTTATAGTTTTCTAGGTTGTTTATAAAGAATTTGTAAAAAACTGCAAGATGGCAGAAGCTCCAAAAATCGAAATGAATGAAAGACACTTTAAATAATACAAATACATCGATTTCTTTTATAGAAAATAATTTATTAACAACTTTTTTTTTTAATTAAAGGTAAAGAGCCCACCTTTCAATTAAAATCGATCCGAAAGAGACCAGGTTAATAGATCTTATTTTATTTTAGTTTAACGTAAAAAATGCGCTAGCAGCGGAAACGCCGTCAACGACAATTTCGGGGCAAACTTCTATGTTAGATGTACTAGGGACTTAATTTTCTTTTTTAATTAAAGGTAAAGAACCCACCTTTCGATTAAAATCGGTCCGAAAAGGGCCAGGTTAATAGATCTCATTTTATTTTAGTTTAAGATAAAAAATGCGCCAGTAGCGGAAACGCCGTCAACGACAATTTCGCGGTA
Source organism: Rutpela maculata (assembly GCA_936432065.2). Lineage (NCBI taxonomy): Eukaryota > Metazoa > Arthropoda > Insecta > Coleoptera > Cerambycidae > Rutpela > Rutpela maculata. Next base: position 166,637,383 of record OW386285.2, read on the forward strand.
AACTTCTACGTTAGATGTACTACGGACTTAATTTTTTTTTTAAATTAAAGCTAAAGAACCCACCCTTCTATTAAAAGTGTTCTAAAATGAGCCAGGCTTAATTTTTTTTTTTAATTAAAGCTAAAGAGCCCACCTTTCGATTAAAATTAGTCCGAAAAGGCCCAGGTTACTATTTTTTTTTAATACAAGTTTTACCCGAAAAATACGCGTTGGTAGCCAAAATTATTTTGACAATTTGAAGCTAATAGCCTTCTTATTAGCTCTTGGGTCATAATTTGTAGGTAAAAATGTTGATGATTATTATTATCTACGAATATATGTATTCAAAAATGCAAACAAAAAATTTTTTGTTTCGCTGCTAAAATGAGTCTCGTAGGATGACTAATAGGTCTATACTTAGTTCTCAATTGCATTCAGTTTCTTAGTAGAAAATATGGAATTCCATCAGGACCAGTAGTTAAATTATTTTTAGATATTAATGACTGAAATCGAAAACGTCGGAGAAAATTAGTTTACATGATTATCCTTGTATTAAAAATTTACAATTGTTTATATCATTAAAATTTATAATAATTACTATTTAGCATAAGTTGTTAATAAATTATTTTCTATAAAGAATTGATGTATCTGTATTATTTAACGTTTCTTTCATTTATTTCGCTTTTTGGAGCTTCTGCCTTCTTCAAATTAATTTTAAAAAGTTTCATTTTTTTACGAATTATTTATAAACAAATTAGAAAAATATGACAATCATTATTTTCTTAAAATAAATATTTAAAAATTCCGATAATTTTTTTCTCGTTGAGATTTCAAAAAATTTTATTCATTTTTTTTTAATTTACGGATTTTCGAAATTGCGGTAATTTTCAATGGGTAAACTTTTTAGTTTATGGCATTAGAAATCCAACAAAAAAAAAATCATTTAAATCCATTCACTATAGCTGGGTTCCGAGGTATAAACCTAATTGCACTGGACTATACTCCAAAAACCCATAAAATGATATCCCACATCGGTAGTGGGTGGGGGCGGATGAAGTAAAAAAATATATTGAGGTTTTTGGTTCTTGTACACACACTAAATCTTATTTCTTTTTTGGTCATCCCCTTTAATAATGGAATTTGGTAAATATGAACTTACTGAGAAAATATATTCACCTTCTCTGAAAAGTGTTACGACAGCCTTGCCATTCACGATAATTGATGGCGTACCAGAATTCCTTACCGCATATACTGTTTACCTGTGTAATTCGATGAATATCATTTTACGACTGGCAATCAGATACTTGGTGATTATAATCCTCCTGAATTCAAAAACACATTCGCCATCTTTGAAAAATGGTGCGAAGGTCTTGTCTTTCACGATAATTGACGGCTTATCAGAACTTTCTACCGCATATACTAGTTACCTGTGTAATTCGATAAGTGTCATAAATTTACGACTGGCAATTAGGAATTTGGTAAGTATGAACCTCCTGAGAGCGAAAATACATTCGCCATCTTTGAAAATGTTATATTTATAATATTCATCAAATTAAACAGAGAGAACGTTTTTTTTGCTCAAACTCAAAATCTCGACATGTCATGACATTCTAATCCTCAGTACAATCAGTACATGCGGTAGGAAACTCGAATATGCCATCAATTACCGTGAATGGCAAGACCTTCGCACCATTTTTCAAAGATGGCAAATGTATTTTTGCACTCAGGAGGTTCATACTTACCAAGTATCTGATTGCCAGTCGTAAATTTATGATATTCATCAATGGGCTCATTTAATGAATTTTATTTAGTAGTTGTTATTTCTTGTGGATAAAGTATTACTTAAAATTAGACGATATTGAAAATTTCAGATAAATCCGATATCTGGTTTTCTAAATACACGATTTTTAAAGAGCACGGTGCCACCAACATCGTGACGCCAGAGAATAGTAATATAAATCGGTGAAAATAGTTGATAAACTGAAATTCTTCACAAACACGCGTACGTTTCAAAACACACTGCTTGAGTTAACGATTTGTAATATTGTGAAATTATAACAACGCGCTGCAGCTAGCCGCTTCGGTTAGCGGGTTCTTATCAAGTGACGTTGTTGTAGAACTCTCCAAAATCGTCCTAAGTTGAAGACAGAATCAAAATTCGACTTAAGCAAAAATTTCATTTAAAGACATTTTTAAGAGTCTGCAGAGGCACAGATCAGTCTATAAGGACCATTTTGGGTTCTATAAGGCGTTGGAAATGACCAGGTGAAAATTCGAAGAAACACCGAATTTTCACTTAGGAAAAATGTTTTTGGTTCAGGATATGAGAGCAAAAGTATATAATGACAAAGATTTATGAATAATATACTTTTTCAAAGGTATCACGAATTGGACTTTGAAAAATAATATTTTCCAAAACTGCGTCGAAATTTGGCTCAAGAATCGATTTATCAAAAGTACGCCAAAATTTCACCCGCAGATTAATTTTTCAAAACTAGTTGAAATTTGGCTTGAAAATTGATTTTCTAAAAGTACGCCGAAATTGGTCTTAAAATAGATTTTTCAAAAGTACCACAAAGTTAGTTTAAAAAGTACCACGAAAATATACTTTGAAATATTTTTTATTTTTTTTTTATTCCTCCACCAAAGACATTAACCTTTGATGTACGGTCATTGAAAGCCCAGTTCTAAAGTATGAGCATAAAATTTTAGCGATGCACTGCATCCAAAAGGCAAAATAGAAGATTTTGACAAAGCCGGCGTAGCGCCGATAAGCAAAAATTTATAAAAATCAATGCACATGTACAAGGCCGGTTTCTCGCATAGAAAGAGTTTGGATTGACTCAGCGGCTCGCAATTTGGTCGAGCGCGTTGAGTGGTCCAGACAAAGCAATGGTAGGAAAGCCAATAGCAGGGCTTTCCAAATGACAAAGTTACAGAGGAAAACGCCTTGTGCATAAAAAACCAAAAATTCAATTTTGCCTAAAAGTCGCTCGAAGGTGGGTAGCTGCCATATCGATAATATTGAACAACTGCATAGGAGCAAGTAAATCGTGGACTGATCGAACGCCATTAAACTTATGCAGTTATAAGTCCTCACGAATGTGTTTGAGTACGTGAATCTCCACGATACAAGAACTTTAAAGCTAAGTAGTCTCTAGCGAAACTAAATTCATTTAGTAAAACTTTTTTAAGTTAATATCAGTCAGCCGTAATTAAGAATTACAAATAGTCTCAGACTTCTCTAAAAAGCTCGCATTTTGATTCTGAGAAGGTATGCATGAATCTTCTCTACCGAATCGATCGTTAGCGTAAGCGCTCTCGTTTGTATGGTCTGAAAGCCATTACCTTGATTGGGGGAGGCACGATTCTTATCTTGAGAATTTTGTATAACCGCTTCTGTTAAATAAACGGATTCTTTGAACTATTGTTTCTTAATTGATCTTGAGGCCTGTTGACGGTCTATAATCCCTGGAACTTTCGTATCGAAAACCGGATGTGTCGAGTTAATTCACATTAACACTTGACCTTCTGGTTGCCCTACGGAAGTTTGATAGGAATTTTTTATGCGTTTTTTGAGAAACAGAGTCCGTTATTAGCAGCCCAAAACGAGGATTCCGCGTACCAAAACTAATCCCTCCGCAGAGAAATTCTTCGGTTGGGATTTTTTTATGCAAAAATTCAGGAAATTAAGAGGTGCCTAAACCCCCAACGAGGGAATTCAGGTTCAGAGAGAGCGTCATTACCGATCTGTGGTAGTGCAGCCTTGGTCCATTATCCGGCTATCGAAGTGCATCTTATCTCGAACCCGCCTGGGAGGTAGAAGAACGTGGTAATACGCGACGGGCGCCCCCTGAGAAATAAATTGGTGTCGCGTCATTTTGACGCCCGGTAGTGCGTTCTTCTACAACGTCACGGCTTATACTCGACCGCTGGTTCGGTCCATTTTTATGATTTTTTTTAGACGATTTATAGGTCTCACAAAATTCTAGTTTTTTGCACAGGGTCTTAAAATTATAAGATCTTTCAGATAATCAAATAAAAAAATAGTGCCAAATGAGCCCATTACATGAGTCTTACTGTCCACGGAGCGTCTTGTGACGAATGCATGCGGTTTTTGTGTAGTTTAACGGCTGTGACGGTGCTGCTCCATGGACACAGTTTCGTTTGTTTCTACGCAAGATGCAAGCAAGCGATGGCGTGCGTATGCCGTGCGTATGACGTGCGGTTTACGTGGACAGTAGGGCTATAACTATTACATGCGGTAAGAAGCTCCGATACGCCGTCAATTATCTTGAAAGGCAAGACCCTTGCACCACTTGTCAAAGATGGCGCACTTATCTTCGCAATCAGGAGGTTCATACTTACCAAGCATCTGATTGCCAGTCGTAAATTTATGATACTCATAGAATTACAAGGATAACTAGTACATGCGGTAAGTTATAGAAATATTAAATATTTAATTTGCATCTGGCTGCATCGACTCATGTCGTAATGCCAAAAAAAAAAAAAAATAGTACATGCGGTAGGAAGAGCCAATGCGCCGTCAATTATCGTGAAAGGCTAACAACCTTCGCACCCCTTTTAAAAGATGGCGAATGTATTTTTGCACTCAGGAGGTTCATACTTACCAAGTATCTGATTGCCAGTCGTAAATTTATGATATTCATCGAATTACATGGGTAATCAGTACATGCGGTAGGAAACTTCGGTATGCCATCAATTATAGTGAACGGCAAGACTGTCGTACCACTTTTAGAGAAGGCGAATATATTTTCACACTCAGTAAGTTCATATTTACCAAGGGCCTAATTGCCATTCATAAACTTATCATTTTTTTCTTTTCAAAATTAGGCGAGCGTAGCGCCTCCTTGTACCACCCAAAATGAATGGGATTCATGATTTTTGGGGGTAAATTAAGAAATCCCTCCAACCCCCAATGTGTAAACCTATGACTTTGTGTACGTTTTTTAGATTTTACAAGTCACATTTCTTATACATTTGGGGGCCTGCCGTACGCCCCTGTACCAAAGAAAAGGGCTGGCATGGATATTTTTGTGCTCTGCCATCCCAAATTAAAAACAATTCACACATTTTGGGATTAAACCTATGACACACAATTAGTGGTCGGCGAGCTCCTAGTTTACAACGGCAAGAAATGGAGAGATGGCAAGAGTTTAGAAAAAAATAAAAAATAATTGAGAAAGTTTTTCCCGATAAAACAGTGACTAAAAAAATGGGCATTAAAAAAATATTAATTTTTTCTCTGAAATCTCTGTAGTTATAAAGTTTGGTTCTTTCACACACATTCTTTCAAATCGGGCTAAACTAGCTGTTTGGCAAATAAGCATCTCTTAAAGTCTGAAAACAGCATCTATTTTCCTTTTAAAAAAATGTGGCTCTAAATTCAACCTAAAAATTCGTTTGATATATTCAACTGGTAAGCAGTTTATTTTAAAAAAATGCTTAAAATTTCATTACAATAATTATTTTAAGAATTAATGTAATAAGAAATATTTCCCCAAGGGCCTACTTTATAGAACCAAATATTGAATTACCTAAATCAGTTTTGAGAAAATTTCTGCCGCCTCCGTCCTCATATTTATTGATAATTAAAATAAAGATTATAAGTTCCTCGTTCGTTCTCGCATGATGCAGCCCCGTGCACTTAACTTCGGACAAGTGTTCAGCTTCCTCTAGCATCTGGAGCTCACAAAACATCTGAGTATTACAGTGCGGCGTCTGTATAGTATTTAGCTTGAGAAACAAGAAGACCGGCTGAGTCGATGGTGCGTGAGAGCAGACGTGTAGATTGTACTGTACTTAGTAAAAATTGTATTTACGCACACGCGTGGTTTCAGGTTATTCGCTACAAAACACGGAAATCTAACTCTAAAATGTTACGATAATCATAAAATTAAGTGATGTTTAATAAACTGCCAATTAAAATATTTTCTGTTAGTTACTGAAAACTTATCATTAAACGTATTTTAAAATGAGTGTGAAAGTGCATATTACTATTGTTTTGTTTTATATATTAAATTATGGCAATGGACGTGAAATTGACCAAACACCGGTAGTAGGAAAGATAGGAACAAGATGTTATGATGATTTTAACAGAGCACAGGTATTTAAACTTTTTAAAAATGTAAAGTGTTCAAAGAAAGTTTGCTAGATCAGTGAACTCGAGAAACGTGATTATCTATAAATACAAACTTTGCCTTCACATAACCAGAAATAATATATAACTTTTATCTTGGTACTTGTAACCTTTCTCCCGCTGTTCTGATTATCTTAACTGTTATAAGAACTATTCCCTCGTTAATTTTATTTTTTTTTTTGACAAATAAAGTGATATAAAATTAAAATAATACAATATTCCTTATCATTCTATTAAATATATTACGATACAGTAATATAGTTTTTGCCAATTCAATACTTATAATAAATTATAAAACACTTGTCTATTTACATTGTCAATAATTTCATGTTAAAATAATGACGTATAACCAATGATAATTATAAACAGAGTGTGCCGAAAGTTCCGGTTACTTTATTATGAGGGATTTAATAATTAGTACCTGCTCTCTAGAAAAGCAGAGGCGGAATGGGGTAACGCACATTTCAATATCATAAACAAGGCTCGGGAATTTTATCTCTGTGACGTCAAAACCAGGGTTGGCTCTAGGTCAGCGCGGAAAGATTTGTATGCAAGTATAACACAATATATCTTGCTTGTACTTTTTTTTTAGAGAATTTCGTAATACCCAAAGTTAATATGGTCAGTTTATTATAAACACTTCCTCGAAGAGGAGGTATTGGGGAATGTAACATTGAATTAACACACACACAGACACACACATGTATTTTTCAATACCATAAAGTAACGCACACTTATGTAATTTTTCACGACTTATAACGAATATAAAAGTATATTGTTTATATTTCACGGCCTGAAAAGCACGAGATATTTTTGTATACCGTCGACTCTGTATAATTTCACGATAGGTTTGTAGATACTTACATACTTATAGCTAGATTTGTACTGAGCAATTACAAAATTGCAATCTTAGATGGTCTACCATTTCCCTTTATTAGATGTTGACATAAATGCACAGGATTGCCGCAGTGTAGGTATAGTTAAAGGGATAAAAGTACCGCCGTACACTGGAATCTAATGTTCACACTCGTGTCGAATGCCTTCAACACTGCAATTGTAAAAGAATCAGCTACGTCTTTAGTACGTTTCACAAATATAGTAGATTTCCTAAAAAACTAGATTACGTATTACTTCCACATCCAGTGGAAAAAAATTTTGAAAATTTGTATTGTTCAAATAGGTTTAGAATGTCATGAAACGTCGATATTTTAAATTTGAGTGGAAAAAAATTTCTGTCTGTCGGTCTATCTGTCTGTAACTTTTTTGTGCGCACGATTACTCTGAAACCGTTTAAGATGTTGACTTGAAATTTGTTACACGTATTTTGACAAGATCTGGAACTAGATTATATTTTGATCTTATTGCGTTGAAGGGTTGGATGGTAAATTAGGATAAATGGAAGTAACTAGATAAATTAAGCAAGCAAGAGTCCGTAAAATTGATATTTAGAGAAGCTAAGTTTCAAAAAAAATTTTGGCATAATGCCACCCCCATTACCACTCTCACCCTATTATTAAAAATTGTGATATAGTGTGTGTACAAGAACCAAAGGCTTCAAAAAATTTTTTTTTACTTCATCCACCTGCACTACCACCCCCTTACACCACCCCCACACCGTTCCTTAGGCAGCGATTTTAACATTTTAAAATTAAATGAAATTCACTTTATCACGTTGTGTAGATTTGTGAAGCACACGGTACATAACAGTTTTATGTCTTTAATCCTTAACTTTGTTATGCATGATTTAATCTGATATAAGAACGGTTTATTTTACTGAGAAAAAATGTTTTATGTTGTCAGCAGCTTATTGGGTTTTTATATTTAATTATTATGAAAATAAACATAATAAATACGCCACGCATATTAAATAGAACAGGAAGGTACGTGTTTGATTCAAAATTGTTTTTTTTATTTGCTAGATATGCATTACATGTTTTTGTAAGAGTCATTATCGTTTTTAGGTGGTTAAAATTATCACCAAAAATATATTGTAGCTGGCAATGATGAATATTTCACCACTTCGTTGTTTTTCTGAATGTTTGCAGGTGTTTGCAGTATAATATTATATCTATATGAGAGCCGCCTCTGGCGCCGAGATAAATCTCCCGAGCCTTGATCATAAATAAACATTTTGTTTTAAGGAATAGTATCGCCAAATTTTGTTAGTTCTTAATGCAGATGTTTTTTTATATCAATAGTTTATTTAAAACAAATTGTTTATGTAGAGAAATAAGTTTACGAGGATTTCTCGGTAGAAGAAAACTGCAATATTGGACTAACTTCTTTATTAGAACAGCTTACAACACTTTCTGATGGCTGCGAGTTTGGTACGGATATTTATATGTCCGGTTTATCAAACTTGTGGCCATTTGATAATATTTATAACTATATTTATTAGACGTTTAATAATCAAAATAAAATAATGGGTAAACAAGTGATAGCGTAAAACTATCAATATTATTTATAACTATATTTATTATGACATTTACTAGTATCGTTATCAAAATAAAAATAACGAGTAAACAAGTGATAACGTATAACTCCTCCCTTCTTAAAATGGATTCATATCCTTTACATGAAGGTTTGAATCTTGGAGTTCAATAGGTTCATTGGGCGGTTTGCCTTTATTTATAATTTTTATGTTAAATGGCTTTGTCTTGAAATATTTAAAGAAAACGTAAATTAAAATTACAAAGATAATCAAAAAGATAAGAAAGTAGAGAATCCAAGTGTGATGAGTAGGAGTCTTGAAGTCTTCAATTTCTAGTGGTTGGAGTTGCTTCAATGATTCAGACATTTTGCTTAAGTCTGCGGGAAATTCTTCTAAGTGAAGGTCTGGTAGTTGGGACATAGTATATCTTTCGATTTTCGGTAGATAGAATGGACGTCCTTCAAGTCTAGTACTATCTATCGAGTAGGTAGTGTTTTTAATAATAATGCTACAGTTGTGTTCGAGTGTAATTTCGCTGAGAGTATTTAGTTGGATTATTTCTTGTTCTGGGCATGAGCTTTTAATAACAACTTCTTCTCGAGGGAAGCAAATAATTTTATCTTTGGAAATCCTTAATAGAAGATCGGTATTTACTTTGATCTTTTGTAGGACACAGTCGTTAGGTTGTTTTCCTTCTAACAAGTTAAGGAAACAATTGGAAGTCCAAGGTAGAGGTTCTCCATCACAAATATGGTATTTGTTGATCGTTTGGCAGGCAGTGTCTTTCCATAAATGGGCAGAATGATCAATACTCAGTACTAGGTAGGGTTTTGGTGGTACGAGGATAGTGTTATTTAAGGGAATGGGAATTAACTGGACTAATTGAAAGTCTCTAATGTCAAAGAGTGGGATAGTTAATTGAACATAAATCAAATTCTTGTTAACTTTAGTCTGAATGTGAAATAATCTGTAATATTCATCAGTGTCTATTTTTAAGAGGTTTCTAGAGTTATAAAGAGTTACTAAAGTCTTCAAAATATGTATTAAGTCTGAGTGAGACATGAAGAAATGATGTATAATTCCTGAATAGGAGTTTACTAGTGCATTTTCTAAAGTTTCTAAGTGATTTAAAATGAGTAGGAAGTTCTGTGATATTTGGTTTGCTAAGCTTTGGCAATATACGTTTTTTCCTAAATTATTAAGTTGGTTTATTGTCGTGTTCAAGTGAAACATGATTGATTTTTCATTTGTTTCAATGACCCCTAAAGTTTTGTTTATTCTATCCATTAGTTGCGTATACAGAGAGGTTCTTAGGTTTAGTTGAGCCGTTAAAGAATGTTGATTCCTCATAAGAGTATTTAACTTTGAATTTATGTCTTCTAAGTCATCTGCGTCAGGAGTACCGTATAAGAATTTATTAATTTTTCCAATAGCATTAACTAGTCCTCGTTTTTTTCGATTCATGGGTTGAAAGTTTAGGAATTTTGAATATACTAGTTTCGAGAGTTGGGTTAAACGCGTGTTTGAATAATTAGTACATATATTCGGGAAATCTAACATATTTTCGGTAGTCTGTTGGATTTGATTTTCGACTATGTTTAAGTCGATGATGTAAGAGAATGAGTGATAGTTATTAATAAGTCGGGTTGGTTGGTAAGTCATTAGGTAGATGGGGTTATGAATGGACTTGATTTTTAGGCAATATGTCCTCAAAATCAACAGTAGTACTAATAGGAGTGGTGACATGTTTGTTGATCTTGTCCTGGATTAGTCTCTGTTTCACCTGAAACAAGGGTTCATCGTCAGAATCATTGTCTGGGGTTTGTTCGAGTGTGTTGTCACGTACTTGATTTTTTGTAAATCGTCCTCTATTAGTAATGATAACGGGTCCTTCGTCTTTTATTACTGTTGCTGATATAAATTTAGGGAGATTCTTTGCGCGTGTAGCTTGGGAATTTCTAATATAAACTATATCGTTCGGATTATAAATTTTTGGTTCTTTGCGATTTTTATTGATTTTTGCTATTATGTTTTCTTTGTCTAGAACTTGGTTTATTCTGAGCTGTTCGTATAGCTCTTGAGTAAGGTTTTTGTGTTCCTGTATATAGTCTGAGGTGATAATTTCGTCTGAGATTTCAAACGGAGAGGGTTTGTCTAAATGTCCAAAAAGAACTTCGAAAGGGGTGTGTTTAGTAAGGGAGTGTATCGACTCGTTGTATCCGATAGTAGCCAATTTCATTAGGTAGTAGTTGGGGAAATTAGGATTTTCTGAGGTTAGGCATCGCATGCTATCTATTAATGAACTATGGAAGCGTTCAACAGGACTGTTGGATGTATGACTATCGGTACTGGTAAAATGTAAAGATATTTTATGCAGGTCACAGTAGTCGATGATCATGGTGTTATTGAATTCTTTTCCTTTGTCACAAATTATTTTGTAAGGTTTTCCGTAGTGTTGAATAAAGGTTAAGAGGTTTTGTTGTACTTCCATTCCTGTTTTAGACTTTAAGGGATAGCTTTGTCCGATTTTCGAGAAAGGGTCGAAGATAGTAAGGTAACATTCATTTGAAAGGTGAAAAAGGTCTATGTGAATAACATCTAGAGGTTTCTTGGGTATTGGTGTATTTTGGAATTTAATTTTCTGTGGGTGCCTGTCGTATTTACAAGTGTTACACGTGTGACAATTTTTTATATATTGGGCAACTTGATAGTTGATATTAGGCCAATAGTATTTTCTCATTATTAAACTAGTTGTGACTTTGGTTCCGCGGTGTACAGTTTTTCCTTCGTGCATATATTTTATTATTTGATTCTGTTTATCTTCTTGAGAGATATCTTCAAGAACTTTATTTGAAATTATACAACTCATTGAGTCGTTGGAGTTTAAGAACCTTTGAAATATTCTAATTATTTTGTGTTTGATAGATTCGTCGTTGAAATTAAAACAATTTTGAGTATTTTGAGTGGAACGTAAGAACTGTTTTACAAATTTAAATACCTCCTCATCGGATGTCCGTGATTTTAGTACAATTCTGTGTCTCTTGTATCCGGAGAAAGGTGTTTCTAAGATATGGGTGTTAGTGACTGCATTGTCGCTTTCTTTTATAAAAATCTGGTTTTTATAAATATTGATGGCTGATTTTGAGTAAGGCATTGTGAATGTGGAACTTGAAAGGGCTGTATGTACAGTGTTGTTGTCGAAAGTACGTTCGTCAATGTCTTTTATTAAATTTTCTGCGATTTCTGGGTCTACTTCGGGTAATTCATCTAGAATTGATTGTAGATCTGGAGAATTTACAATCATCGAATTAGTGTCATCATTGTTGATGGCATTAAGTTCTTGTATAGGGGGTCGTGAGAGACAATCTGCGTTTACGTTGAGTTTTGCCTGGTTAGCGAAAGAAGGTTTGTCGTCAGGAAAGTAAAGTGTGTTGGGATGTTTCTCTAGGTTGGGATTTTTCTGAAACGAGTGCATTTTTCTTCGAAATTTAAATGATCTGTGTGGATAGTTTTTATTTAGATCGATTTTTTGTTTTGAGTTTTCTAGGGGACGTATGAATGTTTCGAAATCTGGATATGATGGAACATCGAAAGGCTGGTCGAAGGTAGCTTGTGTAGAGAATTCCTTCATATTATGAAGTTCTACTGTCGCATTTTTTGCAGTGGTTAGGGTTTCAGGGATAGTAACTGTGCCGTTTGAGAATGATGGAACTAGAATTTCTCCACTGTAAATATCTACAGGTATCTGTTTTACAAGCACGTCATGTGAATTTAAATCATAGGTGCGTGATGTGTCGTTAGGAGTTCTCAATAAGAGGGGTATGCAAACATCATGGTTAAAGAGGGCGTTATTTTTGAAATCTAATAGAAATTTAAATTTTGATAAGTCTTCAAATCCTATTAAACCGTCGTAAAACTCGTGAAAATTATATACTAAAACGTCAAGAGTGTCGTCTGAATTAAATTCGTCGAAGGCAGGGATTTCAGCATGAAATTGTATGTCTGTCTCTCCGTGACATGTTTTAATTTTTGTAGAGTTAGTGTACATACAATCAGAATAGAAGTTTTCAATTATGTGGGGTCTAATGATAGTTTTGGAGCAACCTGTATCTATGAGAAGTTTCATTGGGGGGTTTTGGATTTGTATATATGGTAAACTACAAGGGGCGGTTACTGAATTCAATTCGACGATTGATCGTTCCGAGGCTCTTTGAGAAAATTTACGTCCTCATTGTTTTCTTCATTTTGATTTTGGAACTCGTCTGGTTCTTCTGGAGTGAGATCGATGTTTTCGGAAATATTTAAGTCTGCAAATCGAGGGTTAGGAATATCAGGATATTCTTCTGGATAATAGTAGTAGCCTACTGTCGGATCAAGTTCAGCTGTGTGTAATTCTTGGGCTATGAAGTTTTGGGGACTCGACTGTTTGAACCATGGGAATTGTCGTTTAATTTGGGAGTTCGTGTGTGGTCGAAATTGGGGCGAAAAATGCTGTTTGCTTGTTGATGGGTTGGCAAAATTTTGTCTAGGTTGGACAGAAACACCAGACATTGGAGTGGGCTTATATGACTGAGTGTTTTGTGGTCTTGGTTTAAAGACGTTTTGATTTTGATGTGTATTCTGTCTTCCGAATACTTGTTGGTTAGTAGGGAAATGTGTTTGAATAGTTTGACGTGGGGGTAAATTCATTGGTTGAGATGGAAATTGAGGTTTAAAGCTATGATTTTGGTTCATATGGAAGTTATTTTTTATGAAATTTTGCGACGATGTCTGTCTTGATGTTTTGTTGAATTGTTCTTCTCGGGCTATCAAATTTATAGCTTCCTCTAGTTTTGTGAAGGGGCTTAAACGTATCATAACCTGGTAGTTTTGTGGTAAGGAATGGGTGTATGTATCAAGCGTTAGTTTTTCGTATATTTTGGTATAAGCTGTTTTTTCTGCAGCTCCGTCGTTTGATTGCGAAAGTTTTGCTAATAGTAAACTTTGTAAGTTTTGCAATCTTAACCCAAAGTCATGTAGTGATTCATTATTGTGTCGGGTCGTTTGTCTTAGGTCGTGTTCAAGATTTGCAATTGATCTTGGGTCTGAGAAATGGTCTATTAACGTTTTGCGGATGTCCGTCCAGGAATTTAGGTCAAAGCGGCAACCGACTATGGTGAGAGCTTGCCCGTGTAATTTTGATTTAATTGATTGAAGTAAAAAGTTGTTTAAATTGATGTTATCAGGAGTATCGTTTGGTTTCGCGTAGTTAACTTCGAGTGCGTTACAGGCTGTGACAAAGTCATTGAGGGCGAAAACATTGCCGTCAAATGGTCTTATGGCATCAACATACATTTTTAATAATTGATAATTAACTTGAGCCATCTCTGTATTTTGAGTACTAACAGAAAGAATAGGATTTAATTTACTGGGTCTTAATCTTGCTTGGATAGGTGTATAAGTATTATTTTCTGGTTCGTTACTTGTGCCAGGAGATGTAATAGCTTCCTCTAGGCTTTCAAGTAAATCAGTGAATGACATATGAGTGGTTTACTTAATTATAGGGTCGAGGATCTGACTCTTCCCCGTCTGTAAATTACAGAATGTAATAAACAGCAACTTAATTCTTTAGTTGTCTACGATAGACTGACTTAGCAACTAATAGTTTTTTTTTCAAATATCACACAAATTCTATTAAGAGATAGTAAGTGAATTTAGAAAAAAATTTAATTTCAAGACCGAAAGGATCACAAGAGTTTGAAAATTAAACAATTAAGTGACTTTCAATTTGAATTTGAGAAAGGGAAGCGTTCTAAGGAGCTGAGTATTGACTTACGTTTTTCTTCTCCTCCACGTAGGTTGTTTGGATAGGCCTCAACAATAAAGATTGACTTCTGGCGTCGTACCTCTGGGACTTCTTGCTCGATGCAGGATTTTTCTCAGGGGGTGACTCGATGCACTGAACAACTTGCCAAAAGGGCACTATCCTACCGACTGCGCCAAATAAGTTTACGAGGATTTCTCGGTAGAAGAAAACTGCAATATTGGACTAACTTCTTTATTAGAACAGCTTACAACACTTTCTGATGGCTGCGAGTTTGGTACGGATATTTATATGTCCGGTTTATCAAACTTGTGGCCATTTGATAATATTTATAACTATATTTATTAGACGTTTAATAATCAAAATAAAATAATGGGTAAACAAGTGATAGCGTAAAACTATCAATATTATTTATAACTATATTTATTATGACATTTACTAGTATCGTTATCAAAATAAAAATAACGAGTAAACAAGTGATAACGTATAACTAGAGTAATAAATAAATATATGTTGATTTTAGTAAAGATCTGTATATTCAGATTTATAAGTATTCCGAGGAACCGTATAGAAGAAGGATTTAAAAAAAAATACGTCACATAGTACATAGATCACAACCTAAAAACTTGGATTGTGATTTTAAGGTTGTCGCTGAAAAGTCAATAATAATGAACTGAATAAAAAAAGTAAATAGGTTAAATATTTTATTAGGAAATGTTCTATAAAAAAGCCAAGAAGAATTTTTATCGCAGCATTGAAAATAAAATAGTTATTTTGCCCCAAAGTTTTTCATCCCTTAATTTTTTCGTCTTTACAATAAGGATAAGGATGCTAACATCGTTCTGCCCACGTAGAAAGAATGTAAGCAAGTAGAATAAGTAAAAAGATATTGTTTTTAAGTAAGTGTTTATAAAAAAATGCATTCATAATGATTGACATAATGTATAAACAAAATAGTAAATGTACTTAATTCATTTTTCAACGTCGAATTGACTGTACTATGGCGTACGAATTCTAATCCTAGTCATCGTTCCCTATTTGTTTACTTGTGTGTATTATGTCATGGACAAATGTCTGATGTCTGATAAAAAGTTTACTAATTACATTTATTTCAATGTGAATTCTGGGCGAGCGTAGAGAAGTCTTGACTGTGTATGTATTTCAATACGTACAGTTAAGCAACGTTAATCGCGGTTAGTACTTAGATTGGTGACCCATCTGGGAAAACACAACGATCTCGTCCCACCTTCTAACGGTTTTTATATCAGCGTATACGCAGAATCTATGTAATTTCAAGGCGAGGATTACGTATTGAATATGTCATCCTTTGGACAGGATGTAAAGGAATCGGTCCCTTGTTTATTAAGGGTTAGGTAAATAAAAAATCCCTGTCTTCAAAAGAGAAGAGGTTCGGCAAAATTTCCAAGTTGGGGTGGCTCGTTTCCTAGCGTCGGTGATAGGCCTAGATCGACGTTAACTAAATTTAAAGAAAGTGAATTCTACTGAGTTTAGAACAGACAGAAATAGGTACGCAAGAACATCTTAAAGTAAGTACATTCCTGGATCCTGGAAGGAGCTGGAACCTTCGGTGTAACGCTGCCTCTGAAGTAGTTTCCAGTAAAACCAAAACACTTGAATATTATTACTCTACGCGCGTTTCGTCAATCATGTTAGCATCATCTGGAGATGATTAAAACTAAAGTATATCTATAAACGTTTCTGTATTTATATTCAAATAATATCATGGTTAAATGCACTCAACCGATTTTATCATCCCTACCTAAATTTTACCTCTGTTCAGCGAACCGTGACCTAATAACTAATAAAGCGGACTTTTTGGAATAGGCCCTCACTATTCATACTCTTTTTACGTTAGGCTTCTCTCTCTAAGCTTCCAAGAGCATTCAGCCGTCTGTTATTTGTTAAATTTCTAATTAATCTTGAATTATTGATATCTATTCTATGATTGTTTTTAAAGGCATATTGGGCAACACCAGATGTTTCAGTTTTTACACTTTTGAGGTTCTTGTTAAAATTGGACGTTTGGTTTGCTCAACATACTTCAAATTACAATCCTTACGACTAATTCCGTAAATCCCGCACCTTTCGTTTGATACAGTCTTATCCTATGGGTCACCAAAAAGTTGCGATTTATTTCTCGGTGAATGAACAACTGTCATATCTAAGCTTTTTTAAATCTTGCTTAGACCACGGGTTAACGTATCATCGTATTTATCAGACAGATATCGCAACGTGTGTGTTACAATGATAAACTTAGCAACATGCTAGCAGTGGAAAACGGTGTGCCGCAGGGTGGTGTAATAGGACCGCTGCTATTTTTAATTAATATTAATGATTTACCTAATGCTCATTCAGCATTAACAGTCCTTTTTGCAGATGACACAACTTTCGCGGAACATTTGAGAGAAACTGGTACTAATGTTGTTGATTTGCAAACCAACATTTTAACTAATTCTTCTGACTGGTTTAATGCTAACAAATTATGTTTAAATACCAATAAAACGCATACATTACTTTTTTCCACCAAGAATAATAACCCCAGACTACAAAATTTTTAGGATTAACATTAGATAATAGATTAAGTTGGCATCCACATATTAATGACCTAACAACTAAATTGTCCAAAAAGTACATGTCATCAGACAAATAAAAAACAAAGTTAATCTAGACGCAGCAATTGTTACATATCATGCTTTGTTCCATAGTGGCATGGTATACGGTTTGATAACCAACCAAGTACATAGCATTTTTATTATTTAAAAAAGACCAATTAGAGCTCTGGCTGGTTTGAGTCAACTTGTAAGTTGCAAATCTTGATTCACAAACTTTATTTATTTATTTATTTATTTATTCTCAAACTACAAGAACCTTATTACATGAGAAATATTCGAGTTTATGAACATAATATATTAAAGACAAGTAGTTACTGAATCTAATAAATCATTCCTATCACTACTTACGAAAATAATAATAATCAATTTGGCTAATAACAAAATATTTAACATTAAATCTAACATACTAGCTGAGGGGGAGGGAGAACGAAATCGGAAATTTTATTCCAAACTCATAAAATATTCTTTTAGTATTTTAAAAAATGTATTGGGAGGTAGTCTCATTGTTAGTTCGGTTAACATTAAAATATTATTTGTATTCTTCAGCATTGTGATAATAGGTGTACATGCATTTGCGGTGGTCATGGGTATATCAAAAAATGCTACATTCCTGGTTGTTCTGTTAGATACCTTTACTTTGAGATTTCTTTCAATTTTTGAACAATTTAATATATTATTAAAAATTTTATAACAAGTAAAAACCATATACATAACTCTCCTATTTTCTAAACTAACGATATTAAATTCTCTTCACAAGTAAGTTGTTCTAATAATATTATAATCCGGATAACGGTTGTATTTTTTCAAATATAAATATCTTAGAAATCTATTTTGTACCTTTTCTACAGCATATCTGTCAACTACATATAAAGGATGCCATACTACAGACGCATATTCCAATTTTGGTCTTACTAGTGTATTATATAACATTATTAATGATTTGGTGTATTTAAAATGTCGTGTCTGTCTCATAATAAAACCTAAACTGCGTAACGAGTGTGAGATTACATTTTGATTATGACACTTACATGAAATTTTAGAGTCATACTCTACACCTAAGTCTTTAACTTTATCAACTCTTGTTATTATTTCATTACCCATTACGTAATTATGTCTGATTTTCATTCGTTTTCGCGTACAACTCATTACTGCACATTTAGATATATTAAATTGTAGTTTATTATGAACATTCCATTCGTACACGCTGTCAATATCTTGTTGTAAAAATACGCTATCCTCATCGTTATTTATTTTGTAATAGAATTTCATATCATCGGCGTAAAGTAAACATTCTGATTTTTTAATGACAGTTGGGAGATCATTTATAAAAAGAAGAAATAACAAGGATCCTAAGTTTGATCCCTGAGGTACGCCAGAGTTTGCATTTAATTTAATAGAAATTTTGCCATCATATTTGACCTTAAATTTCCTATCTTGTAGGTACGATGCAAAAAATTTTAAAGCGTTTGAGCTGAAACCAAATCTATGCAACTTTCTCAAGATGACGTCATGGTCTACTTTATCGAAAGCTTTTGTAAAATCAGTGTAAATAACATCGATCTGTGATTTTTCTTCCATAATTTGAAACACATCGTTAGAGAAAGTCAATAGATTGGTTAAGGTTGATTTTTTTGGCACAAATCCATGCTGTACATCGGAAATTTTATATTGAACATGACTCCACACTCTTGCATATATGATTTGTTCAAATATTTTGGCCAGTGTACACAGTACAGCTATTGGTCTATAATTTTTAATATGAGAGATGTTTCCAGACTTATGGATAGGAGTTACCAATGCTTCCCTCCATAAGTCTGGAAATGTTTTATTTTTTTAACTCAGGTTAAATATATACAATAGCGGGGCTTGCAGGTATTCTGCACACCCTTTGATAATATAGGGTGGAATGTTATCCAAACCTGCTGATCTTTTTGGTTTCAATTTCTTAACTGCACATTTATATTCTTCAACAGTAATATTATCCAGATTAAATAAATCACCCAATATTATATCACCCTCAAACTGTACATTATAAGAGGCTTTTTCTGTATTATATACGTCATGAAAGTATCTTGCAAAACTCTGCGCTTCCTCTCCATGTTCTATATCTACACCATCCAATGTCATAGTACTGGAAGACGTTCCTTTCTTTTTATCTTTAATATATGACCAAAATTCTTTAACATTATTGCTTATACTATTTTCGGTTTGATCAAGATATTTCTTATAAGCGATATTTGTAAGTGACTTTAATTTACGCCGCGCTTCCTTGTACAAATTGTCATAATACTCGGATAAATGTCTTTTTGGCTTATATTTATTTTTAATTTGTAAGGTATTAATAATTTCTTTATTAAACCATTTTGGGTATTTATGTTTTATTCTGTGTTTAATTTTTGGAGTAACTGTATCTAAAATTTCGTAAAGTTTATCATAAAAACAGTCAAGGGCGGCATTAACGTCTGTGTACTCATATATAGAAGACCAATCTGTATCACGCATTAATTCTGACAACCTTAAAAAGTCACATTTATTATAATTATAATAAGTCTCTGTAGATGTGGACCCTAAATTGTGATTTACACTTTTATTTTTAATTTTCATAATCAATGCTGGATGATATAAATCCTCATTTATTATAGGACTTTCAGCTTTACTAATTTCACATTGATTGGAATTTTCTATATCTACTAGAATAAGGTCTAAAGTCCTACCAATAATGTTGGGAATATTATTGCATAGTTCAAGCGAATGTAAGTTAATAAAATCTGAAAAGTTTTTATGTTTTTGGTTTAAGTTCTCATGAGAATTTAAATGTATATCGGGTAAATTAAAGTCACCCACTACATAAAAATTTGTGTTTTCAGTACATGTATCTTCAAAAAAGTTATAAAAATCATCATAATTATCAAGAGTTGCAGACGGAGGCATATAAACTATAAATACTGAAAAAGTATACCCTGAGTTTATTTTAATGCTGGCATAGATTGCATCATAGTATGTGTCCCTTTTTGCCCATTTCAATATTTTAAATTTTTTACTTACTGCGACCATGACTCCACCACCACGTGACAAACCTGTTACTTGATAATTTCTATCACATCTAAGTAGATTATATTTATCTATGTTAATGATTTCGGAATCATAAAATGACTGATTTAACCAAGTTTCAGTACCACATATTATATCAAATTGTTCTCCCTCTATGTTTAGATAAAATTCATCCAATTTCGTTCTCAGTCCCCTGAAATTTTGATAATAAACACTTACACTAGACATTGAAATAATATTTAACAAACAATAATTATTTTGTATTAAAATAAATATGTATTATAAAATATGTAAATAGTAAACTAAATATATTTGATGTAATGACGTGCATATTTTCTTCCGCTTCTCACATTCACAGGTCCCTTTCCGATCTGATAATCATCTTCCGGTCATTTATTTTTGCATATATACGGCCGTCCATGGTCCATATATTTTTAGTAGAGTATTTATTAACTGCCTTTTTAACCAATTCAAGTGTGGATTTTGTTAAATCTTCCCTAACAACTACGCCGCTGCCTTTTAATATTTTTCGGTTTTCGATAACTTTTTGTCTTTCTTTATAATTAACAAATTTCACCAGTACAGCTCTATGTTTTTGGATGGTTCTTGTCGAATTTTTTCCAGTATTATTATCTCCATTCTCTGTAGGATGATTACCTACACGAAAACACTTCTCCACAGATGCATTAATATTTAATTTTAATTTCATAGTCTTGTTAAATAAAAACCGCTGCCCAAGGAATCACTACTTCCACATCCAGATTCTCTATCCAAGTCACTCACAACGAAAAAACTTTGTATGTGAAAATAATTGTTTATGGAACTTTAATAATATAATATTTGAAATCCTCTACCACAAAAACCCATAAAACGATACCCCACATCGGTAGTGGGGTGGGGGGTGGTGATATAGGGGTGATAGTGGGGGGTGGATGAAGTAAAAAAATATTTTGAGGTTTCTGGTTCCTGTACATACACTAAATCACAATTTTTTTTCATCCCCTTTAATAAGGGGGTGGGGGTGGTAATGGGGGTGTCTAATGCCAAAAATTTTTTTGAGACCTTAGCTTCTCTTGTATATACTAAATACCAATTTTATGGACTCTTACCTGCTTGATTGACCTATTAACCCCAAATTTACCCCAATTTACCCCCCAACTCTTCGACGGAACAAGATGAAAATATAATCTAGTTCTAGATCTCGTTAAAGTACATATGTGTACCAAATTTCAAGTCAATATCTTAAACGGTTCCAGAGTAAACGTGCGCACAAAAAAAGTTACAGACAGACAGACCGACAGACAGACCGACAGACAGACAGAAATTTTTTTTTTCGCTCAAACTTAAAATCTCGACGTTTCATGACATTTTAAGCCTATTTGGACAATAAAAATTTTTTAAAATTTTTTTGTCGTTACTATACTTCCACTGGACGTGGAAGTAATTATGTATTATTTCTTCCACATTTTCATTATCGTTTTCCTCGATACCAAAAATCCTAATACAACTTCGCTTGAGATATTGACCTTGCTGATCATTTTGATTTGTAAGTTTTTTATTCACCTCTTCAAGTGCACATGTTTTTTTCTCATACTCCTCAAATTTTAATTTTTGATTAGTTAAAATCTCATCCAATTTAGTATTTACGTGTTCTGAGACTGTTTTTGCTAATAAATTAATGAATGTTTCATCCGACGTTATCGCTTTCATAATTTCTTTTATAGTTTTTTGCATTTCTTTGGCGTCCTTTGACATTCTGTTTTCTTTTTACTTTTGCTTCTTGTTAAACTAAATACACCAACACAGGTTTATTATGTTATTATTTATATTTTTAGATATAACACTCTTCGGTGAAGCGGAAACAAGATACACACGTCTACTCGCCTCGATAGCACATTTATATATTAACTTTGCCTTCCGAAATTATTTGCTGCAATTTACTTAAAGCATAAAGGAGAATTTAAGCGGATATGCGAAAATCATGAATATAATACTCGAAGTCGCAATGATATATAAACACCTTATCAGAGACTAGAGTCAACAAAAAGAAACAATTTTGGTATTGCTATTTTAACTCTTTGCCCCAACAATTGAAATCTTTACCAAACAGACAATTTAAAGCATAGTTAAGAAAGTATCTTTTGGCCAGTGCTTGTTACAATGTATCAGATTTTAAATATGTATAAATTTAAATTAATGTTTGTTCTTTGTTAGTTTACTTGAATAATTGTCCTGTTCTATATTACACAAACCATATTATGATTATGTCCTAGTGTTTTATACAATCACATTTTGTTTGTTTATTTGTTCGTTCGTTCGTTCGTTCATTCGTTACTTTATGTTGACGTGTCAAAACACTACGGGTTATTTTTAAATGACCAATAAATTATTATTATTGTTATAATTATTAAAATCCGGTTTCATTTTGAATTCGATTCGGTTTGAAAGCTCAAGGAATTCCTTAAACTTACGTTCCTGAGTTATGAATTTTGGTTATGAATTTTGTGATAATTAATAATTGTCATTAATTTTATAAGTATTTCTCAAGTTCGTGCCTACGCTAGTTCGCATAAGTACGAACTCTACACTTCACTTTAAATATGCCACTCTTTTCAAAACAAAAAATATATTCGCTGTAAGGATAAAGGTATTTCAGTTTAACCAACTTCCGTATCCGGAAGAAAATCCGCAATCGCTTTCGAGACATTTTTACGACTTATTCAGTCAATTTGAATATCAATTTTGGTATAATTACACCGTCTATAACAATGAGATAATAATAAGGTATGTGTTAGTGTTGTTGTTACGCATATGCCTCGCAAAAATTTTATATTTATAAGTCGATCATACTTAATGTTAGCAGAATATGATTATGACAGCGAGTGAGCGCAGTGAAGGAAATTTATCAGACGAAAAATACTGTAGACACTGATAAGCCGAACTAACGGGAACTACTATCAGCTGTCTCCCATCTATCTCCAGCCCATCAAGTAAATATCTAAAGTCTATTACTTATTGAATTATTGCGTCTATAATTTCCAGTAGTGAAGAAAAGCACAAAAAACGCCTAAAATGATTTGATTTTATTTGATTTATCAGAGTATGCATTGCTGCCACTCCCGTATATACCGCTGCGCGCCCATATATCGTTGCGATTTCTTTGAGGCAATCATTTTTTTTCCTCGGGTTTCTTTCCTAGTACGCTAGATCCTTTCCCAATTTGTTCGTGATCCTTTCGATCGTTGTTCTCCACGTGTAGCATGGTCTCTCTATTTTTAGTTTGTTGCTGTTCAGTATTAGAGCTTTTTTCAAGAGATGTGTCGGGTCCGTTCTTTGGACATGTTCTCAGTACTTCATTGCGCACATGTCTATGATTTTTGTAATTGTCTTCCCTCCTAGTAGTGTTGATGTTTCATACGTTTTCAACTCCATGTGTCATCGTTGGCAGTATGATGGTTATGTGCAGCCGCTGTATGCGATTTTAATTCTCTTTTCCACGGTTTCTGTCCTTTTCAGTTGGTTCATCAGATATGTTCCTAGGTATTGTAATTTATTCATTGTTCTGAGTAGTCGCCTCTTTTGTATCCTTCTCTGATGGTTTAACTTTCTTTTGTTGACAGATCTCGCACCATTCTTAGGCCTTTCTTGAAATTTTTTTTTTTCCTCTGTGACGATTATGAGATCATCGGCGTATGCTAGTATGATTAGGGTTCTCAGTGTGTCTGTGTCCTCATTAACATTTGGTATATCCCGTATTGTGCTTTGTATCACTTAATCTAGGACCGTGGTAAATATTCGGGGGGGGGGGGGATCCTTGCTTGACTTCTAAAATAATTCCAATATATCAAATGGTGATCGCTAATGATCCTCTGACGTCATAAAGTATCAACTCAAAATTATAACAACTTGTAAATTTCCTATACATATACGGAGCACCTGAGTTGGGAATGCGTAAAAACTGTGTTTACATGATAGATTGCCACACCTTGCTTCTAATAATTCGGGCAAGCTTGCATCTTGTTCTTATTTTGTTGTATGTTAAATTGATTTTGTTTTAGTTTGTTGGTTTAATCAGCGAGAGTTTTATAATTAGGTGAAGTTTAATTAATGTATCGTCATGTAACCGAAATAAATATGACATTTTAGAAGTGACGTGCAGCGCTTGATATATTGGAAGCACTCTATGTTCTTTTGTTTAATTTCCGTCATTTATCCAGGCTTTAGTGAAGACAGACCTTTATTATCCTGTTTATTAGATTGTGCGGTACTTCTTTGTTACATAGGGTATTGACTATGACCTCATGACTGAAGTATCAAATGCCTTCTGGAGATCTATGGCGACTATGTGTAATTTTGTCCCATCTTTCCACTTTTCTTCCAGGATTCTTCTGGTGGTGTACATATGATCGTCCGTTGATCTGCCTTTCATGAATGCTGTCTGGTAGTCTGGTGGACTTCCGATGTACTTCTCTAATTGCTCGAGCAGGAATTATGCTTATTTGTATATACAAATGTATCCTATGCTACAGAGTGTTATTCTTCTGAAATCATTTATACTATGTGGTGAGTTGATTTTGGGGAAGGGTATTTGTATGTTCGTGTTCTATTCTACAGGTAGGTGTGGTTTTTTAGCCATACTCTGGCGTTAATTTATAAGGTTTGACTAGTTGTTTATTTTGTCTACTCCAGGTGCGGTATTTCTTCTAGCTCTATCTATTATTTCTAGAAATTAGTCCTTTGATGGTGGCTTGTCCAAGGTCCAGTGGTCCGTTTGTTCTATTAATTATATCCGTTCTTTCGTTGCTTTCCCTTCTTCCTCTTGCAGTGTACAATATTGCAGTGGTATATATTTCCTTTTGTGGGTATTACTATTTTTTCTATAATTTTTCAGATGTCTGAAGATTTCATTTAGTCGTTTTCCTGTTGGAAGTGTTTCTATGTTTTCAAAGAATGCTCTACATTGTTATTTATTATAGTTCGATAGAGGATAGCTAGCGCCCACTTGCGCCCTTTAAATTAACGCTTATTACTTCCACATCCAGTGGAAGTATAGTATCAACAAAAAATTTAAAAATTTTTATTGTTCAAATAGGCTTAGAATGACATGAAACGTCGAGATTTTAAGTTTGAGCAAAATAATTTTCTGTCTGTCTAACTTTCTTTTGTGCGCACGATTACTCTGGAACCGTTTAAAATATTGACTTGAAATTTGGTACACATTTGGTATGTATTTTAAAAAGATCTGGAACTAGATTATATTTTGATTTTATTCCGTTGAAGGGTTGGAGGGTAAATTGAGGTACATGAGGGTAAATAGGTAAATCAAGCAAGTAAGAGTCCATAAAATTAGTACTTAAAATGTATAACAAAAGCTAAGGTCTCAAAATATTTTGGCATTACCAACCTCCACCCCATTATTAAAGGGTGTGAAAAAAATAAAATTGTCATTTAATGTGTGTACAAGAACCAAAATCCTCAATTTTTTTTTTACTTTAACCACTCCCACTACCACCCCCACTACTGCTGTGACGTATCGTTTTGTGGGTTTTCGGGGTAGGCGATTTATTAAAGTTCTATAAACGATTATTTCTACATACAATTATTTTTCTGTGTGAGAGACTTCGACAAAAAATTTGGATGTGGAAGTAGTAATTCCTTGGGCAGCGGTTTTAATTATTGGATATACTCACAAACCCCTGTTAATTATTAGATACCGGGTGTCCAAAAAGTCTGGAAACGGTCAAATATCTCGAGAAATACACATTTGATCCAAAAAAGAAAAAACACATTCTTAATAATTTTAAAAGGGCTATCCAACGATACTAAACGCGACCCCCCACCCCCACCCCTTAGAGTAGGGCGGGGGGCAAATTTAAAATCTTAAATTATAAATATGTTTTATTACAGAATCGGATTCTACGGTAAGATGTGACAGATGGCGCTGTAATCGCAAAAATATTTCTTTTCGTAATTTCTAAAAAATTCTACGGAAGAATGAAAAATAATAAAGTACAAGTTCATTTTCTTGAAAAAGCCATTCAGTGGTGTTAAATTTAATTTTTGCCGTAGAATCCGATTCTGAAGAAAAAACGTCTTTAATAATTTTAAAAGCGCTATCCCCCACCCCCAAGGGGTGTCGGTGGGGGGTCGCGTTTGGTATCATTGGACAGCGCTTTTAAAATTATTAAAGACGTGTTTTTTCTTTTTTGGATATAGTGTGTATTTCTCGAGATATTTGACCGTTTCCAGACTTTTTGGACACCCTGTATAAAAGCCGGTGACGGCTGGAAGTAGCGGTACGAGAAACTAGACATTAATTTGTTTTCGTTTTAATCTAATGTAAGTTCTACATTCGCGTAATTTCTTGCTAAATTCAGATTGACTGAATTTCTAACGTACTTTCAAATGGGTAAAGGATGTATATTAAATTAGATTTTGAAATAAAATATTTTGATTACTCGATAACTCAGACTATTTCCAATATAATAATTTTGCAGATCCTTAACTATTTCTTAAAATGCCCTGTAGTATTAGTTGCTAAATAAAGAAATAATATAAATTATTTTCACTTCAGTATCAGATAGATGGTTAAAAGAACTTCCCATCGACGTATAGTTAGCACAAACTTTGAGCACTCACTTATAAGCGTACTCATTTAGATCTGATTACATACTTTTGCATACAGTTCTGCGTTGATTAATATATCGTTTCTGACGTTGAAGTAAAAATTGCGCAGAATGCACGAAATATACAAGAAATAAGATCTATGATAATCTATACTTCTTGGTTCATAACTTTTAAACGGTGATAAGCCACTAAATCTGATTCATATTTAGATTCCGCACAAAATTCTGAGTCTATTGACAATCATTCGTAGCGCTAAGGTAAATAACGCAGAATGCACTGATTGGACAATAATTATTGTATATAAAAGCGGATAACTGAAAACATAGGTAAAGAAGTTATCAAAGATCAAATTACAGTTTTACAGAATTACAGATAGATTATTCATTACATATGTTTAATAAAATATTAGGTCATTTTCTGTATGTGATCACATATTCGAGTAATTTGTTTATCCATATCACTTGGAGTTTTCTCGAGAGGCATATTCATTGCTAAGAAAAACATCCACATTATAAACTGAATGTAAGATTTGCAACAATGTGTCAATAAATGGCAAGTCGAACAATACAGTTCAAATGATACAGCTGCATCGTTCAGTAGGTATTGATCTTTAAGTGAAGTGAAGTAGATTTGCACAGATAAATAAAGTACAAAAGAACCTGTACGCAGGTCAAGAAACCTTGCACGTGCGTATACCTACAGTTACTTCAAATAAATATATAGGGTGGTTAGATATTAGCGGCCTTGTCACCAAAAGTAATCTTATAAAATATCTCTCTATTTGTGCCATTGAGAAAACGAAGGAACATTCTTTAATGAAAAATTGAAAAGTATGTCTCGTGAGCAGAATTTTCTTTGGTGTGGGGCCAATAACTCTAGATCTAGTAAATCTAGATAGGAACTACCTCATCCATAAAGAAAAAATAATAATAATCTGTAAATTGCAGAATTCCTTGTTTTCCATACTCAAAATTAAAAAATGAAAACCTAATGTCTATTGTCTATTCTTCCGTGTGTTTGTTACAGCGGTTTATCTTCAAAACTATTATAGCTAGAAACATGTAGTTAGAGTTTGGTGTTCTGCTGGCCATTCAAGATGCCCTAATACTATCAGGCGCCTTTCTGTGGGCCACAATCAGGGCCGGATATAGAGGGGGTATGAAGCCGATTCGGAAATCAGTCACCATTCGGCACTTTCGGCATTTGGAAATTATGTACATAAAATCATAAAAAAAATTCAAAACAATGAAAACTCAATACCATAAATAATTATTACTTTTCGAGCAACCCCTGTTTTGTATTTGACTTAAATCATTCTGGCTGGCAACAGCATGGTTAAATCTGTTTGTTCCAGCCTCTACTCCCGAGCGCTGTATGTATATGAATATATGTATGTTTACAGTGCTATGTCATAATTACTGGAAACGTAAACAGGACACTTCGATTTATCAAAAGTCTTCAATCAGATTAAAATTTTTTTTGTATCCCAAAAATTAAATGACCATCTAGTCGCGTCAATGTAGAAAAGTTAAAAATTGAGATGTTTTCTGGCAAAGGAGCAATCGGAATATTTTTTTTGCAAATCGTTTGTTGAGGTCTGAGGAACATTGGTAAAAAGAAAAAAAACATGCCGCTGGGACTTTTCTATTAATAAACTAGCAATTTCAAGCACTAAACAAATTAAGTAAATTTGTTAATTTGTAGCTTGGAAAGCAGTTGAAAAAATCAACTGAAAATGTATACTCGGGGGTTCTCGAGGTCACTGATTCCGATTTTGTAGTGAAAATTGGAAAATTCAAGATTGGCGGCTATAAGGTATAAAAACGCGATATATTTTCTTAAATATTATGTAATATTTTCTAAGGTAATTATTATTGTTTTAATTTAATACGCAATTTTTGAAATTGAAAATAATGGTCTAAAAATAGTAAATATTTAGTATACAATTTAAATTTTTTTTACGTGCATTTTACGTGGAAATTACAGAAGTAAAAAGTGTTTTAATATTGCAAGGAAAGAATTGTTAAAAAATTAAGTACAATTATTTTTCATTATTTATTTCTACACAGTTATAGAAATTGTTTACTTTTTTTTATCTATTTATTTAACGTCGGCCTATTTCCGCTACCAGGGCCTATCACCGACGCCAGGAGACGAGCTACCCCCAACCTGGAAATTTTACCGAACCTCTTCCCTTAAGAAGAGTAGGGATCTGTTACTTGCCTAACATTTAATAGACAAGGGACCGCCTGCTTTACATCCCCTCCGAAGGATGGTATATCCACTAGAAGGTGGGACGAGAACGCTGTATTTCCCAAGATGGGTCACCCACCCATCCAAGTACTAACCGCGCTCGACGTTGCTTCAACGGAATATCGACTGATATTCACATTGAAGTCGCATCTACGCTCGCCCCAATTGTTTACTTAAAAAATATATAAAAATATAAATTTAATTAAACGTCATTCTTTAAAACATTTTTTTTATTTCATTTGAGTTGTTTATAAATGAAAATATTGCTTCTCTTGTTCTCCATCTCCTTTTCTTTCTTCTTGAACATCGTCGATTTCATTATCGTAAAATAATATATTCAACATATTATTGAGATAAATCTCATCTCTTCCTATTGAAAAGTTTGGTACTAAGGAGGGTGTCTACCGTATGTAAATCCCAGGATCAAGAAAGCGCGTTGTACTTATAATTTGTATGCCCTTTGAACTAATTAACAGTGAAATAAATTCAGTAACGGGTAATTAAGTTACATCTATTTTACTAAAAAATATTTTTACTAACAAAATTTGAGTGATTTACCCTCGGATTTACCCGAATATTTTAAAAAATGGTTACTTATTTAAATAAAGTAAGGTTAACCACCAATTGGAGTGAAGAAGAGTTACTCATAAATCGTATATTTAGGTGAAAAATGGCATTCCAAACACTTTTTATTCTTCTTAAACTTAAGCCAGAAAATCTCATTTTTATACTTCATAGCTGTCATTTTGAGTCAGCCATTTTAAATTTTCCAATTTTCAAAATTGTAATCAGCGACCTCAAAATCCCCGAGAATACATTTTCAGTCGGTTTTCTCAAATAATTTTCAAAATAGCAAATTAACAAATTTAATGAATTTGCTTAGTGCTTAAAATTGTTTGTTTATTAATAACAAACTGAGAAAAGTCCCAGCGGTCTATTTTTCTTTTTACCAATGTTCCTTAATCTTCAATAAACAATTTTCAAACAAAATTAGGACAATTAATTCTTTGCCAGAAAATTTCTCAGAAAATATCTATCTTGACGCGACTAATCATATATAAAGAAATAAAGGAGAAGTCATTCAGCATTATAACAATTTCGCACCCCCCCCCCCCCCCTCCATAATAACTGGCCCTGGCCACAATGTGACTTGAAAAATGTCGGTATCGTTTGAAAGGTCTAATTAGGATTCCAAATATATATCTCTTCTGAAGAATACCTGGAATGTCTGACACACTGTGAAAATTAAAAAACTATAGCGAACTCTCTATTCCTATTCATATTATAGTTATTAATAAAAGTTCATATAATGCATATGAAGGCACAAAAATAAGCATAAACCTATTTTCTTTTATTTAAAACTTCAGCAGATGAAGTATCTTACTTTTTAATTGAAACTGTAAACCTAACATCAGCAATTCTAATAATCTTACTACAGCTACATTCCGATGACACGCAGTATTCTTTATTAGTGTGCATTCTGAAGAGATCATCCTAATAAGTAGTAGAAAACATTCCGCGTTTATAAAGCGACATTCGGCAGGTAAAATAAAGTTTTTATCACAAGAAAATGGCTAAATGCAAAAATAGCGTGTCCGACCAAACACGGTAAATATTCAAGCACCTATATTTCCAAAATGAAAATATGGAGCGTTTTTATAGAGAATATAGGCGTACCCAGCTCGATTTTCGAGAAACAAACAGTGGCGTAAACCGCGATCGACTACTGAGCTACAGAACCTTTTTTGGAAAATTGGCATTTTTGGATGAACTCTATATCTCAATTACCAAGTATCGAATCGAAAATCGAGTAACACATTATTTAGGCACTTTTTTGAGTAGAATCCGTTGCTGATAAGAAGAAAATTATGCATGCCTCAGTTTTCGAGATATCGACATGACTTGCGTATTTTTCAAATGGAACACCTCGTAAATTATTTCATCATTCGATCACAACTTAAATTAGCTATCCAACGATATACCATGTCATATTTATCTCTAGAAAAAATGGTTAATTTTTTAGTACCCCATGGAAAACTATTAACAATAACAACACAATAAAATAATTTTGCCAAAAATAGGCAAAACTGAACTACCATAAATGTGCATATTGTCTGTATGGTAAAAAAAATCGAAATAATCGTAAATTTCAACAACTAATTTGTGAGTTAATTGTGAGTGAGCGTTGTTAAAAATGGTTCAATTTAGTAATGGTAAAAAGTATGATATGATTAAGTGTTTTATAGAATGCGGAGAAGATTCAAATTTAGCTTGCGAGCTTTATTTTAATAGATACGTTATAGACAGCAAAACTCTGTGCCAAAGTGCCGCCTAAACAATATTTTTAGGTATTCAGAAAAGAGATACCCAAACATAAAAATATTCAAAAGGCTACAACAAAATTAAAAGAGTTTGGATCATTTGTAAAACCTCGAGCTAAAATATATAATAAAGCAGGTGGAGAAGCTGTAGAAAATATTGTTTTAGAAACTGTAAGAAAAAATCCTAATATATCGTCTCGCGAAATCCTGGAAAATTTAGGAATATCAAAAACAACTGCGTTGCGTTGCTTAAACAAAAACTAACTTCAAACCCTACAAAATTAGGATTAGTCACCATCTATACCCAAACGACTTTCAAAGGCTTCTCGATTTTTACCAGTGGTTTTTGCGTCAAGGCAATGAAGTGCCAGGATTTAAAGGAACAATTATATGGACAGACGAGGCCCATATAAGCAGTGCTGGAATTTTTAATCGGCATAATAACCACCGTTGGGCTCATAAAAATCCGCACGTAACCGCTACAGTTAATCGTTAAGGACGATTTGGATTTGGTGTATGGTGTGGTTCTATTGGATGTCAAATAACAAGTCCTCATTTTTTTCACGGTAATCTGAATACCGAAAATTTTATTAACATTCTACGACAAGAAATAGAGCCCTTTGCAGACAATATGCCTGTAAGATAATTTGAAAGATTAATTTACCAACACGATGGCGCCCCAAGTCATACGTCAAATGAAAAACGAAATTATTTAAATGTTCAATTTGGGGAGGATTGGATAGATACCTAAATATCACTCAGGACTAGTTTATCAATGTCTGGTTAGCTAAGTTAACTAAATTGGTAACTAACAAATAATTTAGCTAGCTGGACATTAATAAACAACAAAGTAGTTAGATATTGTTTAATTTTTAGGAAATAATGGTCATATTTGTAGCCAGCTAGATCTCACGATATAACCCCTGTTGACTTTTGGGTTTGGGGTTATTTAAAAAATATTTTATATAGAGAACGTTCCAATAACATAAAAGAATTGAAAAACAAAGCATTAGCTGTATTTATTGTAGTTTTTCCTACTTTCGGCAAAATTATTTTGTTGTTGTTAATAGTTTTCCATGCCCTTCCCACAAATATATTAATTTTTTCGAAAATTAAGCACTTTTCCTAGAGATAAATATGACGATATATCGTTGGATAACTAATTTAAGTTGTGATCGAATAATGAAATAATTTACAGGGTGTTCCATTAAAAAAAACAAAAATTATGTCTATATCTCGAAAACTGATGCATGCATAATTTTCTTCTTATCAGCAACGGATTTTACTCAAAGAAGTGCCTTAAGAACGTGTTACTTGATTTTCGATTCGACACTTGGTAACTGAGATATAGAAGTCATCCAAAAATGCCAATTTTCCAAAAAAGCTTTATAGCTCGGTAGTCAAAAATGATAGACGATCGCGGTTTGCATCATTGTTTGTTTCCCGATAATCGAGCTCAGGACACCTATATTGATTTTTGTTTATCTGCTATAGTTTTAGAGAAAACTTCAAATCCCATCTAATTTGGTCCACCCTGTAATTTTATATTTGCTAGGTTAATATTCAGATACAGCGCATTTTTAAGTTATCTGACAATGTTTAATAAATTCTATTTGTTTTATTACAGATCCATGATTTGCAACAAGCAGGAAAGTAAAAAATTAATATAGTCAGTCAACTACTGTTCTAATGCAATGAAAAAAAAAAAGATAAAAATAAATAAATAAAAGACTAAATAATAATAACTTACTATTTACAGCTGGTGATTTTGATTAAAATTTCTACATTTGATATATTTTAGTGATTTTCTTAGCACCAACCACATAAATTTTGTATGGGACCTCGTCACTTCAATTTATGTTGAAAAATGCTAATTCTGGTAAAGTTGTAGTTAACCTGCAAGTAGGGGTGAATAAATAGTCGACTTTTGGTGGATCGATAATTGAGTCGATGTTCATGGTTTTTATGAAAGTACGCGCAGAGGCAAACTTTAGATTGATTCTATTAATTAGTCAAATTATTCTGTGAAACCTGTTGACAAATTAATCGAAAAACAATTGATCATAAGATAAGTCTGCGGCCTCGTATGGGAGTGCGCGGTCGAAGGTTTAGTCGATCATTGACCAGGTTAGCAGGCGCTGGATAATGAACCCTCACTTTCACCGAGAACATCTCAAAAACGGAGCACCTTATTTCAATCGCTCTAATTAATTAACTGTTGACCGAAGTTTTTCTTTGGAAAAACTGTTTATTTGATTTGAAGTTTAATTTGACCACTTAGGCTCATCATTTATAATTTTGCCAAATTTCAGACCTTAATATTGAACCGTTTTCAAAAATAATTTGTATCTATTGATCGTCATAACCGATTCAAACAAAAGTTTTACCAATTATAGATACTACCAGAACATAAACGTGAAATAAATTGGAAAAGTTTCTGACAACGGTAACACTAAAAAAAATTAATTAATTTTTCTGTATTCTTTTAACTCCTACCAAATTTTTGTTTGTAGAATCTTGGAATGGTTTTTTACCACACATAATTTTTCTTCTTTGATACTTGAAAAAAATAGAATGTTTTTTTATTTTTTAAAATTGTGATACGCTGGTGTTAAAATTGACATATTTTTTTTATAGCATCTTGGGATAGTAATCTATAATCCCCAATTTTTTGAAATCGATAATATCTGTAGAAGATCTTTAAAAGAAATAAAATGTTCTTTTTTATTTTTTAAATTATGATACGCTGACGATAAAATTAAAATATTTTTTTGAGATAATATTTTATAATACCTAATTTTTTGAATTCGATATAATTTATGTGGAGTCCCAAAAAAAAATGCCTTTATCCTTGGCATCTATGTGTATGCCTAGCTTCTGGTTGGTGTCCTGTCGCAAATATTCGTGACGTTGTCAAAGATCAGAGAAAAAAGCAGTTTTAAGCGGGGAATTTTGGAGTGGTCAAACGCAGTAACGTTGAGCGATCGGAAAATGTGGAAAAAATGGTGGCAGTATGGCAACACCGCAGGCTGTTCCGATTAGTTAGTTGATATTATCCGTTTATTATGAAATATCTGAATGTCACGAAATAATATTATCATGCGTTTTAAGAGCATAAAATCTTGTTGACAAATTCGAACTGACCTGACACGGAATAGTAAAGTCCGACAATTCTAGCAGTTTGAGTCAAACGGCAATACTGAATTTCTAAAAATACGTATCTCTACTAGTAGAAAACGATTTTTCTATAGAACTAAAATGCTAATTTTGCCGATGGACTCAAACTACAGTGGACGATACTATAGCAATGTTACAGCAACTATAGTAGAAAAATTCATTTTCGCGCATATACATGTCTTATATATTTGCGAAATTCTAAAGTAGTATTAAATGGTAACGTATGTATCGGAGTATTTGAAGTTAGAAATTTTATTTCTCTAACTCGATATTTTGTTGATGTCAAGATTTTTTATTAAAAAAAAATTAAGGGCTTCTAAATATTAAAGGACTTAACATTTGTCATTTCAGAATATTTTTTTATGAATTTTGGTGAATATTAATTTCTTCTGATGATGCCGATTTCAAAAAATGTGGGATTATAGAATGCTATCCCAAGATAATACAAAAAAATATATAATTTTAGCATCAGCGTATCATAATTTAAAAAAATAAAAAAGATATATATTTTTAAAGAGCTTGTACTGATATTACCGATTTCAACAAATTAGGGATTATAGAATACTATTATCCCAAGATGCTACAAAGAAATACATGACAATTTTAACAACAGCATTTAAAAAAATTAAAAAAAAAACATTATATTTTTTTAAAGTACCAAGTACCCACTTGATCGCTTTAGAAAAATTATGTGTGGTAAAATATCACTCCAAAATTCTACAAAAAAAATTTGATAGTTGTGCCGAAACTTTATAGGGTTAAAAAAATCCAGAAAAATTCGTGTTTTTTTTTTAATGTTCCCGTTGTCAGATTCTGTTCCAATTTATTCCACGTGTATGTTCTGATAGTATCTATAATCTATAAATTTTATTTGAAACAGGCTTTGCCTTTCAATAGATACAAATTATTTTCGAAAATTTCCGATTTTTTTTTACTTTAAACGGTTTAATATCAAGGGCTGAAATTTGGCAACAGTGTAACTGATACTGCACCATCCATTCGGGGGCAAGTTCACCCATCTTCACCATCTTAACTGACTATAGCCTTTGTTTCGTTAAAAATATATGGTACATTTTGTAATAAATATTAAGTAATATTATTCATAACGTTTTAATCTAAAAGTTATTCAAATTTCAGTGAGTGGTTAAAGGATAATAACTAGACTATATTAAATCCATAATACTGTTTTGTTCCAAATGACTAGTAGAAATATTAAATCCTACAAAAGTCGCCCGAAAAGATCATCAAGATATTATTCACAGAGTATTAAGTTCTGTCAATACCAGTAGAACGTAACAAAAATTTCAGAGCTACTCTGTGTCCTCTTTTTTTAGATAAATATGGACAATTTATCGACGAAATCTACACATAATATTGGATTAGACTGGAATACGTAGAGAAAAATGTAGCTGTCCAAACAGCGCAAAAAAATTGCAAGTACACAAACAAGTGGACAAAAACGAAGGCTATCCTGGACAACAGAGCTGGGCAAAGTACTACTTCAAGTATCAAGTACTTGAAATAGTTTTATGTGCAAAGTATATGGTGAAACTACTTCAAGTAAAGTACTTGAAGTAGTTTAAATGAGTACTTTGCCCAGCTCTGCTGGACAATTTTGATAATGTGACTTAATGTGATAATACATCTACAAACAATAAAGGAATTGCAAATTATAATCGCTATACCAATATAGGTTATAACATAGGGAATAAAAAAAATATTCTCAAGCAAAATATTTGATTTTCTTAAGAGGACTTCCACTCAAGGCGCAGTTGCAAAATTATAATTAAAATCGATTCCCCGCAGAATTAAGCAAATAAACATACTTTTATCAGAGAAACTGAGTGCTGGCCCGTTGGGCGAAAATAGAGCACATCCCAAAGGGATGTACGATATGTGGAAAACAAATCATCAACGTTCATTTCTTGATGATGAGAAGCAATTGTTTAAAATTAGTTTTAATTACTTGGTTAACAAAATTAAACCATTTAATCAAATCGTACTCTCTTTCACCAATAATCTACGTTCTCCAACACGCTTTTACTTAATCGCCTATAAATTTAAATCTTCTATTTCTATTTCTTAGTATACAGTGGAATGTGTGTAGGTAGCCGCTAGTTATTCACTTTAAAGAATCTCAGTAGCAACAAATAATGAACATTGTAAGCTCATATTTCGGTTCATATAGCTAATTCTCTCAGTACCAACTGTTAAAAGTGAAAGAAAGGCAACATTAATTATTTCCACACCCATGTCGTGGAGTGGTATAGTAACGGCTTAGAATGCCATGAAAGGTCGAGATTTTAAATTTAAGCCAAAATAAATTTCTGTCTGTCTGTCTGTTAAACTTTTTTCTGCGCAACGGTTTATGATATTGACTTGAAATTTGCTACATCTGTGTATTATAACGAGATCTGGAACTAAATTATATTTTGATCCCATTCCGTTAAAGGGTTAAGGGATATCTGGGGGCAAATAGATGAAGCAAGCAAGTAAGAGTCGATAAAATTTGGATTTAGTGTATGTATGAGATAGTCCATTTGCTGACAACGCTTCTGTATGTCATCCATTTGCCAGATATTCACCCATTTGGATATTGTTGGTAATCGTGTAGTGATTGAAAAATGGTCTGTGCGAGTGGCCATTTTGGAGAAACGACGCCATCTTTGATGCTTATTGAAATTGTACTGCATAAGCAATAATCAGCATGTGAAGTGTCATTTTACATACTTTTAAGGGTGATGAACCTGAAGACATTAAAAAAACAAAAATTGTCGTATGTCATATATATGTCAAATAATTATTAGTGGATATGGAAATCATTTCTGCTTGCATTGATTAACTTTGTGTTTCTATATTTTTATGTCTATTTTCATAACACCTGTTGTAGTCAAGTGTGATTAAAGACGAGTGGTTACAATATGGAGCCAGAAGGCATATCGTTAATAAGAAGAAAAAATTCAGTTGATTCTAAACTATGTGTAATATGCCAAAAATTTGTTGTACACCCGAAGCATTCCTCACAAACATCGGAATTCCTGCGAGTGAGGTAATGGAGCAGTCGATAAAATTGGCAGAAAAACATCTCGTGCAAGTTTTGAAAAAGAGATCAGTTTGTAAAAAAATGTTTATCTACACACATAGGAAAAACATTTCCATAGAAGACCTTCCACCAACCAGTGCATCAATTAGATCACACATTTTAAGGGCCACTACAACACACATTTATATATAACATGTTTAAATTATGACATCACGCAACTTGATTCTATACAGTTTGGTTATGAAGATGTAGGTGATTGTCTACAGCCCTCACGTACAACTTCACTGTTTCCTCCTGGCAACCAACTTGTGTCTAGTTGCTCATGTTTAAAGTGTGCAAGAGATTCATGTTTATGTTTTTCAAATGGAATATCTTATTGCATTTACTGTCACTGCAGAAGTGTAGCCATTATTGATTGTCGTAATAAGTTTTCTAATATTGCAACGTGAATTATTACGTCTGCTGTTTACAATTATAGTCTGGGAGGTGGTGTCAATATTTTATGCGTCATTTCAACACGACTTCTTTGTTTCTTAAATGTTAGTTTTCATTCTAAAAACAATTAAAATAAGTGTCAGCTGGCGCGACCGTGGAGATTAAGAGCGTGGGGAGCTGCGCATTTGGTAAAATATATATTTTCTGTGTCAATCCAACAAATCTGCAAAACTATAAGTGGTTTATTTATGTAATATAAATGAAAAAAAAATCTGTCACCTACATAGGGTAGAGGGCGAAGGTTGTCAGCTGCCCTAGTCGATATGTATGAGAAACACGTGAAATATTCGTTATTTCAACAAAGCTGAAATTCATATATATGATAGTTTGTGATATAAAAAAACTGACAATACCATGGGACAAAACCTGTCAGCTAGGCCTTTTAAGTCTACCGCAGCGTCCAGGTACTCACCGAGTATGGTATCTTTAATGCCCCAGTTAACGTATGACACTTGAAAGAAAATCATATTTGTATGAAATATTAGACATACATATTAGAGAATACTTAGGAGATTGCAATCGTTGATTGAGAATAGTGTGGATTAAATAGTTTTTGCACTTTCAGTTCGAATAAAACAAATCAATTCTCATCTGAATCACTCTCGCTGCTGTATTCTAAATTATCTTCCTCTATCTGCTATAAAGTGCTATATGAATGGTCTTCCAAATCTAGATTTTCCTCAGATTCTCGAGCATCATCGTTCTCATTTTCGCCTTCACAAATATCTGCCGAAAAATATTCAAAATCATTGAAGTGAATGAAAGAGAATTCATGTAGAAATAAAAGATTATATGCATATATTCTATGCATATAATCTTTTACTGGAATTTCCTCTCATTTATGATACTTCTGATAATTTTAGGTAATTGATCGCCTTGTAACCACTTGAAAATATACTTCTCATCATGTTCTTCCCATCCATAATCAGTTGGCAAAGACAAACTTGACGTATGAATGACTCCACAATTGAGCAATATAAGAAGTTCGCAAAAAATGCTGTTTCAATTCTGTCTTACATGGAGGTAACATAGATCCTTCGAAATTCTGGTAAATTTTCAAGACATCTTCTTTCTG
Source organism: Rutpela maculata (assembly GCA_936432065.2). NCBI lineage: Eukaryota > Metazoa > Arthropoda > Insecta > Coleoptera > Cerambycidae > Rutpela > Rutpela maculata. The sequence continues at coordinate 166,676,431 of OW386285.2, forward strand.
ACTGACATTATACGCCTTCATGAAAGTAGCTACGCGTACGAGATTAATATTCTTGATTCTTTTAGAATCGTACATATGACAAACAAATTCCTCCAGAATAGTAAAATTCTCATCCAAGTTTCCAGGTGTATGTTGAGAAATGTCAATGAAAGCCTGTATATACGACGGACATTTCCATAATAATTTTAGGGGTTTCTTTTTCCCTTTCCTATAATAAGCTGGATTGAAGTCACAGCCGGTTAAGGCGTGAAAACCTGGGAGTGCTAGACACAACTGCTGACCTAATTTCTCATATATTTTGTTAACCTATCGTTGATTGTCTCCAATACCAGTGAGAATTCCTATATGTAAATTTCTTCGGAGCACAGGCATGTTCCCGAGCATGATTAACTCCGAGTAGAAGCGATATATTGACTAAAACTGTGCTAAAAATACTTTGTTACTATTTGTGCATAATATGATTATCTGATATTTCATACAAATATGATTTTCTTTCAAGTTTCATATGAGAAAAATGATATCAGCTGGCGTGAAATAGAGTATTTCATTAGTTTGTATTGAGAAAAACTTGAAATTGATCATCAGGTGGTTTAAGAAAATGAAATAATACGTTAGCTGGAGCGCCCGGTGAGCGCCTGGGCGCTGCGGCACACTTAAAAGGCCTAGCTGACAGGTTTTGTCCCATGGTATTGTCAGCTGACACTTTTTAATTGTATTTTTATATCGTAAACTATCATATAAATAAATTTCAGCTTTGTTGAAATAACGAATTTTCACGTGTTTTTCATACATATTGATAATCTTCGCTCCTTACCCTATGCAGCTGACACATTTTTTTTTTTTCATTTAAATTACCTACATAAATAAACTATTTATAGTTTTGTGGCTTTGTTGGATTGACGCAAAAAAAAAAATTTACCAAATGCACAGCTCCCAAGCTCTTAATCCAGGCCTGTAGCTAGAAAGTGCTTTCAGGGCGGGCAAACAATGTTTCAGGAGTGGCCCGAAAAAAAAACTTTTTTAGTCCGAAAAATTTTTTGATGAGCGGGGCAGAAATCCTAAAAAAAATTTTTTACCCAATCTCTTTCAAAATATTGAAAAGACAGTTGAAATTGCCCCTCATTACGATCACCGTAGGTCGGGCGAAACCTATTCCAGGACGGGCATCGCCCGTCCTGCCTCCCCTAGCTACAGGCCTGTCTTAATCTCCACGATTGAAGTAGCTAACACCGGATTCTTCGATAAGCAATGAAAAAACAACCTGTACTGAAAAAATGAGCTTTGTTGAAATTATGTAATTAGATTTGACGCTTCCTCCCAGACTAGTATGAATATAAGGAGTCATATATTGTTTTTTGTTATATATTAGTCATGTCATATACTTAAACTAGTGATGTCATTGACTTATTCATTTTATATTTCTTCGTGTTTTACAAAACGATGTAAATTTGTTTAGTATATAAATAAAAGATGTTGATTCGTATCTGTCTTACTAAATAATGATTAGTAACCACTTTTCAGTATTTATACTATTGGGAACGTGTCCAGCTCCCTAAAAAACATGTAAAATGACACCTCACTTGCCTATGCAGTGTATTTTCAATAAGCATCAAAGAAGGCGTTGATTCTCCAAAATGGCCATTCGCACAGACCATCACCCATTTTTTTTAATCACTACACAATTACCAACAATATCTAGGTAGGTGAATCTCTGGTAAATGAATGACATACAGAAGTATGCTCAGCGGTTGTATCAAGAAGCCAAAAGTCTCAAAGATTTTTGGCATCAGCGAAAAATTTTCGAAAGAAGAAAATAAGGTAACTCTAATGTCCAAAAACATTGTGCGCTTATATGAGCTTAAATATTTTGTTAACCCCCTTCCAAGTCACATCAATGACATTCCAATATCCAGGAGATGTAACTTTATCTGAGTAGAGGAGACGGTAGTTTTTGTGGGGTATTATTATTTTTTCTCGTTGCATTATACATCAAGTTTCTTTGCAATTAATATGATATGATGATATCATATCATCATATCATATCATCATATCATATCATCATATCATATCATCATATCATATCATCATATCATATCATCATATCATATCATCATATCATATCATCATATCATATCATCATATCATATCATCATATCATATCATCATATCATATCATCATATCATATCATCATATCATATCATCATATCATATCATCATATCATATCATCATATCATATCATCATATCATATCATCATATCATATCATCATATCATATCATCATATCATATCATCATATCATATCATCATATCATATCATCATATCATATCATCATATCATATCATATCATCATATCATATCATCATATCATATCATCATATCATATCATCATATCATATCATCATATCATATCATCATATCATATCATCATATCATATCATCATATCATATCATCATATCATATCATCATATCATATCATCATATCATATCATCAATATCATATCATCATATCATATCATCATATCATATCATCATATCATATCATCATATCATATTAATTGCAAAGAAACTTGATGTATAATGCAACGCGAAAAAATAATAATATACCCCCACACCCCACGTCAACAGATGTGGTTCACCATTTTCTCGAAAACCTGTTGAATTCCATCCATTCGTAAAAATTATCACCCGCAGGGCCTTTCATCCTAGCTAAATAACTGACCAATTTTGAATTTGTTATAGTTTAATTGTAGTTAAATTCATTGGCACCTTGCTGAAATCTAAGGCATTTATTTTAAGTTGATTCATTTTCCTTTTAAATAGAAATACAGCATCCATAAACTATTAAGTAAATAAAGAATGTCATGGTTATCGCAGGTATTAAAAGAAGTGGTTTTGTCAGCTTTCGTAGCTAAATGTGAGCAGTAAGAAATTGAAAAAAAAATTGAACTGCCTTCAAAATATATGGCTAAAAATTGTGAAATGAAATTTCACTGTGGTCCAATTAATTGAACCTTATTACTTAATATTGATACTGAAGTCGGTTAAAAATACATTTGAATACGTTATTTGTTCATTTTTACACCGATATTTTTTGAAGGCGGCCCAATTTTCTTTTCTGCTCACCCTTTATTTAGCTTCTATACAGTAAACTAACATATCAATCATTTTGAAATTTCAAGCTTTAACGTCTTTTAAGTTCTTTATCAGAAAATCTTGAAATCTCCATATTTCATGCAAATCTGCATTCATGTTGCATTATAGTAACCGTACTGGATTCATTGTTTTGAATTCTTAATTTTTAAGATCAAATTCGCCAAATATTGGAAAATTCTTAATCCAATTTTTGCTCACCTTGCATTAGACGTAGCTTGATGAAATGATCACAGGACTACCACTGAGCCAGTTTGAGAGATTTCATAGAAATCACTTAAGCCAATCTATAAGTAATGAATGAACAAATAAGAAAAAAAAAAAACACATAGCGGTCGAATTGGGAACTCCAATTTTTCTCCTTTTTAAAATTTTCGGAAGTCTATATTTTTTAAAACATTTTATCAGATATAAAGAAAGCGTTCCAATAAAAATTAAAAAAATGTGCAACTCTATAATAACGAAAATAACATAAGAGCAATGCTAATAAGCTCTTTTGCCATAAATAATCTAAATTATTTCAAAATAATATCAATTTTAATTAATCGTTGTTTTAGCGGTGTATTCCTGAATTCGAAAATGCAGCGTTTAATGTTTTGATGGAAGCGACGAATACATGTGGAGATAATGGAGAGATGGAATATTGTGTACAAACAGGAGTTACAGGAATTAGAAAATCGTGTGATATCTGTTATCCTAACCAACATCATGCTCAGTTTCTCACTGATTTCCATCAGCAAGAGAATGCTACTTGGTGGCAATCTGAAACCATGTTGGAAGGAATACAATGGCCGAATCAAGTTAACTTAACGCTAAAATTTGGTAAGCTTTATATAAATATTTTACTCATTAGTTTATTACCTCTGAGTAAACTAAGCTATTAGACCAGGAGCCCGCCGACCACTAATTGGGCGTCAATAGGGTTCATAATTACCAAGTTTCTAATTTCCGGTAGTAAATTTATGATGCTCATCGAATTACAAGGGTAACTAGTACATGCGATAGAAAGAGCCGATACGCTGTCAATTATCGTGAAAGGCAAAACCTTCGTACCACTTTTCTAAGATGGCGAATATATTTTTGCACTCAGGGGGTTCATACTTACCAAGTTTATGATTGCCAGTCTTAAATTTGTGATACTCATCGAATCACAAGGGTAACTAGTACATGCGGTAGGAACAGCCGATACGCCACGCCGTCAATTATCGTGAAAGGCAAGACGTTCGCACCACTTTTCAAAGATGGCGATTGTCTTTTCGCACTCAGGAGGTTCATATTTACTAGGTTCTTGATTGCCATTCATAAACTTTTCATTTTTTTTATCTGACTTTTTTTCAAATTTGGGCGAGCGTAGCGCTTCCTTGTACCGCCCAAAATGAATGGGAGTCTGGATTCATGATTTTTTATGGTAAATTAAGAAGTCTCTCCAGCCCCCATGTGTAAACCTATGACTTATTTGTGACTTTTTTTTTACTTCTACAAGTCATATTTCTTACGCCTTTGGGGGCCTGCCGTACGCCCCTGTCCCAGGCATGCTCATTTCTGTGCTCTACCGCCCTAAATTAACAACAATTCACACATTTTGGGAGTAAACCTATGACACCCAATTAGTGGTCGGCGGGCTCCTGATTCATATCTACTGGTTTATTCCCAACTTAATTTAATATTAAGCTTTAAGGTCAGGGTTATTATCTGAGAATTTTGAAATTGTATCAAAGGACACCGCACGTTTTGTAGGTAAATTGATGGCCTATCAAATTTGATGAGTTTTTGATATATTGTAGTTCAACTGATTCTGAACCATAAGTTCCTTTGGCAAAACTTCAAATTATGGACAGTTTCTCCGATAGATGGCTCCGAAGACTGAACCTACCCTTCGATACTGTACCACGATTTCTCAAGACTACTGCGGTTATTGAAATGATAACTGCTGGAAATGAATAATCAGACTAGATTGATGTGCCTGAACTTCCGGTTTTGCCGGAAGTGACATCAAATCACATTTTTTCGAATGCACAACACCCGTTTTACTTCAATTTAATAATCATATACAACCAGCTTTATAAAAATTCACTATCTTAGTAAATAAGTAAGTACGTGCATTAGCTGATCGAACACTGATGCTAGGTTAATACCGGGTACATCATAATTTTGGTACAATACAAAGTTGATTTTATTTTTCAAGATATAAAATTGCAGTTGTGTCTAGTTAATGAAAACTAATTATATGTGAGACCTTTAAGTAGAATAGGCAGTTTTTGTTTATTTATAATACATTAAACCTTACTATTTTTAGCAGAAATTGTATAGCTGATTATTTTAATTTTTTTAAATATTTACCTATTTTAATAATTTCTTAATAGAAATCAAACGAAAAAAAAACTTTATTTCAAATGAATTAACAAAGAACAGCATTCCTCCCCTATCATGCGTCGGAGCCAGCCACACAAGCACGGTGCGAGGCGCAATGAAAGGCTGGATGAAACAAGGGCAAATTATATTAAAAACAGTTAAAAAAAGAACTAGATATTCATATGGATATGCGTTGCAATTGCTTTTCTAAGTTTCAAAGTAAGTCATTCTTATTATAAAACTTAACATGCCGCACGTAGGATTTATTTTCTGTATGAATAAGGTTTAATTAATTGGAAATAAAGTTATTTTTTGTTTGATTTCTATTAATGAATGATTAAAACAAGCTAAAAACATACTCTTCGCCTGTTCACTGAACTTTTTATATAACTGTTACACATTCTATAGGATACTCTTCGCAGTTTTTTTGTAAATAATGTTAGTTTTAGACATTTTTAATTTTATGGTACGAACTTAGTTGGTAAAATACTCAGTGTAAAATAAAGTAAAAATAAAAAAAAAACTATACCATACCCCATTTGGGTTTCGAACACGGGACCCTTGGATTCCGAGTCAAAAGCGTAAGAACTACACCACCACCTTCAGGCGCGGATTTATGGTAATGGGGTAATTACCCCCCCCCCCAAGATTCTGTAAATCATCAACTTTTGTTTTAAAATGTTATGATTTTTGTTAATTTTGGGAAGAAAATTTTTTTAACAGGGTAATTACCCCCCCCCAAGAAACTTTCATTTTAAAATTTTATTTTTTAGGATGAAAAAATTTTTTTTGGATTTCTCCCCCCCGCTCTTCAAAAAAATTTCTATTCAATTGCAAAAACATAAAAATCAAAAATTTTTTTTCAAATTTAAATCATTAATATTTTTATTTACCGATCGATTTTGTTCAATAGGATTCTTCCTCTAGCTAGCTAACACTAATTTACTGTCCAAATTTCAGTACAATCGGATTTTTCTTTCTTGAGTTATCGTGCTTACAAGAAACGTGACGGACGGACAGACGGACATTTTGAAAGTTGTTCAGAATTCGTTCACTAACACAATGATATGAAAATTTTTTCTCTACGAGCAATATTTACGATTTTAGAAATTTGCCGATCAAATACAATATACTCTTCATTTTTGCAAAAAGTATAAGTAAATATTTAAAAAAATGAAAATAATCAGCTATGAAATCTTTGCTAAAAACAATAAGGTTTAATGTATTATAAATAAACAAACACTGCCTATTCAACTTAAAGGTCTCACAAATAGTTAGTTTTCATTGACTAGACATAACTGCAATTCTATATCTTGAAAAATAAAATTAACTCTGCTTTGTACCAAGATTATGATGTGCCCGGTGTTAAGCTAGCATCAATGTTCGATCAGCTAATGCACGTACTTACATATTTACTAAGATAGTGAATTTTTATAAAGCTGGTTATATATATGATTATTAAATTGAAGTAAAACGGGTGTTGTGCATTCGAAAAAACGTGATTTGACGTCACTTCCGGCAAAACCGGAAGTTCAGGCACATCAATCTAAGACCAAATAATGGCAAATAGTCTGGTTATTCATTTCCAGCAGGTATCATTTCAATAACTGCAGTAGTTTTGAGAAATCGTGGTACAATCTAAGACCAAATAATCATTGGCGGCTCGTGATATTTTGTGCAGAGGAGGCTTGATATTTAAAAGACAATTAACTTACAATATGATTACAATTTGTACATTTCCCATAGTTATCATTTCAATAACTGCAGTAGTTTTGAGAAATCGTGGTACAGTATCGATGGGTAGGTCCAATCTTCGGAGAAACTGTCCATAATTTGAAGTTTTGCCAAAGGAACTTATTATTCAGAATCAGTGGAGCTGCAACATATCAAAAATTCATCAAATTTGACAGGCAACCAATTTACCTACAAAACGTGTGGTGTCCTTTCATGTAAATATTCAATAACGTTGCATTATGGAAACCGTATTGGAGTCACCGTTTAGAATAATTAATTTTTGACATCGAATTCGGCTACTCTTAAAATAACTACTAGCCTACTAATTTTAATGCAATTCCGACGAAATTTGCTAGGCGCCTTCGTCAAATATTGCAAAGCTAAAGAAAATTTGTTTTCAATTTTTGTTCACTTTGCACTAGACAGTACATACAAGGTGTAATTGGTTTCACTGGTAATGGAGACCGACTAGACAAACAAAAAAACGACTTTTTCCTCTTGGGGTACTTTGAAAAAGTGACCTAGGTCAAAAATTTGAATGTTAAAGTAGGAGACACTTGAGAACCACTGCTTTTCTGGGTCAATGGACGTACGATTTCGAATCAGAAGTTTATTACTTACTTTTAAAAAGCCCTAAAAAAAGTGTAAAGATTACCTGTGCCTCACCGCCGCGCGGTCTCAAAGCAAAAACCGCGGCACTTTGATGACAGGATTGCTTGACCGAACTTTTTACACCAATTATAAAAAATGTAAATAATTCATTATCTCTTTCTACACAACCGCAAACACAGGATGACCGCTCAAACAGAGGATTTGTTTACATGTTGTGTTTATTTTTGGAACAAAATTATTGGAGCTTTTATTACTGTTTATAATTTAATTTAATAATTTAATAATTTGTGACAAATAATTGTTCCATGTTAAAAGCTTAAAAAATGAGTAATTATTTCATGAAATTGGAAAACGAACAGTTAGACGTCCCATATATGATGACAGATAATAGTTATGTGTATTTTAAGTTAGGAACAATTTGATTTTTTTAACGAATTGCGTACATAATTTTTTCCAATCGGGTATCGAAAACTAAAAATCGAGTCTTTGGTCTCTATGGAAATCAATGTAAACAATAATAACCACATCAGAACAAAACAGCGAATAGGAATAATCATGATAATATTGCTAATGCCCTTATTGCCCAAGAAGTAACAACCAATAACAGAACAATTCTTTTGAATTTGTCACAAAACCACAAAAGTTGCTCATAATATTTAATATTTAATATTTAATAAATTTAAATACCTAACCCAGCAGCTACTTTGATTTGAAAGTGACAGTAATGTGACAGCGCGGTAGTCAGGCCTATTCGAGAAATCTAGAACTTACCAATAAATTATTATGAATTTACATAAACTGTTCGAATCTGCATCAATACACATTTTGACATGTCGAACTAAGAACATACGCACTCCGTTCAACACTAAACACACTAAACTATCAACTAATGTTGTCAATAAACAAAAGAAAAAAAAGAGAGAGAAAAACTTGGTCCAAAATACAAAAAGCAATACAAAAACAACGAACAAGTTGTGTCTGTACATAACCAAGTACTCAACGACTTGAATGGTAAGTCAATAACTTAACTAAAATACAGTGGCCCAAAATTCAAAAAGAATAAAAACAACATACAAAAACAACGAACGGGTACGCCGTGTGTACATACTTAACCAAGTAATGACATAAAGTAAAATATTGTTTGAGAATATCACAAAGGAGAGTATAGCTGTTTTCAGATCTACTAATTACTCAAAAAATGCCAGAGACTTTGATGTTTACTGCACCGCCAAAATCACCGACATTTTATCTACCTATCTACCTATCTACACAAATGTCAAAGTATAATGCGCGCCCAGATAAGACGATATAAAGCCTATCCCAATATTCCAGCAGTTCTCAAATAATATTTTTTTAAATTTTCGAAATGTTTGTTTATTCTTTTCTCCAAAACTATGGGCTTTCGAGCACATGTTATATAAGGTTTTTTATTTGTCTAGTCGTTCCCCACCATCAATTTTTTTTAATGAAATGAAATTCATTACACCCTGTATATAAAAATACAAGTATATGAGTCAAACTGACATTTGTAAATTTTTTAGTTCGGTTAAAAATAAAAAAATATTTTTCTTTCAAAAAAACAGTAGTAGGAAACCTCTATGAAAAAGTATCACAAGAGAATCACGGAAGGTACTAACAATACTGACTAACTGATTTTCTCAGGACTAATTTCGAGTCGTAGAACACGAATATGAAATTACTTTCCCGTGCAGATGTTTTTTTTTTCATTTTTTAATAAGAAAATTGAAATATTTGTCAAAACGTCATTAATTGATACATCAACTGCCATAAAAAATAAATACGACCATGTCCTTGATGTCTGTCAAATGTCAAAATGTTGTGTAGTTCCTGCAGATGCAAAGGAGGGCCAGGGTTCTACTTTGCAAATCCTTTTGAATAGTTTTACCCAAGCATGTTCAAATGTCTATGGTTCAGGTTATGTAATGGTTCAGTTCTTATGGTACCCTAAATAGTTATTAAAATTGGTAACATGTTAAAATTTTACCCTCTAGAACATAATAGTAAATTGGGAGCATGCGAAAATCGCAGCTGTTTAGGGCAAGCAGGACCGTTCATCTCTCCATAGATATATGCATAGTTTCCCCACCAATGTTAACGTTAGTGGTTTCCTAAAATGGTCATATCATGATCCAAACATACATCGCTGGTCTTTGCTTTGGAATTTCTCAAGTGGCATAACGTCACAACGTCAGGGAAAGTTTCGCTTAGTGGGGAGATTTCAAATATTTTACAGTTGTCACACGAATCCGACTTTGTCCCTCAGTATCTACAAACTCAAAAGTATAGTGACAAGGGTATGACGTAAGACAAAGCTGCGCTAATGTGGCGCGTGCGCAATTTGTATAGGCAGACCATGTATGTTTGCATCATGGGTCGTATCGTCTGCATACAGCAAAATATCTGTCGTCGTATGAATCGGTATGTCTGAGGCATGGATACTAAACAATACAAGAGAAAGGAGAATCACCTATGGATCACCCACCGATAGTCGTTTGGAGGTAGACGAATCGCGCATTTACGCGCGTTATGATATAGCTACCGAAGATGTAGTTCTTGATAAGTTTGTAAATAAACCCGTTATACAACACGGCGTCGAAGGCTTTTTCGATGTCGATGAATGACATCACCGATTATTATATTTTTTTACACAATTCGAAGACATCCTGTACTACCCTGTATGAATTCAAATTCCAAAGTACTACCCCACGTTTTTTCGGTTTTAGAATTGAGTTGACTATTGCGATTTTATATAGACTGGGTACTGCAGTTTATTAAGGAGTTTATGAGTTATATGAGTTATATTGAAGCCTTTTTTGGGAGGGAGATAGGGGGTTTTGCATTTGGAGTACGCTTTATTATATTTTTAATTTCATCAGGCGTAGTCAATAATTCAGAAAATTTATTTGAAGGGATGGTGGAAGGGATTTTTTGGCTTCATTGGTTATTTGATAAAGAAGGTGGTGGAATTATGTGGGGTACTATTCGATGTTTGTACGTATCTGGAAATCAATTCAAATTTCCCTATATCCATTTTATTCATATAACATTATTACGATTTGATGTAGGAATCTGTGGGTATGTTTCTAGTCATTGTCCATAGTGTATTGTCTGTCTTTTTAATGCCTACAGTATTTTCATTTTCATCCCAAGCGTCTCTACTGTGTTGAAATTGAATTGTAAAGATTGAATGATATTATAGTGCTCTGCAATAATTCCCAAAAACTACTTTTTGCAAACTTTGAGGCGCTGTAATTCGTAAACGGTTAGTTCTGCGAAAACGTACCCGTGAAGGAAATTGCAAAGAATATAGTGCAAAACAAAAATATTCTTAACATTGGGCTTCATTGCAAAACGATGTATGAAAGTAGGAACACGAGCGCAGCGAGTGTTCCTATCATACGAGTTTTGCAATGAAGCTTGCCACACGTGTGTTACATACTATTTTTTCTACGGTTGTGAAGTTATTTCCCTTTTCAAAGTCTTTCCAAAATTTTAAATTTGCTGCTTGTCAGATTTTATTTAAAGTGACATTTTCCGCTGTCATTCTGAAGTAAGAAAATTTGACTTTGTAATTGCAATTCATGTGTAATTAATGTCCATTTATAGAATTTAATGGGGTATTTTCCTATTTTTTTTTTATTGAATAATATCATAGAATATGTACAAACAAGCCTTCCAATACAGATCTCCGCGAAAATAATTATCAATTTTTTGATAAAACAGAAGTTATAATAAGTGGAGCAACAGGTGTTTTAAATTGGTGACGTCGTTAAACTTGACGATGACGTAGTTGAACTGTGTGGATTTCTTGATAGAATAGTTTTATACAAAACAGTGTGGTGTTGCCAAGTTGAAATTCCTTCTCTAGTTCTACTAAAAGATAATTTAAGAAAACTGGAGAATAAAGCTTATTTATTAAATCAATTTTAAGATATTTATCCACGAAATTTAATTTTGTAATGTAAAAAATAATAATAGGCGTGAATTATTACATATTTTAAATATTTTTTAATACCGATTAGATTTATAAAAACATATTTAGCAATATATGGCAACAATGTCAACGCTAGTCAAATGACAGATGTGTTCTAACGGATCGAACATTTCAATTTATTTTATCGAGGTATTTGCTGTTATTTAAAAATAATAGATAATGTCGTCGAAAAGATGTTTTATAAAAAGTAAAAAGTTGTGGAAACACAAGTATAAGTGCGTCGGAAAAAATGTTTGTAACTGTTCCAAGAAATATGGATATTCGAAGAACTTGGTGGCAAGCTTCAAATAATTCTGATCCCATCCCTTCAGGTTCGTTTATATTTTGTTGTGAAGATCATTTTGAAGTAAGTTTAAACCAGTTCTACAGATTTTTGTTCTAACAACATATATTTTAGTTAAAAAACGACGCTGAAAAGTGGCACTATTATAAAACAATGGGCCAGAGAATATTCTTAAGACCTGGAGTTGTACCACATAAAAATTTATCCTTTGTACATAAACCAACGGTATCTGAATCACAGTTAAGTCCAACATCAAAGAAAAGGAAAATAGAAGAAATAGAAAGAAGTCGCAGGAAATTGTATTCTGAAAGTGGACCAAGTACGAGTGGACATGTTGATAGTGCAAAACTGTGTACGACCTCGGGCAAGTTTACTGCAATTTCAAGCTCTAAAAAAATAACGCTGCATAAACAAACAAACAAGTTGTTTCTTTCACTTATATTATGACAAGAATTGACAACTGACAGCAAGTAGGCAAAGTTGAAGTTGGAAGAGAGCCGTTTTTATACAATGTTGCGACATAATCCTCGCCGCGAATTTTGTTTACCTTTTCAAGATAACTTCTAAATAATAACAAATATAAATAACTTTAAATTCCTTCTAAATACATGTATAGAATATTTATTGATTTTGAAGATATTGAGCAAAATAGAAGTGTTATAGGCAAAATAATGTAAAGAAAATACACAATTTGGCATTCAAATAAGATAGTTCCAGTCTAAGCGAAAGTTGTCTGTTATTGGTTAAATTATTTCCCGCCAAATAAAATCGTTTGAAATCTGCGTCTAGACGGGTGTATTCTTATTTTTATTTAAGAAATTATTGTTTTGGTTTAAATAGATTATGCAGTAATTGCTAAAATAATAACATTACTCGATATATATCACCAAAACTGAATTTAAAAGAAATGGAAACTACCCCATTATTATTACCAGTAAGTAATATAAAATTCTTTAAGGTAAACACACTATTTTATTCCGGTGCGTGAAGATGTAATCAAGGCGTGTGGCAAAGTGATATTTTCTGCACTCATTTTGAAATTAGAAAATTTGACTTTTGAGCACAATCGTAGAAAAAATATTTATCCATATTATTATACATTCTAGTGACATTTGAGAATGATTTTAATGGGTCGCGTGCGCGTGACGTCACAGGTCTCAGACCTTAGGAAAAACAAACCGCTGTCATTAGCTGTCAAATAGCGACTAACTGTACCTCAGAATTAAATTTTTCGTAATCCTAGAGTTTTATCGATATTATATCATACAAAATGGCTAGTTTTTATTGTATTATTAATTGTGGAAGTGTGACAATCGGAGACAACATTAGTTTTCATAAAATAACGTCGATTTACAGCCAGAATAGGTTAGGTTAAACAATTCCAGGCAATTAAAAGAAATGCTTTAAGTTGTTGCATGTTAATGCAAGAATGATCGTGATAGTAATAACTGCTGCTCAAACAAGCAATAAACAATTCATGGTAAAGAAAAATAACATTTTATATTGGTTTGTCTCTATTTTTAATAACTATTTCTTATTTAAATTTTAGTTGAGCGAAGCATGAACTGCACGGAGGGAGAGTATATTTAAGAGAATACAAGTTATAATTAACAATTGACCTACATAATATAGTAAAATACATGTTATACATTTTATATAATATATTATAATAAAAAATTTACAAAAATTACAGCGGTTTGCGTAGTCCAATCTGTAGGTACATAAGATATGGAAGAAATTGTGTACATCATATTCCAATTATTCCATACTTCAAATAGTTTACAGTAGGTACGTCAGTCTTTCATTGTTTATTTTATAAAGTGTCTTTTTTCACAAAATTTACAGCGGTTAATCTCCTAGCCATGTTCATTGCTAAAAAACTAAAAGGAAAGATTTCCTGTTAAGTGATGAACATGTTTTGTCTAGACTGGCAACACAATCCCAGTGAGCATTAAGGAACCATCTGAATCTGCAATAGTCCAAGGAGTCAAAGGCTTTTATTCATGATGCAAAGAGTTATCCTGAAAAATTAATTTCTGCATTAGTAATTATTTATAAAACAACATTTAATTAGGCAAGCATATATGAAAAAAATGGTTGATAACTAATTCTTACCGTTGTAACAAGCTTTTATTATGCAAATTTCTTGCAGAGCACTTCTTTTACCTAACCACAAACAGCTTCAAGACTTTTCAATGCCTTGAATTCGACCTTCTGTCTACGTAATTCTTTCAAAAATCAAGTAATTCGCAACATCTCTATGTGTAACATTTGGAAATACATCAATATTTGTACTAAAGTATTTTTTTCTCAAAATATAAGGATTTAATTCGATGGCGGCCGTATACCTAACCTCTACGTCAGGAGACAATTCTGCAAAATACGAACTAACCGTCATCCTGACGAACAAAGTTGTTTATATAACAGTATTGAGAATAGTTGTAGATGTTAAATAATCCAACAACAAGTTCTCAAATGGCACAAACACTGCAAAATTCACTTTAACGAAACACGTTTAATCGGCGGATTTTTCAATGACAGCTGTTTGTTTTTCCTAAGGTCTCAAAATCTGTGACGTCGGCGCACGCGACCCATAACTTTAAAATATGGTGTATACAATTATACATTGCATTCACTTGAAAATCTAGATCCACCCAACACTATTCAATTCAACTCTTAATAATTGAAATTATTGTCAGACATTCTCAATTGATTAAAATAAGTTAAAATCGATATCGGACAAAAGTTTTAAAAAATGTTCAGCTTTATTCGACGTCAGATAAAAGTTAAAATTTTCGGTCAGCCCACCAAGACAACATCAAGTAATTTCACCAGTAGGAAATAATTATAGGTTTCTTTTCACGTACCCTTGCGAATTGTCCGCTTTGATCCTGTATATGGTTTCTAACACAAATTTTCTCATAATAAAAAAGTTAAAAAACAATAATATAAAATGGCATGGCCAATGATTCGTGAATAATTTTCAACCACTTCAAACATGAAGCTTCGCAAACTTCATCTCGATTTGATATGGTACGTTCCTCGTCAGTGGTCTAATATTTTTTTTACTAGACGACTTAAAATTAAAATTATAAACTATACACCTAATGCAGTGTTCCTAATACACAAAGTGTAGAAATGGATCGTGCTTTTGCAAAATCTTGAGTAAAATGTATTCGCAGTTTACAACTTACGACTACAACTTTTATTCGTTTTATATATTATGTATATTTATGAGCCGAACAGAAGAAACGGTATCCTTATAAAATAAACAATAGACTTGTACATAATATATTTTCTTTTAGTTTGAGTCTCTACTCCTTATAAAGTAACGTAACCATAAAAGATATACAATAAACCAGACCTCAGAATAAAGATTCCTAAAAAAAAAATAAGAATTTAGAGAAACTTTAACTTACGGTACAATTATATAGCGCCGCTTTTGGTGACGTGTGGATAAATAAATAATTATTGTCATATGAATATTAAACATGTTTTGATAAAGGCATTTTCCTCTGACGAATGTGTAAAAAGAAGCTTTTATTTTATCCTCGACCACTATATTAGGAAGGTATAATACGTCTATTTTCCGTGGATTGAAAGTCCTTTAATACACTAGTGGGTTAGAATTCATAATACCACACTTCTATTTTATAGAATTTTATTTAGAATTATCATTAATATTAACATTAACATTTATATCAAGAACGATCTTCTTGTCATTTTGCCCGGAATTAATCAAATTAACTCGTTGGGGTTTTTCTGAATAAGAACTGGACTTCGCCGACTCAACAGAGTGAGCTTTTCTGAATAAAAAAATATTGTAAGACTTTATTACATTCGAGCAATACTTGATATTGTAATTATTCGAAACCAATAATTCAAAGCTGAAAATTATTATTTTCTATGTACTTGGAACAAAGGAGATTCAGTAAAAAAGAAGATCATCTTTATAAATATTTGCAATTTATTTACTTTTTTCTAATCATTTACAAATTACAAGATAATTTAAAAATGAAGTAAAAATTTTATAAATTTTTCAAAATAAAATATAGCGCATGTATAGAAAATTGTGTTCTTTTATTATAACCACTCACACCTCTATTAATATTAAAAATTAAAAAACTAGTATGTCTCGATTCCACTTGAAATTAACTATAAAAATGTATAAAATATAGTATTTTATAATTTACTGTTTAAGAAACCATCACGCGAAATTGAAAGTTTTTGTTAAATCCACTATAATAGGTCAGTAATTAATTTATGCATATTTTTTTTATTATATGAATGATGAATTATATTTTTTAAGTTTTCCAAATGTAGTATGTTGTAAAATTAAAAATGTTGGAAAAAACGTTTGCCTAAAAATAAACTTATGAAATATATTAAAATTGTTTACATTGCAAAGACTGTAACACATATTTTTTTCATAAAGTTTCCAAATAAGTTAACCCAAAAGAGAAAATTTTGTGTACTTTGTACATATTTTTTTATAATTAATTACGTTACATTGTATTTTAAAGTTTAAAGGTGATATACCTATAGCAATTTCTTACTTTACTTCAAGAAAAATTCGTTTCTGAAATATATATTTGGTTCTGGTATTTCATTGCGGCCCATTTAAAATGTACGGCATTGTGATTGTTTGTCAACTTTTGCCATTTTCAATGATATTTTGCAAACGCCGCGCCGTACGGTATCTAATGACCATTAAGGGTCATGTAAATCGCATGAATAACGTAATCTAGTGTCTAAAATCCCAACAATGGAAATGTACGGCATGGACACATTTGTATTTTTTTATAGTTAAGAAAAGGAAAAACGATATAAAGTTGAAAATCTATCCATTGTATTAAAAAATAGAGGATTTTTTAATTTGCATAATTATTAAGAAATGCTTGCAATTTTCCAATTTTATTTTTGTCCATTATTTTTTGTACGGCTACTAAATAAAATAAAAATTCTAACCTTTATTAATCCAAAAAATACATAACCGTACAGTATCAAATAAACTTACCCTAGAAAACGTGAGATTTTCCCTTTCTCGCGCGGGGGTGATTTTTTTATTTACATTGATAATACCCATTATTTTCAGACGGGTCAATTTTTTTTAAAAGATTTTAAATGCCGCATAATATTTTGGAATTGATGCCGTACAGGATCAAATCACCACCCTTAATAGAGGACTATTAAGGGGGTTGATCTAGCGTTTGCCACTCCATGGTCCAACTGATTTGTACGGCATTACAAAAAAGTTCATCCTTGTTAATATAAAAATCGAATTTCATAAAAGCCGTACGGTATCGGTATCACCTTAGTACATAGAGGTCACTTTTCGGTCACTAGTCGGAGCTGCAACCCTGTTGACCACATTTTTGAATTGATAAATCTATTAGTTATAAATGAAAACGCATTATTTACATTTTGTACTAATTATATGTATTATAGTTAAGTAATATAATATTTCAAATTAAATATTATGTGTATTGAAAATTAGTACTTTTGATTTGTCCCAGCCGAGAAGGCTGTGATTTAGTCTGTGTACAAAAATCAAAGGCCTCAAAAATTGTTTTTTGTGCAGCCGTACGTGAAATGAGTATTTCACGTTCTCAAAACAGTCCGTGAAATTCAATTTCACGGCCGTTACCCTTAGTAACGGCCGAAAAACTAAATGTCACTTTCATAATAATTGACGTTTAAGTCACTTCAAAATTGACATTTCCAAAATATGACCAACAAAAATTGTTATATTTTATTAAACAGACTGTCAAGTATACATTCAAAATATACCGTTTCCATAGAAACGTTCTGACGCGTTTATTTAGCAAAATATAGCATAAACGGTGGTGTTATTCTCACCATCTATACTGACTATAATTTAAAGTTGCACAAAAAATAATGTTTATACCATGGCCGCGAAATTTTTTTGCGGCCTCGGCGATAATTTTTCTCTCGGTACGTAAAAAGGAATTTCGCGGCCTTGGTATAAAAATAACTATTTACTTCATCACATGGTCCTATTTCTGGCCTGTCCATAATCGGACCAGGCCAGACGACCAGCACAAAATTAAAGGACACCGCACACCACTAATGAAAATCCATTTTTTTTTTATAGAAAAATGTAGTTTTTAAATGTATACGACCGCTTTTCACCCCCATAGAGGGTAAGAAACGTAAAAAGGTGTGTTTTTGGGACTCGTGCCCATTGAGACTTTTTTGATCTCTGGATCAGTAGAACAACATATCAAAAATTGGATAAATTTGACGGATACAGGATTTCCATTTGTGGTTTGCGGGGTCCCTTACAGTTATCAAAATAAGGTTATTTTTATTCCATATATATGAATGTATAAGAATGCAGAAATAGTACATGGTTATTATGAAATACCGCAGCCTAAAGAAAGGGCAAGTTAATAGTCGGATATATTTATTTTAAGATTATTGTTAAAGTGTTAAAGTTACATGTTTTAGGATAAATTTCTCCGATAGTAGGGAATTCCATAACAGGATCACTTTAAAAAATATATTATATTCTTCTAGAAATTAAAAGTTTACCGGTAAGATAGAATTCTTTCTTGGCCACACTGTATATGCAGTACACATTTCTTTACATTTTAGTCTTCTCCCTATCCTTTTAGTTTAGATTTTTTTTAAATTGAATATACATTGTACATGTAAATGTATGTTCCAGACTTTTAGCTCTTGCTGTATATTTAACGGCATTCAGTTAATAAAATATGAAATATTTTAAACTATTGTTATCTCTGAATAAAAATGGTAGCTATGGATCGATTGAAGAAGTAACATTGGTTTGTATCGTAGATTCCTTACTAAGTTGATCCCACGTAATAATACACAGAACAACGTACTGAGTAATGTAAGGATTTATGTTTCCTAATATATCGTCTATTATGATGTTATTAATGTTATCGTGACACAAGGAGGCCAGCAATAATAATATTTTTCACTATAATCTTCATAAATGTATTTTATTACTTTATACACGTATTTTTGCTACACGATCAGTTGCCATGGAACTAAAAAATTATATGGCAGGAAAAATTTTATTAAACTTTATTATTTGAAATATTTATAATTATTTGAAACTAAAACTTCCTGCTCTTGATAAAAGATAGCGACTTTATTCAATAATAATAATAATGATGTTTTCTCCTAATCCTAAGTAGATAGATTAATTAAATTACATTAATAGATTAAAGGTGTATTTCTGGAAAAGTATTATAAAAATCCTGACAAAAATACTGGGAAAAGGGTATGTTTAAATCATTAGTAAATATTTTAGCCAAACGATTTGATCCTAAATATGTGTGCATAGTATTAACAAACTGATGCATCATTGAAATGGAAAAAATTATAGCAGTAGTTTTTCAAAACTTCCATTGTTGTATAAAGTAACTAGTTTATACAACAAGATCCGCTTTTCTCTTATTTTACTTCAATTTATTAATTATAAACTCAAAAATCCTAAAAGTTAATTAAAAATTAAAATAAAATTACATTAACTTGTTACTTTTTCTTCAAATAATAAACCATCAAAAGTTAATATACAAAGTGTCCCATAAGTGGACGATCAAACGAAGTGAGGTAGGTGGCAGGGGAGGCCATTTTCAATAAAAATAACCATATTATATGTAGTTATCCAATTGTTGATGGTTCAAAAGTTCTCATACTTTTTTTTTAATGAACGCACTAGACAACTTTAGGGAAAAATACAAAAATAGAAATAACTTTTGAACCAACAACAATTTAATCGAATTTCCAAATTAGAAAATTGGAAGCCAAAGGGTCGCGGGTTCAAGGCACAAATAAGTTGGATGTAGTTATTTTTTTTATTTATTTTTTTACTGACGAGTGTTACACCAATTAGCTTGTCATCAAAAAAATTAAAAATGTCTAAAACTAATATTATAAAAAAACTGTAAAGATTATCCCATAAAATGTGCAACAGTTCAACAAATCGACCGAGTACAAACAACGTTTAGTGTTATTTTTTTTTAATTTGTGGTAATTTCCTGTTATAAACAATTTATCAACAGTGAAGTTTGGCACTATTGGAGATGAAGATGAGGGAAAACAGCGGAGAGAATATACGCAAAACTCGTTAAATGACGAAGAACGTGAAGATCTAGTGTAAAGTTTCAATAATGCAGTAATTTGATATTTACACATGGCCAATTCTATTAGCCGAAAAATATTTTAGTGCTAATTTCTATCGGCGCGGCACTGTAGTAAGAGCACTTATTCTTACTTACTTCTTAATTTATGTCAAATATGCCTGACCAGACTGATTAACGAATTTCATAATTTTACAGTGTGCTGTCAGAGGATCGGAGTAAAAGGATGAACTCTGACGATTCGCTATATGAGTTACAAATAATGATGTAGTGTCGCAACTTTCTGAGCAGTTGATTAATTGATTGATTGATATGATTTACCAGCGTACGGTAGGCATTGCTGTCACTCTCGAGAAACATGCCACCTTCATAAAAATAAAAATAAATAATCTACGATGACCAACATTACGACGATATCCACAGAAGTCAGCAATGGCATTGCTAAATTTTAGATTTTATACAGCAATAGTAGTTATTTGGAAGTAAATAATACTCTATAATGGAAACCAACCGTATTTTCAGTTGTTCTAGCTAAATAGGTAACATGCATTAGTCGAGACGCTATAAATACTTTCTTAGAAAATATGTTAAACTGTATGGTAATATGGATGGAAGTCAATAAGATTATTGAACCCCATTACGTAGCAATTTAATTAAATCGATCTGTCCATAATTTGAACTAAATAGTTTTATTAAATTGATTTTTTGTTAGCTAAGTATAGACCTGGGTAGCGGGTAAAACATCTTTTGAGAACTAACTTGGTCCCTGTTCACACGAGCTTAGAGTTCCCGCAGACCTGGGAGCTAGTAACATACAGGGTATTTCATGATGAACTGTACATACTGTGATGGTACATTGGAACAATTCAAGTAAGTACCAAGTGACCATTTAAAAACGCCCTTAACTCATTTTTGGTACACCTCAGGCACTTGACTCTTCGCACAAAATAATATGTGATATATACTAAGAATTCCAGCGAATGGTTCCAAAGTTATAGCCAAAAGAATTTTTGGAGAAAAGTCATAGATCATCCTGTATATTCGTAAATACTGATCGAGGACGTTTTTAAATGGTCATTCGGTACTTACCTGGAATGTCCTGATCTACCATTACAGTAAGCACAATTCAATTTTAAACACGTACCTGAAGTTTCGAACGTTAACTGGAACGAATTTTAGATGAAAAAGAAAAGTTAATGAAAACCACACATCGATTTACACTTTATTGCCACATTTGCTGACAATAATATCCACAATATTTAAGCTTTTACACCTAAATCGAGGTGTGGTTTTTATTAATTTTTCTTTTTCATACGAAATTCATTCAAGTGAACGTTCGAAACCAGATACATTTTTAAACATGATATTTAGGAATATGGGAATATATGCTTGTTTTCACATGATTCCTTACAGGTGCGGTGTGAGAACACCTATGTACTGAAGCGTAACTTTATTGTACCCCAATGTCTCATTAATCATTAGGGTACAGGAACAGGGTTCCTCACAAAAATGCCAATGTACGGTCGATGAGAGCTTTGGCTACTTCTTCCGGGCTCACAATTGGTCTCCGAAGTATAGAAGTCTTCCAGCTCCTTGAGCTAGGCATTAACATAATATGTGGTGAGGAGTTTCCCTATCCTCACCACACTTCCTACCCTCTGAATTGTCCCTCAGTTATATAATAGTTAGGCGTAGTGTACAATGTTAGGTTAGGTTAGGCATACCTCAACAGTTTTATACTCAGCTTTAGCAATTCGTTGGTCTCAATTTTGGATGGTCCGCCAGCGATGAACATATGTAAGTGTGTCATCCCTGTCTAAGACAAATTATATTTCATTCATTTGCCAATCCTCATGCGATATTAAATGATATTCCGCAGATTGGCTCGAGTCCCATCAAGGGTGTTGTTGAGCCTTCTCTGATCAGCTTATCTACTTTTTTAATAACTTCATTGCTCTTCTTTGTCCTGGCGCTCGCTCCAGTTGTACCGCTGATCTGTTCCTCCATTTTAACCAGGGAATCAAGAAAGTCCTTTACCGTTTTGGAACGTATCTCTACAGGGCCGGTTCTAGACATTTTTCAAGTGTAAGTGTATTACATTACTCCTTTGCTTTGCAAAAATTAAATTTGGAAATACCGGTTAAGGTAAAATTCAAATAAAATTCAGGCAAAACGCAAGGGCAAGTGCGATCGACTAGCTGATTTTTTTATGCGGGGCTGGATCGTGGGTTCGTTTTTATCTTTTAGGTGAGTTCGAGAATAAATCAATATCTTCACGATATTTTTGCCAAGCCAGTTTGTTTTATCACTCAGGGGTAGTTTTATTTTAGGTGTTGAAAAATATAAGAAAAACAGAAAAATATAAGAGAGTTAAGCTACCCTGCAAATGATGAAACAAACCGCTGTGGAAAGATTAGATCGTTCAAGAGACAGACACAAGCAAACAAAATGAGAAAATAAATTTAGGATAAAAAAAAATCACAATTTATTTAAGCGAATACTCAAAGATGACAAATTTTATAAATCAGACAATGGAAATGGTGATACTCAAAAATTATCAAAATCTTATAATATTAAAAATGATTTCGTAAATTATTACTAAGATTAAATCAATGCAAATAGTACACACGTTATTGAAATCTTAAAATAATAATTAAGTGCAATGAAATACTAAATTTAGATTACATAAAAAAAATTGATAAATGATTTATACCTTCATAAAAATTTGTCGATGAAAAAAAAATGTGTTTATGCAACAAAAATACACAACTTTACTAAGAAAAATCAGAACTTAACACTTTCTCACCTATCCCTGGAGAAATGGATGCTACAAAATGGATTCTGATGGACTCAGGCAATCTTTGTCAGCGACCTCATTAACACGGGCTGCTCTGTGCTTTGATCTCTCGAACACCTGTACGAAATACGCTGGGGTTTTGTTGATCAGACTAAACTAAAATTAATTTGACCTCAAATTGACTATACAGAATGGACTATTACTGTGAGTAGTATGTAACTTTTATTTATCCAACCAAACTGAACTGAACCAAAATAATTTCCATATTTAGCTGAATGTTCATCTGCTGACACGGACACGTGGAAAACGTGTTCGTATAGATTCCAAATTGATATGACTGGATTAATTTAATAACCCACGTGGTGCTCAAAAATAATTGAACTATTTAGCAGCATAATTAAATAATATAAATAATATATATAAAATATAAATTATATGTAAAATATAAAATATAAAAGCAAAATATAAAAAGGCAGCAAAACTCCTACGTTTTCAAAAGAAAAGAGAATTTGTTTAATATGTGTTTGCGAAACTGAGGCTATCATTATATAATTTTGATATAAAAATGGTAGAAATGAAAAATATGGCTTGTAGCCGTCAAATATTGAAGAGTGAAAATTAACTAATAATTTTAATTACCTTTTACTGTCGCTTTCACTCAAGTAAAACCCGATAATATCAAAAGGGAGCAAAGTGTTTGCTCAATTAATTATCGTGACTTAGGAGTAATAGACTAAACTGCCACAGAATTGGAAATTAACGTTAATCTCTCTCCTTCACAATAAATAAGATATGATCCCCTCCAGTTAGACTAGTGCTGCCATATTATAATAATTCAGAAACTTCTAGATATCAAATAACTAGATTTGCAAATCTAGGGGGGAGATACTTCTATGCAACCCACTATATTACCCAATGTATTGTGTGTAAGATAGGCTCAATCAGCGAAAACACAATTAAACATGAATGTTTGTCCAGCGTTATTCGTAGAATATAAATGTAGCCCTGGTGTTAATGTGCCGTCGACAAAAACAGCTAACATAGATAACAAATAATGGTTTAAATTAAAGTATACAAAAAGATGTTGATCTTAAATCTAAACATATTGTGCAGGATAATAATATGGCTGGGCATAAATAAGATGGTAAATACTTGTACAGTATTTTTCACTTATTAGGTGCGATATATAGGAATCTAATAAAAATACGTAAAGTTCCCATGTGAACGTAACAAGTGGACGATATTTTGGCGCCCCCATGTCAATGACAATAAAACTGTAGGAACTTGTAATGGAGAAAAATTCTGCAAATAATTATTACAATTGCAATTTTCTTCAATATCCATAGTTTCCCTAAGAATATTAACGACCAGTGGCGAAACTATAACTATGAATGAATATTGTACAAACCATCAATTTTAATAAATAATTGAACAATTTTTATTAAATAATAAACACAGCTAAGATGTATACCTACTTAAAATGTATTCTGACCAGTACAAGAGAAACATAAGTCGAAACATACAATTAAACTCATACGTTTCCAGTCTAATACTAACATAGATTTGAGTTTGGATGTTGGTACAGGGACATCGAGAAAGACTGAACGTGCCGCTCCCTAAAGATTGTTTTTGTGCCGCCTACATACTGCATACATATGTACTATTTTCTGGTACTTTCAACATTTTCACGTTGGCGACAGTAACCTTAAATATAATCAATTATAGTATTTACACAAAATGCGAGTTTCTTTATTAACTTGCCACGCAAGTGACAATGAACTGATTGCGTTGAAAAACACTGAAAGAGAGATAAATGATAAATCAAACACAAGCCAATAAGAATAACATTCACGAAAATGACAGACATCAGATTGGTAACAGTGACTAGAGAACCGGTCGTTACTCCTAGCAGCATAGGAAATTAGTTTTAATAATGTATGTAGAATAGAAATCAATTTTGATAATTTTAGTGACTTTTCCGTGTTACGTAACGTTCAGTCTTTCTCAATCTCTCGGTATGTTTCTTAAAAAGCATATTTAGATTTACGAGAGCGATTGTAGGTGTGGGCGTGGCGTTGACTCCAGTTGATGGTCGAGTCTATTTTAGTGGGAAAGGGGTGTTCGTTCAAGGTTTGGTGCCTTTTCCTTTCTCTGTTTGACGCCTTCTGTGACCGCGTAGTTTGCAGAATTCAAGATCCGGCCCTGTATCTCTACTGCATCCAAAGCTTTAAAAGTTGCTTGGCTGTCAGTGAGGATACGAATTCTTTTATCAGTGCATAACGTCCATATCATTTCTCCTGCACTCAAAAAATGTCGGCGCCATTGTTCTTTACCGCACCATCAAAAACGCCACATTTTTTATACGCAGAATAAGTATGTAGTCAACTATAAACAAACTCGTCCTGGTAGACTTAAAGCAGTGCCCAGAGATTTGGATCGAACTGAAAAAGCGGTTCCGGTATGGTTCCGGTTCTGAGTAAAATTCTGAGTTCGTATAAGGTTTGTGAGCTCCTGTTTCTATTCTGGTGTCAAAACTTTCAACATTGTTTCCTCGGTTCACAGTGGTTTTTTCTACTACATAATTTTATCATATTTTATTACACAGTGTGCCTCGGATGGAGTACTTGCAATTGCAAACATACAAACCTTTTTATTTTCATTTTCTTTTTTCAGAGAAAATTCATTATTTAAAAGAATAGTATATAAAGTATCAAGAACGTTAAGGGATGTTTACCGGTCGACGGCAATGTTTGGCAATTTTTCCGGTGACCGGTACAACCCTTAAAGTTCGCTATGCTTATACTGGTTTTTTGCACGAACGTATTAAATTACACTTCAATTAAAATAATTTAATTTCCACTAAATAAACGAAAAGTCAAAAGTGACGTTTATATTTCGCGGCAAGTCCAACTTGTCAAATATGATATTTGTATTTTGACCTTTTATTTATTTAGTAGAAATTAGATAATTTTAATCGGAGCGTAATTTATTACAATCGTGCAGAAAATAATATTTCTTCTTTAAATAAATAGAAATTTCCTTAATTGTTGTCATTATTCTTGTGAAATAACAGGTACATATTATATTAATTTTACTTACCGACGTGTTAGCCGTAGCAGTCAGTAAACGTAACCTACCGTCTTGGCAACATATATTGTAAATAAACAAAAAAGCTCGATCATGCAAAATAGTATATTAAGTATCAAGGTCGGTAAGTGTTCTTTACTGGTTGAGGATATATTTGGAGATCGAGACGAAGTCGAGATCTTCAAAATATCCGAAACCAGTAAAATACTTAATGACCGCAGTGCTTATGACGTTTTCTGTACGCTCAAATATCGAATAAAGTTAATTAAAAAATTTAATATTTTAAAAATATATAAAACAAACGAGACGTACATGAAAAAGATTTATTGCCAAGTGACATCTGCTGTCATTAGAAATTTGTCGAAGATAAGATTTTGCCACAACTTAAGATTCTTAAGTTATGATTCAGAAGAGAACATTGTTTTAAACCCGAATTCTATTGCTCCATTAATAGAATCTTTAGATACTATTTTTTATTTTACAACATATATTTTTTGAAATCGATGAAATGGGTAAATCCTAAATAAATAAACATCTTTCTCAATTTTTTAACAAGTGTGCCCACATTGTATCTACAGCACATATTTTTTTTATTTAAAAAAAACACATATGCATGACTGGGGTGCTTTGAAATGGAACCGGAAAGAACCCTAAAAAACTGAAATTATTTTTATAGTTTCGGTTCCGGTCCGGTTCTCGAATAATAGCGGTCTAGTGCTTCGAGCATATAAGGGAAAATAGAAGTGCCTTCTCTATTTTACAACAATGCGTATGGTTTGTTCTCAACACATATGGGCGAGGGACGCGAGAGGCGTAGTAAACACTGTAGTAAATATCCACAAAACACAATAGAAAACGAAAGTAAACAATACGCAAATGATACTAAACGCCATATTAGAAAGGATCCCCTACGGGGATGATATCATTATTTTGCACCAGCAAAGGAATCGGGGATTAATAATTTGCTTGTTTACAGTTGTAGCCCGGACAAACAAACAGCTGTTTGGCGACCTCTATTTTCCCCTATATTCTCGAAGGTCTAGTGCATGTCCCTGGCAGTGCCATTTTTGAATTAAATATGTCATATGTATTGAAATATGAATCAATCGGTATATTATAAGCCAAAGAACAGAGATGTTTCATTTAATCCCGAATTTGAAAGGGATTAAATGAAGTACTTCTATCCTGTAATACATAATATAAGATATTTTTTGCTAGTCCAAGTGTGACAATATAATGTCGATGTGACAATCCCGCTTTTTAAATCATCAAAATTAAAACAGTAGTTTCTGATAGTGATGGAACGTACTTTGATAACTCAGCACTTTATAAATATCGGTAGACATATTTAAAAATAAGGTAAAAGTTTATTTGTTACTATAGTGAAACAACTTTTAAATATATAATCCCTCCAGTATCAAAAGTGACACTCTAGTCCTCGAAAAAAGAATGAAATTAGTACTTCTACCTTTTAGCGGCTAGTATATTAGGGTTGCATAATGTACCATTCTTCGGAAGGGATATAAAGCAATCGCTCCCTTATCTATTAAATGTCAGGTAGGCAAAGAATGCCTACTCATCTTACGAAAAGAGGTTTAGCAAAACTTCTAGGTTTGGGGTAGCTCGTCTCCCGACGTCAGTGATTGGCCTTTGTCGTCGATACACGCCAACGTTACATAAATGGTTACAAAAAAATTATACTTTTACACCCGAAAGTACGAAAACAATATCCCGTCTATGTTTTCAGTAGAGTATTTCATTTTATTCCTAATGCATTTATGTTTTCTTTTTTAGGTAAAGCATTCGATATTACTTATATACGACTTTGGTTTTGGTCACCTAGACCGGAAAGTTTCTATCTCTCCAAGAAAACAGCAGAAAACGGCTCGTGGGTCCCTTATCAGTATTACAGGTAGGATTTAATTTAATACATAGGTACTCCAGGCAAAGTGTTGAAACCATTTATTAGATTTTGATCAAAATTATGCGTGGTAACCATGAAGAAAAATTAATGTGAAAATCTTTTATTTTACTAAGACTTATTGAACGTGTAAGGGCGAGCGAAGAGGTGTCTTGACTGTGCATATATTTCGATAGTTACAGTGAGGCACCGTTCAGCGCGGTTTGTACTTGGATGGGTGAAACCCATCTTGGGAAACACAGCGATCTCGTCCCACCTTCTAGCGTCTTGTATATCAGTGTGTACGCAGAAGCTATGTAATTTGAAGACGAGGATTACGTATTACCTATCCTTCGAAGGGGGATGTAAAGCAGTCGGTCCCTTGTCTATTAAATGTTAGGCAAGTCGAAACAGAAAAGGTTCAGCAAAATTTCCAAGTTGGAGATAGCTCGTTTCCTGACACCGGTGATAGGCTCTGGTAATAAGCCGACGTTCAATAAATAGATATAAAAAAATTAATGTGTAGTCTAATTGCGAGTTGTACCAACCAAGTTCAAGCCAAGTTCAGCTTGATCCAGATGTTGTAATATGACTCCTTCGCTGTTCAATAAATTATTAATTTTTATTATTGTTCGAGATTCAGACTGAACTTTCCAAATGGTCTTACGTGTTTGGTAGATTGTAGTTAATAAATGACAGATATTTCTATAATTTATCTTAAATAAATGTTAATTTGACTTATATAATAATAATTTTCCTAGAGAGGCGGGGCCGCCAATCTTTCTATATTCGAAATTTACACTAAGAGTGGAGTTTGACTACAAAAAAGATAAACTAAACAAATTATAAAGAAAGTATAAATTGTTGACTATAAAAAGTGTAAATTAATAATCCAAATTTAGCAAAAATCAAGATTAGATTAATACTTGCAAATATTTCTAAAAGATACTCAAATTTTCTTTTACAAAAAGGTTAATTAATTAATTCAGTAGGTATTATCTAAATGGTTTGTATAGTTTGTATCAAAATACCTGAAATAAATGAACAAAGTAATTATAAAATTGATTTTATTATAAACCAATCAAACTGGATGTGTTTTTGTTAGAAAACGACTAAACTGAGGCCTTAAAATTAAACAATTCTATGTACAATAGGGAAAACGAATGGACGATAATATATTACGTAGATATTATTTAAAATACTGTCTTAAACATGAACCGACAATATAGTGTTTTAAAAGTCATAATTAATTATTTAAATGTAAACGTTTCGTAGAAATTGTGATCACAAAGTCTTTACAGATTGTTTCAAATATTTGTTTTTAATTGGACGTTACGCAGATAATCTACACCTAAATAATAATTGAAATGTACTAATTATTCGTTGAAACATATTAAAGGTGAAGTTGAAAATTGAGATAATTCAAATAAAACATTTGCAATTTGATTCTTTAAAGAACACTAAAAGTGTTAGTACATAAAATACGAGATATGAAAAAAAAACATTAGATAATAATTTTATTTGCGACACTTATCTGGAATTCTCAGTGAATTAAAGTAGTGAATCCAAGCGAGGGATCATGATGGTGAAATCCAACTCACTGTGATGCTATCGCTGATTTCTAAATGAGCCCAATATTAAGTCAAGGAGTTCCCAGTACCATATTCGACGCTTCCAGAAATTCCATAAGGACAATTTACATCTATCCTACCATATCACCGTCTCGGTCTCCGCAAAAGGTAGTCCTAGTCTAATATATACATTCCATCTTCAAAATATGTAGAGGAGAAGAAAGACAACCCCATTAGGTGATTAAAATAAAAGTTTCCAACCCAAACTTGAATGTGACGTTAAAAAAGGTATCTAGAATGCGTATCTACGATCTGCATCTAGAAGATCTGCATCTAAAAGATCTGCTTCTAAAAGATCTGCTTCTAAAAGATCTGCATCTAGTACCCTGGAAAGAAATGAAGCATAAACATGGCTTGCTGCAAAATGGCCGTTGACAAATCTAAGTTACAAAAAAAAAATATTTCTTTATAAACTACTGACGGATTAAACCGGTGAAAAACAATTAGGCCTGCTTCATGTTCATGAATAGGGACTAACAACCCTTGCGATGTTGAAGTCGTTGGTAAAAACTTAATGAAGACACATCACTATTCAAAAAATTAGCAGACAATTACGAAGTACCAAGCTTCTTGTAACGGAGAACAATTCATTCTGTTCGCCCTCTCGTAGTATGTAAATCGTGTCGTATGTATACCCTCTCTCTATTATTAGAGCCAAGTTAGAACATCAGCCACCTTGAGTACACTTAGACGTTACTCTGGTTGCATACCGTTGTGTTTGTTTATGAAGAAATTTTTAAGAAACAATATTTGAAATATTTGCGGTCTTTCATGCTTGAGTTAAATTGTTTTAATTTATGAAGCAGCAATATGCATGCTACAATGTTACGGTTGTTACGACAATAATAACCATGGATTTTGATCAATTTAGTTGGTACAACTAGCCCTTAATCTGACTGGCGACAAAGTGATGAAGGAAATGTTTACTTCTTTGGTTAAGTTGTGCATTAAAATAATTCAATTGAAAAATCATTTAAAAATGTGTTTCTTTGTGATGTGATATAATCAAGAATTACTTAACGAGTCTATGTGGTTTCAGATAAAATTGAAGTACTCAAATATGGAATCGGAAATATTGATGTATGGAAAGAAACTGAATTTGGATATAATCTCCCATTTTCAGTACTTTCTTCTCCAGAGACGTGGCGAGTCCACTTTTCTGTGGGGTTATTTTTCAAATTTGCCACTTCATAAATTTAAGAAGCCAACTCTGTAAATAAATAAATAATAATTCTTCCAAAAAGTTGATGAGCGGGAGGAGGGAGAAAATCCAAAAAAAATTTTACCCACCGAAATAAAAATTGATAAGCAGAGAGCACAAAAACCAAAAAAAAATTTTCACCGAAATAAAAATTGACAACATATCTCAAATTTCCAACTTTTGTTAAGTCTGACAAAGTTGGGGAGTAACGTACCCCCGATACCCCCTTCGCTACGCCCCTGTTCTTCTTCTTTTTATTCACAACACTTTAACAAATGGTTTGTGAACTGTGCATTATTCTAATTGGCTTCCTTTACTGCATAGCATGTCTGACAGCATCATGCCATCAGTCGTAATTGTCTGTTAGCCGTACGGCCTCACCAAACTTCTTTCCATCAGTTCCTTGGTTATGCTACTCCAAAATTTTGGAGTGCTTGCCATCTAGTTTTCCTCGAACCATTAACGTTTTTAGATTCTCTCCGGTTGATGTGACAAAAAAATAGTAGGTTTCGGAAGAACACAATGCGGAGACTCGTTTTGGAGGGCGTATTTATTGGTGAATCGGTGTCGATGCGATGTACTATTCATGGAATTTGTACCAAATACCATTCCGAAAGCATCGATACGCCGTCTGCCATCTGCCTACCCACACAGCACAGGATGGCCCTAAAATAATCCCGTATATCCGATAAATGGATTGTTCATTTGGGATGTCGATAGGAAGTCCACTGGTTATCCTTTGGTGCTAATAACAGCCAAAGTAGGGATATCCATTGGATAACCTACATGACTATTGATGTCCTATTTAAAACCTATATAGGGATAACCAAGGGGCCATCCATAGGTCAACTTGTTGGGCTAATGTAAGTCCTAAATTCATGATAATTGATAAATTCACCTAAGGTGTACAAATGAGAATTTTTTTATTTAGTTTATATTTGCATTTTATTGACGGAAGACTTGTAAAATATGGTCCTAATAACAGCCAGAATAGGGATATCCAGTGGATAACCTATATGACTATATCTATAGGATAGCCTTTTTAGGGTTATTTAAAACCTATATAGGGATAACCAAAGGCTATCCCTAGGGCCATCCATAGGTCAACTTGTTGGGCTAATGTAGGTCCCAAATTCATGATAATTGATAAATTCACAAGTACAAATGAGAATTTTTTTTTATTTAATTTATATTTGCATTATACTTTCATTGTGACGAATAAATTTTATTGACGGAAGACATTACTTATAAAATATGGTCCTAATAACAGCCAAAATGGGGATATTGGCTAGCTCGTTTTTAGCGCTAGTTTCAATAATTCATGTTAGATGGCTCTCCTTGCAAGGTGCAAATTACTTCTGTTGCGATACTCACCTAGTAAGCCTGAAACTACAGGTTGTGTAATCTATCCACTACGCAGGAAATGCACATATCTTGCAAATGCCTCTTTTACGAGAGTTAATTTTTTTGCAATATGAGATTTATTTATTACGCAAGGAGGGTGAGTATACTCCAAATTTTAAATTGTCTACAGTAATCACGATTTTACTCAAGATTAATTTTGATCTTGTGTAGATACTATGAGTAACCAGATGCAACTATGTGTGGATGTCTGTGGTTGTCCAGATTTCAACCTAAATTGGTCCTTTTTTCTTCCTATGGACAACCATGGGCTACTATTGTGGACATCTGTAGGTTATCCCGATTTTAACCCAAATTGGTCCCTTTTTCTTCCTATGGACGACCATGGGCTATCCCATTGAAGACATCCATGGGCAAACCCAATTTGCACCAAAAGGATATCCACAGGAGGTCCGAAATCGGGATTAACCCAGTTTAGGACGTCCCCAGGATGTCCCGCTTATCCTCCAACTATGGCCAGTGGTTGTCCTAAGTATCTGGGTAATGGTTCTAATCTCAAAAACATAAATTAAAAATGTGTAGAAAGCAAGGCATTAGCAAATCGTTTTTAATATTTTTATTACGCCCGGGGCCCAGCCGTGGAGAGAAATTGGAAAAAAAATTTTTTGATGAGCGGGGCACAGTGTGAAATTAATGAGTTTTCATTTTCAAAATTTCACTCCACGTTCAATTACTTCCACATCCAGTGGAAGTATAGTAACGACAAAAAAATTATTAAAAATTTTTATTGTTCAAATAGGCTTAAAATGTCATGAAACGTCGAGATTTTAAGTTTAAGCGAAAAAAATATCTGTCTGTCGGTCTGTCTGTCTGTAACTTTTTTTTTGTGCACAAGTTTACTCTGGAACCGTTTAAGATATTGACTTGAAATTTGGTAGACATATGTACTTTAACGAGATCTGCAACTAGATTATAATATTTTCGTCTTGTTCCGTCGAAGGGTTGGGGGGTAAATTGGGGTAAATTTGGGGTAAATGGGTAAATCGAGCAGGTAAGAGTCCATAAAATTAGTATTTAGTATATACAAGAGAAGCTAAGGTCTCAGAAAAATTTTTGGCATTAGCCACCCTCATTACCACCCCCACCCCCTTATTAAAGGGGATGAAAAAAATTGTGATTTAGTGTATGTACAAGAATCAGAAACTTCAAAATATTTTTTTTACTTCATCTACCCCCCCCCCCACGACACCCCACTACCGAGTGGGGTATCGTTTTATGGGTTTTTGGGGTAGAGGATTTCAAATATTATATTATTAAAGTTCCATAAACAATTATTTCCACATACAAAGTTTTTTCGTTGTGAGTGACTTGGATAGAGAAGCTAGATGTGGAAGTCGTGATTCCTTGGGCAGCGGTTTTTTTGATCAGTTTGGATTAAACCAGGTGCAAAATGTTTGTGAACGCTGGCTTTTTATCACATAACTGCGGGTTTTACAATTAAGGTATTATGTGCCAACTGTCAGCTGCCAAAAAATTATATCATGTACTTTTCATTTTTTTTAATTAGGGATAGTTTCTACCGCTTGTAATGAACCCTTATTCAGAAACCGAAAAGAAAATTTTCAACATTTCAAAACCGGGCCCCTCAAAACAAGCCCGGGCTCGGGGAATCACCCCCGCATTCCCCCCCCCCCCCCTCTCGACAGGTCTGGTTACGCCAAATTTTGCTCAACTGGCCAGTTGCCGATCTTGCTATCTGCATTTTTCGTCAAACTACCTCAGAATTCCCTAT
Organism: Rutpela maculata; assembly: GCA_936432065.2. Classification (NCBI taxonomy): domain Eukaryota; kingdom Metazoa; phylum Arthropoda; class Insecta; order Coleoptera; family Cerambycidae; genus Rutpela; species Rutpela maculata. Next base: position 166,710,486 of record OW386285.2, read on the forward strand.
CCTTAGCATATCTTAGATAATTTTATTTGCTCGGTTTCAAATCAGATACAGGGATATATCGTTCAAGTAGAAGTTTCAAAAGAAATAGAAGAAAAATATCTAATGAAATATTATAGGTACAAATAATGATTTGCCTATTATTGGAACTTGTTACTTATTGTCAATATAAATATAAAATTTGCGCTTTAGTTTCATATGAGACACCCACAAGTCTCTAGTACCGAACAAGAAATGATATTTCGAATTTTCACAATATTATGAACTAAAACCTGAAACGCTACTTATAATCTGATAAATCCAATAAATAATAAAATAAAAATTAATTTTTTGAATTCTGTTATACAGAAAAAACTAACATACGAGAGACGTAGATATCATGCATTATTTACAATATCCCTAAGAAGCAAAAATGTTTGTGTATGAATTTTGCGTCATTATTATTTACATAACATATATCCGTTCGTTTACCCATTCCTACTTATGCAACCCAACATACAACTATACGTTCATTTTGTTGCAGTGCCACATGCAGAGACACCTACGGTCTTCCCGATACGACACATACACTCACAGGAGAAGAAACTAGAGCCCTTTGTACGTCTGAATATTCTGATATTTCGCCTCTGAGAGGCGGGAATGTGGCTTTTGGAACTCTAGAAGGTAGACCATCTGCATATAATTTTGATGGAAGCCCCGAACTTCAGGTAATCATGCATACAATAGCACACATTTTTAATTTCAATTTAAATATGCCTAAAAAAAAATCCCCTAATAAAATTCAGCAACTTTAAAAAATATTTAAATATTTTATTTCATAAGATTCAAAAAAAAAAAACAATAACATGTGGTTACTAGACATTCATTCCACTTTGGCAACTTTGATTTTGAATTTAGCTATTTCTTCAATTTGTCAAAAACACGTGTGTAATATTATACAGGGTGTTTCATTAATAATTGGACATACTCTAACTGAAGAATCCTTAGTCCAAAATATGAAGATTTAACCTGAAACACTTAGATAAAATATACCTCTTTACTGAGATACATGTCATTTACGTATAATTTCATTAGTTTGACATTTTAACAGAACTAAGACGTCACCAAAGCACACTTTTCAATAAATACAATTTTTCCTTTTCAAATTGAGTTTGTTTTCAAAGAATTTTTGAGATCTATGCGGCAGTTTTCTCGAAAACGGTTGGAATTATTAAGTTCTATCAAGTGTACCTTTTTTACGTAGAAATTACTTCTGCATGAGATTTTCTAGTGAAAAGTGCCACTACATTTCGTAAAAAAAAGAGGGAAAAAATATTCATCATCACGTATAGCTCATGAGGCACCCTCCATGGGCTAGCGTGATGTAATACATGAATTATTGTTTCTTAGCTTTAAAAATGTTTCCTTACCAAATTGGGAGAAGATCGATCAAGAGGTAGTTGAGATATTGCAAAAAAAGGAAAAAAAATTACAACTTTGGCACCCTGTATCTCAGTAAGGAAGCACATTTTATATAAGTGTTTCAGGTTAAATCTCATATTTTGGACTAAGGATTCTCCAGTTAGCGTATGTCCAATTATTAATGAAACACCCTGTAAATATCTATAAATAAGTCACAGAAATAATAGTTCCTTGAGGTAAACCAGAAAAAGGCAAACAGCCCAACAGTTCTGCGACTGGACTGCAAGACATCTTCCCCCTGTTTTCGAGGGCAGGGACCACGATGGTGACAATATTTTCCGACCTACCTTCCAATCACTACCCCTAAACCGGAAAAACCACCTCTTTGTCCGATTTTCCGGTGCTAGGCATTTTTTCATCTGAATATTTTATTAACAAAAGTTGTTCAGAATTGCCCAAAAAATTTAGTCAAAATTAAAAATATCAAAATTTTGTTTAAAATAATGTCCGAAAGTCCGAAAATATCATTTAAATGAGTTTTTTTGTTTAAAAAATTCATGACAATTTTGTTTGAAATTAAGCCCAAGCTGTCAGATAGTTACAATTAATTATTTTTTATTTATTTGCTTTCATTATGATTAGAGAATATTACTTAGGTATATTAAGCAAATTACAACTTACACACTTTAATATTTATTATGAAATTACTGAATTACTTTATTATGAAATTATTATGAAACTGACACTATAGAATTCCTTTCGTGTCAAAATACTTCAGAAAGTTAGATCAGAACCTAGGACAAGATCTTTTATTTGTAGACCTGTGTTATCTTTTAGGAATGGGTTACTGCCACTGAAATCATGATCACTTTGGATCGTATAAACACTTTTGGAGATGAAGTATTCGGAGACCAACAAGTACTACGCTCTTATTTCTATGCCATTGCTGATGTAGCTGTAGGTGCTAGATGTAAGTGTAATGGGCATGCATCTGAATGTGTCACATCTACTGGGGTTGACGGTTCTAGAAGAAGAGTCTGTAAGTGTGAACATAACACAGCGGGACCAGATTGCAATGAATGTCTTCCATTTTATAACGATGTTCCTTGGGCGAGAGCGAATGCTAGGGATGCACACGAATGTAAACGTAAGTACCGTATCATAGGCGCAAACACGCGCAAACACTACAAATTTGGTTAAGTAGAAAAAAATTATGTAGATGTTTCGAAAAACCTAAAATCTTTTTGAAATTTCATTCTAATGGATACAAAGCGAAAAAAAATATAGCAATAGCAATTTCGGAAGATCCAGGTGAGAGATCTTTAATTACCATAGGAAGAACCAAAATATCACCTCTTTAAAATTTTTATGAATTTTTTACTTGTGGTTTGTTTTAATGTTTGGTGAAGCTGGGCTGTTGCTTATCGATAAGAAAAGCTAGCTCATATGAAAATTAAAGATATTGAAGATTTGGGGTCCAAACTTTAAATTAACATACGAGGCAATAAGACCAAATCAGTGGCTCAAAGTTTACGTATTGGGCTTAACATTAAAGGGTCCCGAGTTCGAGTTATGGCTAAGGTAGTGGTGTTTGAAGTACGTTATCAAGTAGCAGTAGGCTATAGACTGCAGTTGAATACGACCCTCAAGCATAGGGAGGATATGAAATTGTTGACCCTATAAATTTCAAAAACCGGATGAAAAGAAAATGGCAGCGATTCAGAAGGGACATAGATCGTGATAGACTAAGGCAGGTACAATTAAATATTAAAAATAAATTAACTAAGTATAGGGAAGAGGCATGAAATAACAAAATGAAAAAACTCTCCAGACGTGTAACACGCTCTGGAGAATGAGCAAGTTATTGCGAAAAACATCCCCCCAAATTCCTACGCTAATAAAATATGACCAAACATACAGCACCAGCACTGAAAAAGCTAACGTTAGTGCCACATATCTTTAAGCTACAAACACTACCTCTCCTAATTGCTCACCCTTCCAAGAGCAAGTCCACGTTCGTGACTTGCTTTCCAGATATCCTATCCTTCCCAACAAACTTCCTAAACTCCTTACTACCCCTTCTGATGTCCAAGAATACGTCAAATATTCCCCCAACAACAATGGCCCAGGAATCGATTCTATAGTTCTTAAATACCTTCCGAAAAAAGCCATAGCACATATTGCCTACATAATGAACTCCATAATGAAACTGCAGTACTTCCCTCAAAGATGGAAAATAGAGATTATTGTCCCGATTCTGAAACCGAACAAACCCCCCCTTACGAACCGGGGAGTTATCGGCCAATCACCCTTCTAAATACCTTTTCAAAATTGGCTGATAGGGTGATTTTGGGTCACTTAAACAGGTTCGTGGGGAGAAAGTACCTTTTGCCAATGAAACAGTTCGGATTCAGACCAGAACATACAACAACACTTGCCTTATGCAAACTCGTACAGGACACATCGCAGAGTTTCAATAGGAAACAGTGTAATGTTGTTCTATTAATGGGCATAGAAAAAACGTTTGACTCTACGTGAAGAAACGGCTTGATTTACAAATTGGACAAGATTTATAAGTTCCCCAAATGCATTACTTAACTAATAGTTTCATTAATATCAGATCGGCATATACTGGTATGGGTAAATAACTCTCTCTCTCCTCTCTGTAAACTAGGCTCTCCGCAGGAGTTTCTCAAGGTTCTTGCTTTCGCTCATTATTTTTATAACTTGCCGATATCCCTTCCTACCCAAATACGTCCCTCCTACTGTACACCGACGACGTTACTATTTACGCGAGTAGCTTCTACGCACAAACGGCAACTCAAAAAATTTGTTAGCATCTTACACGACTAATGACCTTATGCAACACATGGAAAATTAAGATCAATGCACAGAAAACTCAATCCATTACATCCAATAGGAAATTTACTAATATAAAGACTATTACGAAACTGAACATTGACGGACAAGACGTATAAGAACAAAATACTGTAAAATATGTATCTCAATAAGAGGCTACGTTTCAGTCCACATATAACACAAACGATAAACAAAACCTATGGAGCTCTCACCAAACTTTACCCGCCAGTCAACAGGCGGAGTAAACTTACTGTAGACAACAAATTAACCCTATATAAGGTTATTTTCAGGCCTATCCTGCTCTATGGCTGTGTCGACTGGAATGGGGCCTCAGGCACACAGCACAATAGAGTACAAGTAACTCAAAACAAAATAATCTGATTGTTAACAAATTCCCATCGGTATATCACCATAGACGAGCTACATAGGATCGCTGAGATTCCCAGGACCAGCGACCTTATCAGGGTCTCTATTCTTGACGGCAGTAGAATAGAACAATCGAGAGAAAGTGGGCGTGTCTCTATTGAAATTCACAAAACGGTATTCTTGAACTTATTTCTATCGTCGCTTCTATCAAAAACTGATGAACATTACTCCCTGATGCTTCTTTTGGTTATTTTCAGGGAACAGTCGGGGAATGCCGCCATTTTCTGTTTTTCTAACCTAGAAAAGTGAATGCTGGCAAAAACTGAATGTTTTATTTCACTTTTGGTTAATATTCTTGTGATTTTGGACTTAATATAAAGATGAATCTACCTGAAGTAATATATTGGGACGAAATAATCCACAACATTTTCAAGAACTCCTCAGAGATCAGTTTTTATTATCAAATGAAAAATTTATGACATTGTTCTGTCTGACTAAGCACGTTTGCCAGGATTTAATAGAGATCTTAGAGATGTAAAGCAGTCGGTCCCTTGTCTATTAATTAAATGTTAGGCAAGTAAAAGATCCCTACTTTTCTTACGAGAAGAGGTTCGGCAAAATTTCCAGGTTGGGGGTAGCGCGTCTCCTGGCATCGGTGATAGGCCCTGGTAGCGGAAATAGGCCGACGTTAAATAAATAGAAATCTTCCCTGTCTGTACAAACTATGTACAAAATATATTTTAAGTAATAATAGGTAGCATTTTTTTTTTTTGTTTATTTAAAAATACCAGATCAACAAATGAATGTTATACATGGTGTAGTGTGTAGTAAGACAGTACATAACAATTGAAAATAAAATAAAGAACAGAAACAAAATATTTGGTTTAACATAACAATAGAAGAATATTGATATTAATATCAATCGGAATCGTTACTGGAAGTAAGATATCTTGTGGTAGTCTTTTTCTTAACCTATTGTTACGAGTCTTTTCATTTAGGTTTTTCTGGCACTTGCACAGTTATTTATAGTTTTGAAAAATGTCTTTGTACATGATTTCATAAAGTCTTCAATTTGTGGCACGTCAAGCTCTCGATGGATTTGACTGTTTCTTATAAGCCAATGGGCATTTATAGCAGATCTCAACACTTTATTTTGAAATGTTTGCACTTTTTTAATATTAGTTTTGCTAGCAGTTCCCCTTATCACACAGCCGTAAGTTACCAATGGTCTTAAGATCGATTTATATATTAATGTCGCGCCCTTAACTCTGAGCTTCAATTTTCTATTAATAATGGGATATAGCATTGATAACCTTGCGTAACCATCATTCAGTTTTTTATTGATGTGGTAACTCCATGTTAGTCGTTTATCTAAGTATACTCCTAGATATTTAATTGCACTGTCTGCAGGATTCCATATTATTTCCTCGTCGTTGATGATAATATTATTGGGGTTTTATGGTCTTCTTAGGGTAAGCATTATTTTTCAAATAAATAATACCTACTTTGGGCTCAACTCTGTTCTTAAGAATATGTACATATTGGTACCCCGGAACATATGACAACATTCTCATCTCTTTTCAAAATATAATAATTATATTGCCGCTTATTTTTTATTACACCGAATCTTTCAAAACACTGCTTAATTTTCAGGTTCTAGCAGCTCTGCGTGTCTTTGAATATGGTTGTTAATATTGTTATTGTTATGAACATGAACTATGGTTATGCAGATAACCAATGTCGATTGTCAGAAATTGCTTGTCTATGATTAGTGAATAAGTTTGGCAACGCTGCGGTTTATTTCCTAATATTTTGTTCCCTCCTTTCTGTTCAAGAATACAGTTTAATGCTTGCAATAGAATGGCAGTAGAACACATCCGGGGAACGCTCCCCGGGGAACGTTCTATTCTATCACGGTCAAGAATAGGGGCCCAGAGAGACTCCCCAGAAATTTTTTACTCTCAAAGTAGAAGCATCGGAACTGACACGTGACATTGCATGCCAACGCAGCAAGACAGCATCCCTCACTCCCACAACCTCCTCCACCAAAAACTCGACATCTACAATACCAGAAGACAGTGACGAGTCCCCACATAGATAACATTGCATATCATATAGCTCAATCCCCCCTTGAGGAATCCTGTAGAAGGATAACATAATTAGCCATTCACTTAAGTACGCTCTAAAACATAAAGCATCTTATTTATAAATACTGCTTCAAAAAACATCCACTTTTATTTCATGACTACTATTTTAAGCAGGTTTTTTGTTCAATAATTTTCCTACATGATCGATGAACGTCCATACCTCCTCAAGCATCCTATTATCTCATTATTTTTAGCTATTTGCATAATTATAAAAACGCATTAAATCGCATAGGAGAATGCAATAATTAAACATAACTCAGGGCATTGTCTGACGTCTCGGCCTTCCAACGGCCAACAAAAGCGCATCACGCTGATCGCGGTTGTTTCGCTTTTGTAAATCTTATACGATGTACACAAATGAAATACATGAATACAATAACCCTACTCTGTAAATGCATAAAAATCAATAAAAAGATTTAAATGGTAAATGGTAATGCAGTACGACAATACGGCTAATTGATACTATCTCTCCTGAGTTCCAATCTAAGATGCCAATGTCGTAGGGAATGGTTGTTGTGTTGTTATCTGTATGGGCGTGTGTCCCGGTTGAGTGGTGGAATAGCTACGACTTCATAAAAAACAAATGAATAAAACAAGATCCTTTATTATGAGCGTAACTTACTTGTAAAGTAGAAAATATGTGGATCATCCAACAAAATTCAGCAGTTCCAGTTTTATTTAAGTATACAAAAGAAAATGGTCGTGAACAACCAGTATGACTCAGTCAGTTCGGCAAAATGTTACAAATAGTAGCTACTCTTCTAGACTCAGCAAACCCTATAGAATATACGGGACATTTTTTCGTCTGTTCTCTGCACTGGTTGAGAGTGGTACAGCTTAAAACGCCACGGTGGAAGGAAATCTTCTAACACTGCTAATCGTCCAGTGCATTTAGATGAAAAAAGTGCGTTATTACTGAAATACTTTGAACTTATGGAATTTGAATTAAACCTTTTGCAACGCATTCCAATAATTCAATATTTTGTCACAAAATATTTTTAAATGATAAAATTACTAAAAAAATCATACAATGGTTTTCAAAACCACTGTAACGATGTCGACATTATAATTGCAAAACTGAAAATGATGGATTCAAAATGGATGACTTAAACTTGAACATCATGCAAATATTGCAAAAAAATACATAAATAGAACGCTGCCAAAATGGTAAGAGATATGAAAAAAAAAATGTGAGTAAAGTTGTAAAGAATTTAATTCTCTAAATTCAGTGAGCGCATATGTATATTTTTTTAGAATGTGCAAAGGAAGAGAGCTAAGTATGAGACCGTACAGATTCGAATTTAAACGCAAATATTTCCAAAACAATAAAAGGTTCACATATGCCGCTACTCACTTTTTTTATGTCAAATTTAATTCTCTACAACTTTGTTCTTATAGTTTTTTCACAGCCCTTACCATTTTTACAGCATTTTCATTTTAATGTAGGTATTGTTTTCAAATATACTATATATATCTACATATTGGTAGCCATATTGGAGCCGCCATTTTGAATTTTACAATTTTTTTGGAGGCCGAAAATGTGTTCCCTACCACCATGCCAAATTTGAAGTTCCTAGCTCATCGGGAAGTATCCAAACAATTCAAGGGATGGATAAATAGAGGTAAAAACACTTTGTTTTTTACAGGATGCATCACGGTTAGTGGCCTATTAGATGTTTCATAAAAACTGCAAACAATTTGAAGCTGAAAATTTAGGGAAAGGGGTTTTCTGTTTAATGAAAATAACGACACATATGTGACACTTCTGGTTATAACGAAAGTTGATATTAACTTCCTTATTTAAATAGCATGCCTTATTTTTTATACCGGATTCGAATTCAATTCATTATTTTAAGGTAACTCTCAATATCATTCTCAATTTAAAAAACCAATAGTTTTTGAGATATTTCGATTTTAATGTTTTAATGAAAGAATGAGTGTCCACAACATAAGAAAAATTCCCTTGAACGTGCCAACACTTTGTTATTGATATATATTATGTGTTATTAAGAGATTAATAAAATATGTAAATACAAAAGTGTAACTTAACTATGAGAGCAACGTTGATACACTTTTATATTTACCAATTTTATTAATCTTTTTATAACACATAAAATATATCAGTAACAATGCGTTAGCAGGATTGATTGATTTTCAGGGGAATTTTTCTTTCTTCATCTTTTTAGTTCAAAAGATGAGTGTCCACAAATAAGAAATATTTCCCTGAAAATCAACTAATCGTGTCAACACTTTGTACTGATATATGTTATGTGTTATTAAGAGATTAATAAAATATGTAAAAAAACCGCTGCCCAAGGAATCACTACTTCCACATCCGGATTCTCTATCCAAGTCAGACAACGAAAAAATTTTGTATCTGGAAATAATTGTTTATGGAACTTTAATAATATAATATTTGAAATCCTCTACCCCAAAAACCCATAAAACGATACCCCACATCGGTAGTGGGGTGGGGGTGGGAGAGGGGGGTGAATAAAGTAAAAAAATATTTTGAGGTTTCTGGTTCTTGTACACACACTAAATCACATTTTTTTTTCATCCCCTTTAATTATGGGGTGGGGTGGTAATGGGGGTGGCTAATGCCAAATTTTTTTTTGAGACCTTAGCTTCTCTTGTCTATACTAAATATCAATTTTATGAACTCTTACCTGCTTGATTTACCTATTTACTCCAAATTTACCCCCCAACCCTTCGACGGAATAAGATGAAAATATAATCTAGTTCTAGATCTCGTTAAAGTACATATGTGTACCAAATTTCAAGTCAATATCTCAAACGGTTCCAGAGTAAACGTGCGCACCAAAAAAAAGTTACAGACCGACAGACAGACCGACAGACGGACAGACAGACCGACAGACGGACAGAAATTTTTTTTTCGCTCAAACTTGAAATCTCGACGTTTCATAACATTCTAAGCCTATTGGAACGATGAAAATGTTTTAAAATTTTTTTGTCGTTACTATACTTTCACTGGATGTGGAAGTAATAAAAGTGTATCAACGTTGTGCTCACAGTTAAAACGTGATGTGGATTTTTCGTTATTTTTCTTTATTCTCGTCATGTTTTAACTGTGAGCGCAACGTAGATACCCTTTTATATTTAGATATTTTATTAAGCTCTTAATAACACGCATGCTACACTACTACAATTGCCTGCAATGGTATATTTTAGCGGCTTCAGAAATCGTAGATAGGGTAGTCAAAAATTTCTAACACAGATACAAAAATACTCGCTCGCCTTACATTCCTCTAGAACTATTGTAGATCAAGTTTGAAGTTGAAAACATTATAGTTAACAAACCATGGCAGATGCCAAAACATTTTATTAATCAACATGTCAATCAGCATGTCATCTGAATTTGATTTCATGATAGTTGCCGGCGAAGGTGTGGATTTTCTCGTTCTCTTAACAGCTTTTGTCAACGTGTATCTAATTAAACCTGGAAAGGGCGAAACTATGCAGCAAATTAATTTCAGCCATAGTATAAAAGATAAAACAATAGCTGAGAACATCTCGTTTTTATATGCATTCATTAGCTGCGTTACTACATCAGACTAATTTAACCAGAGCCAGGTGAATGAACCGAAAAAATCTACAATTGAGCGAGACCATCAAGGTATTTAAAGAACTCTATAATACAGATCCAGAGATATTATCTCTGTTGCTAGGGCTAGAGAATATTTTATACTCGACTTGTACTATTGCAGTGTCAAAGAGGGTATTACCTTCAACAATTATAGGAATCGTTGTTTTGTAAAATCAATCTACAAGTTAATATTTCTACTACAGACTAAATAAGTGAGCATACATACGCTGCACATACATTAGGTGGTATAGCCTCGAAAATTCACAGGAATGAAAATGGAAAAAAAGCAAAGATGTGTTGGTTCCTATTCCCACTCTCCAGTTCCCAATAGTTTGCTACTAATTTCGTACAAATGTAAGAAGGGTCGTCAGAGGGCATGCAAATGTAGAAAGGCTGACCTTAAGTGTTACTAGCATAAATTGCAGTGATGCTTGTATTAATCAACAAGAGATCACAACGAAGAGTAAGAGGATGAAATGGAAAAAAAAATTGAACAGCTTGAAACAGAAATGGAGACAGAATGAAGCCAGTGTGCGAGATTCCAGAGGAAATGTGTATCAAGGCGAATATAACCGACCAGTCCGAGTTCCACAAAATCAATAAAAACCCGGTCTATCTTCAGCAACAAAAAGTCGAAAAATAAAATAGCAACAAATAAAATGACGTGGAATAGGCCTACCGGGGATACCACGAAAAAAATTATACGCCACATATTTTACAGATGAGTACATTTCTCGTGAATACGCTTGTTCAACAAAAATGTTAGATTCAATTAAATATAGAAAAAAAACAGAATTAAAGTTGAGGTAATAGCATTATGTGCGTTAATTTTGCGGAGGACGCGAAATATATTTTTTTCCATGACTGCGCGTGCGTTTACGCACGCATGTGGAGCAGAACTGGAGTTTTTTTGGAAATATTTTTGGGTTAATTTTGCGCGAAAACTACATTTGAGGCGCTCTAGGGCCTAAACCGTTCGCCCCACAAAAAAGACTAGAAAAGCTAAACTGTATAGAATTTATTCTTCTATGATGCAGTATAGAGGTATTTTAAAATGGCACTGGAACGGAGATATTTGCAAAAATTATTTTTTGTAGGTTTTGAGGTTTTTTCGAAATTCTGGCAAAAACTTCAGTCGTTGAATGTGACCTAGAAAACAGCTCTCCAAAACATATTAATCTCACCAATTTCCAAAATCCCCACAAAACTATATTTCAAAAACTACTTATTTGCCGAACTATATTTCATTTACTGATTAGAGCCGTTTTGAGACAACGGCGACGTTATTTCACTCAATGCCAATAACATTCACCAAAGATGTTGACGTTTGTTTGGTGAAAGTAAGTTCATAGTTATAAATAGTCTATGTAATGAAGGCAGAAATAGTGTAAATAATTCGTGCAAAGACGAAACTACCTCCCCCCCCCCGTTTTCGAGGGTGCTGAACACGATGTAAGTGGTGAAAGAAGTTTTTGAACCCCTTATGTTTTCATATATAAACGGGTCTGGGGAGTGATTTATCGACGGATTATACCTGAAATAACATGGAAGAAGGTTATAGAGTAAGTGGAATCCAGACAGCAAGCCTAGGAGGTTGATTAAACCCTCCCGAGAGGTGGAAAATCATTTTTTTAAATGATTTTGTTGAAACGCGTATCCCCCCGTTTTCAGAGTCGCTGATCACGGGAAAAGTATTCATTTTTAGCTCCAACCCCTCCTCAAACTGGCAGAAACCACCACTCTCTCACTAGAAAGCATGCTATCCAGGATTTACAGGTTCTTCGATACATGATCGTTATTCCTGTGCATATCCCTTCATTTCTCCCGGAAGAGAAGGTGGTAGCTACCTCGAGGGTTACTTTAACCCTTCAAAGGGGTGTAAAATTCATTAATTACACTTTGGATATCAATACGCCCTCCCCCGTTTTCGCAGGCGTTGTTCACGATAAAACTATTCACCTTGATCTCCGACTCTCCTCAACCCACATAATGGACGGAAACTTATCCTCATCCACTAGTTATAGCTGGGGCGATGATTTGTAGGTTGCTGAGTAGGGTATAATGATTTCTTCATCGGAAAGTAATGAATAATAAATTTTGTCGTCAATGGCAATGTTGTTTATTCAAAGAATGACATGAAAATACTGTAATGTGTTATAACCCTTAGAATGAATGTAGTGTATTTGCACCTACTCGAGAAACCTACCAGAAGTTAGTTCTGGTGACATCTGGAATGATCTAGAGAATGGTGGCGTCATTACAGAACAATCGAGATCTGTCATTTTTGGGTATAAAAGACCGACCGCATTCTCGGCGAGTAGTTCAGAAAGTATAGAAAGTGAGGTTAAGACTTCAAAGATAAACAAAGTGATAAACATTGTGATTTTAGTCAGTAAAGTGTATTTAAATTAATAATAGGATTGTGAAGTATCCAGTAAATATTTAATAAAGTGTGTTAGTGGACATCTCTTGTTATAATTTTTGGAACCCACGGAATTTGCAAGGGGTAGTTTCCTAAGGGTGGAAACACGTCACAATTGGTGTCAGAAAGCGGAATTTTATGACAAGAGGAGCTCTGAAGTTGTGCTGGAGTGTTCGAGAAGTATTCTCGAGGTTTAGTGCTAACACGGAGGACTCATTTACTGGACATTTGTTCGAGGGTTATTTTCGAACAGGAAAATAGTGTTAAGTGCATTTTTGAGACATTGTAGAACATTTTATTAGGACATTAGTGTGATAATTAAATCCTTTGAACTGAGAAGTGATAGAGACACTGAAAAAGACTCATTTAGTGCGTGAAAATTTCTAGAACTTTTCTATTTGGACATTAGTGGAGATTATTAAATTCTCTGAACTGGATAGTGACAAAAGACTCTGGATAAGACTTTTTCGTGCTATTTCGAGATTTGTCTAGAAAGTTCCATTACCGATATTGACGTGACAGTTAAATTTATTTTATTTTAATTTCATCGTATGCCCGTAACAACAAGAAGTATGGCATCCGATAAACAAATACAGGACTTATTCGAACAATTCCAAAAAATGATGGCGCAGCAACGGCAGGAAGACAAAGAAGAACAGGAGAAAAAACGTCAAGAGGAGAAAGAAGAACAAGAAAAGCGACGTCAAGTAGATAAAGAAGAGCAAGAAAGAAAACGCCAGGAGGAAGAAAAACGGCGTCAAGAAGAAAGGGACGAATTAAAGAAAATTATGGAAGATCAGGAAACAAGACGTCAGAAAGAAAAAGAGGATGAAGAAAGAAGACGTCAGAAAGAAAAAGAGGATGAAGAAAGAAGACGTCAGAAAGAAAAAGAGGATGAAGAAACAAGACGCCAAGAAGAAAAAGCCGAATTGAGAGAAATGATGGAGGACCTGAAGATACGACAGCAAGAGGAGAAAGAAGAGCAAGAAAGACAACGTCAAGAGGAAAAAGACGCACTCAGAAAAATAATGGAAGACTTGGAAGAAAGACGCCAGAAGGAATTAAGGAAAATCCTGAGCGATCAAATAAAAATACAACAGGACGCAATCATTTCTGTCAAAAGTGAAGTCAAAGAAGAGATAAGCAAGGTAGAAGAAAAAGTAGATAAGGTCGAAGATAAAGTAGGTGAAGTCAAGACCGAAGTAGGTCAAGTAAAAGGAAAAGTAAATCAGTTTGAACAAAAGATGAGTGAGTTCGAAGAAGAAGTCAAGGGAGAAATAGACCGGCTTAAACGACAGTTGAGAGATAGAGGAAGCCAGCAGGTGGTATCATCAGGTCAGCGACTAAAACCTCCTTCTTTTGACGGCCAAAGTTCCTGGACGACGTACAAGAGGCAGTTTGAGGCAGCAGCACGTGCGAACAACTGGGATAACGAGGAAAAGGCCATGGCATTAGTTCTGGCGTTAAGGGGCCAGGCCTCAGAGTTGCTTCAGACTATCCCAGTGGATAAACAAAGGGACTTCAAAGTCTTGGAAGCTGCATTGGACTTGAGATATGGCGACCAACATCTCGCCCAAGTATACCAAGCCCAGCTAAAATCACGAACACAAAAGGCTAGAGAGAGTTTACAGGAATTCGAAGCTGCGATAGAGAGACTGGCACACCTGGCGTATCCGAGTGCACCTAGAGAATTTCAGGAACAATTAGCCGTAGGGGCCTTTTTAGATGGCATAAGGGACGAAGAGGTCAGGCGAGTTCTGAGGCTGACAAGACACCAAAGTAGTAGCGAAGCTTTGGTGCGTGCACTCGAAGTAGAAGCCGCTTACAGGGATACGCCAAGGTCGAGAGTGCGAGCTGTGACTCTCGAACAATCGCAACCAGAAACGAACCAGAACCCTATGTTGACGGAGATGCAGAAAATGTTTACCAAATTATTCAACAGAGTGGATGATCTCAGGGAGCAGAGAAAACAACAAAATAAAGAAAAGCCGAGCGGAGGTATTAAATGTTACAACTGCGGCAAGGTAGGACACATGAAGCGAGACTGTCAACAGCAGAACTCGGAGAGTCGAGTAAATGCTGTGAATGTTGAAGAGAAGCAGGAAAACAGTACCAGGGGGGTTATGCTGGCTAGGGAATGCGGTGCCCCCAGAGAAATAAAGATTTCCCAGCTTCGAAGAATTGCAAGCAGTCTGTTGTTGCATGGATATGTGAACGGAAGAAAATGTTTGTTTACCATCGACACAGGTACTACGTCATCAATAGTACGGCCAGGATTTATATCGGGCATAAAGATTACCAAGAGGCAAAATGAAGAAGTGATCGTCCGGACAGCTACGGGGGACAGGGCTACGGTTCATGGAGAAGTAGACCTGGGTTTGCAGATTGGACAATTAAGGTTCGACCACAGGGTCATCGTGGCTGACATCACGGATGATTTCATTTTGGGACTGGACATTATGGAACAGTATGGATTTATTGTTGACGTAGGAAAGCGAGTTTTAAGGATTGGGAACAAACAATTTATTCTGTCAAAAGTGAACAACCAATGCGAGAAAACCAAGCTGTTGACAACGCAGGCAGTCAAAACTCCTGCATTATCCAGAAAACCAGACAAGGAAGATTGCAAGCGCTACCCTCAGGTGAGAAAATTGCCGAACATGGTTGAAGTCAACACTGTCAAGGTCGATCTTCCAGACAGTTGGCCAAAGGAAACTCTGAGGCAAGAGCAATTGCGCGATGTAGAAATCGGACCCATGTTGAGAGCAAAAGAAGGCGGAACGCGTCCAGCATGGAAGGATGTTTCCAACAAAGAAGTGGGGCTGAAGGCTTTATGGTCACAATGGGATTCACTTAGGGTCGTAGATGGGCTTTTGAGGAGAGCATGGGAAAGCCCAGATGGGAAGCAGGTTGCCATGCGTCTAGTGATTCCCAGGTGTCGTGTACCAGAAGTACTTCAGGAAGCACATAATGAAACATCCAGCAGACACTTCGGCATAAACAAGACATTGAGTAGAGCACGGGAACAGTTCTATTGGGTTAATAGTCGCCAGGATGTGGAGGCCTGGTGTCGCAAGTGTAAAAATTGTGCTGCCCGTGGAGAACCATTTTCGATGAGCAACTACAGAAATGGAAGCCGAGAACAGCCGAAGAATGATCGAGAGCAGATGAACAGAACTAGTAACCGCTTGAAGGCTCGTTATGATCAGAATGCCAGTACAGGGGGATTCAAGGTGGGGGATCTGGTTTGGCTGTACAACCCACAGCGGAAGGAATGGAGATCCCCGAAACTTCAACCTCCTTGGGATGGACCGTATACTGTTATTACCCGAATTAATGATGTCGTCTATCGTATTCAACGAAACAAAAAGTCCAAGATGAAGATCGTACATTTGGATAGACTGGCGAAGTATGTGAAAGAGGCTGAATTGCCTGACTGGGACGTTCAGGCTTAAGGAGGGGGCAGTGTAATGTGTTATAACCCTTAGAATGAATGTAGTGTATTTGCACCTACTCGAGAAACCTACCAGAAGTTAGTTCTGGTGACATCTGGAATGATCTAGAGAATGGTGGCGTCATTACAGAACAATCGAGATCTGTCATTTTTGGGTATAAAAGACCGACCGCATTCTCGGCGAGTAGTTCAGAAAGTATAGAAAGTGAGGTTAAGACTTCAAAGATAAACAAAGTGATAAACATTGCGATTTTAGTCAGTAAAGTGTATTTAAATTAATAATAGGATTGTGAAGTATCCAGTAAATATTTAATAAAGTGTGTTAGTGGACATCTCTTGTTATAATTTTTGGAACCCACGGAATTTGCAAGGGGTAGTTTCCTAATGGTGGAAACACGCGACAATACTTTTATAACAAAATAAATTTTATCTGCTTACAATTAATCAAAAAAGCGTCGTTTACAAACAGCATAACAATCCTCATATTCCTCAAAATGCACATCGCGCGATCTATTCTTCTTCTTCATCCGCCGTTTCAGTGAGCGAATCTGAATCGGAATCGCCTAAACCAATTTCATGGATTAAATTAAAATAAAAACCATCATCATTATCGTCATCGTCATCTGCGCTCTCTTCTGTACATATATCTTTATCATCTGGCGTATAATTTTCACACATTTCGCCTTTGCAGTTTTTACATAAAACAGATGTTAACCCTAATTTTAAACAACCGCATCGTTTTGAACGCTGTTCTTACAAGTAATCGCGATAACTGGTGGATGAGGGTAAGTTTCCGCCCATTATAGGGGTTGAGGAGAGTCGGAAATGAAGGTGAATATTTTTGTCGTGATCAGGGCCTGCGAAAACGGGGGAGGGCGTATTGACGATCCAAAGTATAATTAATGGATTTTACACCCTTGAAAGGTTTGAAGCAAACCCCGAGGTCTTTCTTCCGTGAAAAATGAAGGGATATGTACAGGAATAACGATCGTGTGCCAAAAAGCCTGTAAATCCTGGATAGCATGCTTTCTGGTAAGTGAGGGGTGGTTTCTGCCCATTTGAGGGATGAGGAGCTAAAAATGAATATTTTTCCCGTTGAAACGAATTATTTAAGAAAAACTATTTTCCACCCCTCGGGAGGGTTTAAACAACCCCCCTAGGCCTGCTGTCTGGATTCCACTTACTCTATAACCCTCTTTCATGTTATTTCAAGTATAACCCGTCGATATAAATCACTCCCCAGACCCGTTTATATAGGAAAACATAAAGGGATCCATAAAAGGGTGGTTTTTGGCCGTTTCGGGGGGTTGCGGTGGTCAAAAACTTCTCCCACCACTTGCATCATTTTCATAACCCTCGAAAACGGGGGGAGAAGGTAATCTCGTCTTTGCACGAAATATTTACAAAAAAATCGTCTTATAATGCTTCATTACATAGACTAAAAGGTACCTGCCTATGTCATTCCGATCTTTTACGGGTAGTAAAAAATTACGTTTAAGTATCTAACATAAGTAACAAAAATATAGGTTTTACATTAAATATTACTAATACGTTCCGGAACCTATAAAGTTTAGTCGGGCTTCCAAAGACCAAGCGAAGGCCTTCTAATATGAGTACAAAGTTGTGCTAACTTATAGGTAACTTTTTAGTAATGTACAATCGTCGTTGCTACATCTATTGCTATTTTAAAATTTCAAAAACTTTAAAGTCGTTCTCCTCAGTAACTATACGCGGGGATGGGCTGGCTAGGAGGGCGCGAGAATTCCCGAAAGGCCGGTCGCTTTGGGGCCGGTCCGACCTTACGCGATAACTAATATGGCTGTATAGAGAAGAATATTGTGACTTGTATCCCAATTGTAAAAAATTACACTAGAAATAAATAATATATTTTTACAGCAATAATTTTTTTTAAACAATCAATTTTGCTTAAAAAAGTGCAACAGGACCTTTTCCACAACGTTGTGAACAATTTGACGAAACAGTTTTTCTCTGTGTTCGATGTGTTTATGAATTACGTTTGTGAGCAGGTGCGGTCGTCACATAGTAACTTGCTGGAATAGTTTAGTTTCCTGAATTCCATTTTGCGTAATGTAATAAAGTATAGTGCGTGCTTTTATTTTGTACTGTTTAAATAAGTTGGAGAGCAGGTGCTGTTTTGGAAATTATTACATTGGATTTTAAAATATTTTTCGTCAAGCTAGTAATTATGCTAGAAGAAAATTGAGCACTTAATAATAATTTTATAAGTTCTAAATTCTACAAGATGAATAAAACAAAAACAACTGGAAACATAAAGGCGACGCGAAAACAGAAAAAGAGAAAAAGACGAAAACTGTAGAAGAATCTAAGCGTTGCCAGTTGTTGGGCAGGATGTTTGCTAAAATTGTGGCAGAGAAAAATCACTTTAAGCCTGTCAAAGCACGTTGGGGTTAAATCAATTACATCCTGTATTAAATATACAGTAGCCAGAGCAGCCACCCGATGCTGAAATTGAAATGAAAATTTAATAAATGTTTTATTTTATACGTGGATTTTGCATATTTGTAAAACTATAAGGACATTTTCAGCTATAATGTCCCAAGGACGTTGATAATACGAAATAATTTTATCACAGTTTCCGAAAGCACGTTGCTTGGTAATATCCCGACGCCGTAGGTGGAGGAATATTATCTAAAAGCAACGTGTTTGAGGAAGTTGTGATAAAATTATGAGTTATTTATCAACGTTCGAGGGGCATTCGCATAGAAAATTGTTTGCAATTTATTTTGTTTATTTTTATATAATTCATAATTTCTGGAGCCGCAAAAGTCCATTAATGTATTCCAGATGTACTTTTTACTCTTAATTGTATTCTATGGTGTGTTTTCCTTTATTATTATATTTATCAATTCATTATTTGCAGTTCCAAATCGTAACTGTGACATTGTCAAGAAATAAATTATTGAACTGTCAAACTGGATGACATAAGTGATAATAATTGTCCTAGGGAGATTATCAGTGCAATGTTGTTCTGATTGGCTGTTACCGCACACGTGATTAGAAATGGGCGAATTTATTAAGATTTCTATTTGAGCAAAAGATTTTCAGTTGTATTTTTTCAATTTGCTCTATTTAAAGCTTTCAAAGAATTGCCGAATTTTTAGATTTATTTTCTACCAAGACGTATACGAGTGCGTTGACGGGCCACTGATTTTTTTTTATTCCAAGTGTAATATCCGACTTCGCTTCACGAACGTATTTTCATATAAAATGACAATTCCGACTTTAATCTAGGATTTCCAAGATGAAAGTCGGAATGTCGAGATTAAAATTGGAATTAAAAAAAAATGGTGATATTTCTACGCCTTCGTAATTTTCAACACACATCAAAAGATATCTATTACCAAGTAGTTATATTGAGAAAAAAATATTTGTCTGCTATTGTAACAAAACGGCGCCGGGGCGATGCTGCTGTTTTCCCAGGCCTATTAGCGGTGAAATGTATACTTCTATTAAATTTTAAATAGAAGTAATTCTTACTACAAAGTTACAAAATTACTAATTCCGTAATGAAACGACTATCACGTCGAAGTTGCAATCTCAGTTACCGTGGTTTTAATGCTAGTTCGTTAATTCCGAAAATGCCATACCCGTCATAATAGATGCTGCAGTGCGTGGCTCCGCTGGTAACGCCATTAAGATTTTTCCGCGTATTAGTTCAGGTGTTGTGGGTTAGCTTCGCTGGGTGATAAAAAATCTTTACTGGGCAACATAATTGTCGCCCAGTTTGTGTTTTAAAAATATGCTCGGCGACAATTCCATGAATAATAAAGTTAAGGTTGCAAATAGAATTCTCAACACAGTAAATCAGAATAATAATATTGATGTAAATTTTACTCTCCTTTGTTTAAAATTTTACAAAATGTAACATAACTGTAACCCATATAATTAACTCAACTTTTTTATTGTTATTTCATTTAAATATAACTCTATAGCAATCACTGCGTAAAATATTCCTATGCTGCTATTTTGGGGGTGAAATCATCGATTTTACGAACAGAAACGTGCCGGCAAGGTGTAATTTTACGAAAACGTAGAAGGCTTTAAACACTATTTTCAAGTTATTTTTTCCATCTCGAGATTAATCCTGACTTATTATAAATAATTCGGGAATATTCCCGAGTTAATAAATTATATCGGGATTAGCCCCGAGTTGTTATAAATTACTCAGGAATATTCCCGAGTTAATGCCTCATAAGTCAGTCAATCTGGTCCACAGAATGGGGTCATTTAGCCAAATTTTACATTGCACTTTTTATTACAATTATTGTGCGAAGCAATCATCAAATAACACAGGCACACAAAATAAAAAAAGTGTAAATTATCTGAAGTTTCACATACATATTTTTGACTGCTGAACACGATCCCAATGTCAGTTTTGCTCCATGAGGTCATGATTCTTTTTTTACCACGAAAAACAGGGGGAAACAGGCCAGAATGGGGTTTAAAATATAAATTAAAAATTTTAAATAAGTAGACCATGTTTCGATGTATTATTGACCGCTGTATACTATCCTGATGTCAGTTTTACAAAATTAGTTCAGGTTTTTTTTAACCACAGGGGAAAACAGGCCAGAATAAGTTTTAAAATATAAATCAAAGATTTTAAATAATTAGACTATGTACTCGATGTATTTTTGACCGCTGAAGACGAGTCAGATTTACAAAATTAGGTCAGAATTTTCTTTAACCACGAAAAACAGGGGAAAACAGGCCAGAATAGGGTTTAAAATATAAATTAAAGATATTAAATAAGTATGCCATGTATTCGATGTATTTTTGACCTCTGAACACGATGTCAGTTTTGCTCCATCAGGTCAGCATTTCTTGTTAACCAAGAAAAACAGGTTAAAACAGGCCAGAATTGGGTTTAAAATATAAATGAAAGATTTTAAATAGGTAGACCATGTATTCGATGTACACGGATGTATTTTAACGAGATCTGGAACTAGATTATATTTTGATCTTATTTCGTTACCAGTGCCGAAACGGTAAGTTGTATTTTTAAAATCGTAAATAATGATTATCATGTCAGTTTTCACTATCAAGAAGATATATTATTATTTTGCTAATAATATAGAGGGTGTTTTACTTTTAAAGACATAAAATCTTATTCTAAGAAAAAGTTACTAGTAATAAACATCTCTTATTTTTACACAATGTTAAGTGTATACTTAAAAAAAAATACCACTGATTGTGAGTTATTGACTGACTCAGCACTGTGCCTCCTGTACCTATATAGCCTATATGGCCTATAAGCTACCCTCTGTAAAAAAAAAACGGTTGCATTTCATCTACCCTGATGTCCTTTAAAAAATTTAATATTTCATTTAGTCGTATAGATATTTTAATTTGAAATCAAGCGCTTCCTGTATTGTAAGCACATACATTTATTTTTTTGCATTACACTGTTTTTACACAAAATACTACCTATTAACTGTTTTTTCTCAGCCCCTAACAAAGTGTAATATATCAAAGCGATAACTTCGTACACTCGACTCATTTGGATGAGTAGAGGGTTAAAGATAGTAAAAATTCATCTCTTATAAGCGACAAAACCTTAAAAATCTTAAATATAGGTCTGTGTCTGTGGTAGAACGTAGTAAACGACGGTGCCGCTTCAGGTACGTTTATCTGCTATTTCCTTTGATTAAAATACCGCTCATTTGTTGCTCTACTGTCCACTCTTATTGCATAGATTGTAGCATTATTTGTCTTGGCAAATACCTTCTGAGCAAGTAGACATTGTATATCTAGGAGTCCTTGTGGACAATACTGACAACTGCGAATATGAGATTAAGCGAAGAATACCGGGTGGTCACAAGTCAATATACGCCCCCAATTTTTGGTTGTTTTTTAATTTAAAAATTTCGTTTTTGGTACACATACATTAGACAAAAGTGGGCTACTTTTAGTCTAACAGGAACGAAAATCAACTTTAATGACTATATTTTTTTATGGTTTTTTATTAAGTATGAAATTTTATGTACAACAGTTTTCCGATTTAAAAAAAATCCAAGAAGTAAGTGAGATACGAACAATTTTTTATTTTTTTCAAAATGGCCGCGTCAGATGAACGCGACGTAAGAAAATTACTAAGTAGGCTATGGAAATTATTAGTAAGGTTGTAGACTTGTCTGTAAAGAACAAAATAGTTATTTGAATTACTGATAAATACGACTATTTTTAGGTTTTTCTCAAAAGACAGAATTTCATTTTCATTTTCATTTCTGCAAGGGTCCTATGGAAAATTTCTTAATGGGACCGTGCTATTTTCTTTAATTAATCAGAAATAATGATTCACAAACTTTAATTATTTTCGCGATTAATCATTTCTTAACGACAATGACAAGTTTACTTCTTGAATCCTGATTGGTAAATTTATATCTTTGAATAATCTGGAATTCTGCTGATTACTTATGAGCACACCTTTTGTTTTTGCAATATTTAATTTTAATTTATTTGATTCCAGCCATTTAGAGACCAGTTCTAAATCGTGGTTTATTTTATCTACCAACTCTCTAGGATCATTCTCATCAATGTAGATTATAGTATCATCAGCGAAGAAGCGATATTTACAGTGTTTAAAAATTTTAGACATATCATTGATATAAATTATAAATAGCAACGGCCCAAGTATACTCACCTGGGGCACTCCCATATCAATAGGTAGCTCGCTTGAGAATATATGTTCACATTTCACTCTTTGCCTCCTGTTTCTTAACTAACATTCGAACCACTTCCATACCACACCATTGATACCATACTTGCTCAGCTTATCTAACAAAATTTTCCTGTCAATCGTCTCAAATGCTCTTTTCAAGTCTGAAAAATTATTCCTGTCATTTTTCCCTTGTCCTTGGCTTCCTTCCACTTATTGATAACATACTGTAACGCACTATCACAACTAAGACCTTCTCTGAAGCAAGACTGGTATCACTAAGTATTTTTTTATTCATAATAAAATCTAGTAATTGCAGGTATACTACTTTTTCTAATATTTTTTCAAAAGCTGCTAACATATTTATAGGTCTACACTCTTCAGCCTTAATAGTTTTAGTTTTCTTACAGGAATGATTGTCGATACTTTTAATGAACTAGGCACAATACCAAACTCTAAAGAGCCGTTAATAATATGAATCAGTTGATCCGATAAGTTGTCGAAATTATCCTTATAAAAAGCCATATGAATTTCATCCGGACTGCTTTTGTTAGCTAAGTCAAATACTATTGTTTTTAATTCCGCTTTTGTCAATAACTTAAAGTTTTGCATTTTTACTCCTTCCAACTCGGCAAGTTCAAACGGATAGTTGCTGTGAGGTATACTATGCACTATATCGTTTATACTAGATATATAGAATTCATTAAATTTTTCAGGCAAGAGATTTGGGTTTTTACATGTTTCATTATTGAATTTAATTTCTTTAAAAGGTTCGTCATATTTACTCGATATTAAAGATTTAAGCGATGGCCACATTTTCTTTGGGTCGTACCTGCAATTATTTAGTTTTTCCTCATAATGCTTACATTTTTCTTGTTTAATTATATTAACAACATTGTTTCTGCTAGATTTATAACTTAACCAGTCATTTTCATTATCACTTATTTTAAAAACTTTGTATTTACTATCTCTATCTTTAATAGCTTCTAATACTCTAGCATTAAACCACCCCCTATGTGTATTTTGAATTATAATCTCTTTTTTTGGACAAACGTCATCTAATACTTTCAAAAGACTATTATGCAGAAAGTCATATTTCTTATCAATATCGAATTCTCTATAATCAATTTGTATATTGTTTAGTTCGTTCTTTAATAGTCCACCATTATAGTGTTTGCTTCTGAAAATACATTTTCTTGGAACACAATAGTCTAAGATGTTTATTTTTTTTATACTACAGTGATCAGGGCGTATCTAAGACTTTTAGAAACAAGATCAAAATTATTTGTAATTACAATTCACATTAAAGTCTCCTAAAATTAGTAGCATACCTTCAATATTTAAAATATTTTGTTCTATGCAATTTTCCAGAAAATTGCAAAATATTAAGTGTGATTCATTTGGGGAATGGTAGATGCCACCTATAGTGTAGTATTCATGATTTAATTTTACCTTAATAACTAGAAACCATACATTTCTATCAATATGGTGCGAAAAAATACATTTATATTCAATATTGCACCGAATATAAAAGACAACCCCTCCAGTAAACCTGCTTTCAGAATTTAATCTTGCAACGTTATTATTATTTATCATAATTTCGAAATTTTCTATATCTGATGTAATACGCGATTCTGTCAAGCAGACCACTGCAGGATTATGTACTGCTATAAAATGTCAATTTCGTCCATATGTGCAGTTAAGCTTTGAATATTAAGCACAATTATATTAGTCAGCATATTTTCTTTTCTTACACTATACTCCTTTTTGTTTAATTGCTATTCACTCAAGTTCTTAATTTTCTGTTTTTCCAGTAGGATTTTTTTCTGATACACGGGACAACCATGATCAAACACCGAGTGGTTTATATTATAACTCTGATTCATAGTTTCATTAGCCAGTAGGCAGTTTATACATTTATAATCTGACTTACTACAATCTTCACTTCTATGACCATCTTCACCACATTTTACACATTTGTCACACTTACATTGTTCGGCCTTGTGGTTAAAGCCACCACATCTATAACATCTAAAGATTTTGAAGTACTCAAAGACTCTACAAAAGGGTACCCACTCAGACTTCCATTATCCATAACCATTTTAAATGAATCGGGATCACATTCTATTATAGCCATGTAACGCGTTTTCATCTTCTTTACTGCCACTACTTTTAACTTCTCTTTCTCAATCCCCAAATGTGAATTCTGATTTACTATACAATTAATTAACTGTTCACTATTCATATCTTCTTCAAAATCTAATACTTTTACACATGGATTTTTTTGGGCTATTGATAATTTTTTCCTAGTTTACTTTCTGCCGTCTTCTTGATTTTTTCTATATCTTCCTTCGTTTTACACTTGATTAGAATATCTCCATCCTTTACATTTTTTATCTGAGTTATTCCAACTTCCATTTTCGCTGGTTTTAAATTTTCTTTTATTGCTTCTTGGGTTATCTTACTGTCTTGTTTATTTTTTGGCTTAATGACAAGTGCTTACCTGATACAACTTTGGCGTAACTAGGTGCATTATTTTTCTCCTGTTTATCATCTACATTAATTCTACTTTTCAGGTCATTGAGTTCCTCTAAAATAGTTGATTTGACGACATTCATTTCTCTCTTCATATCTATCGCTATATTTACATAGTCAATGCAGCTTTCACAGTACCATCTCAATCCACGGATATTTTTTATTATTTGGAAATCTTTGTTCAATAATTCATATACTTGTGAAAATATTTTTTGCAGATACCATTACATTTCAAAGTATTTTCAATCTTGATGTCAGTTGAACATATATCACAAAGTTCCGCCATTTTTCACTTTATTGCTCGTTCCAATAAGGACTACTATTTACAGTAATAATTAGGGAAATAACTGCATTTATAGCACACAGATGTTGGCCCGTCGTAGGCTACTTAG
This sequence comes from Rutpela maculata, assembly GCA_936432065.2. Classification (NCBI taxonomy): domain Eukaryota; kingdom Metazoa; phylum Arthropoda; class Insecta; order Coleoptera; family Cerambycidae; genus Rutpela; species Rutpela maculata. Next base: position 166,736,366 of record OW386285.2, read on the forward strand.
ACTTTATTGCGTTACCTGGTCGTTCCCCGGCCTTTTCCTATCTCGCCACTTGGAGCACAAACTAAATGTTAATATTTAATCCTACACACCGCCACATTTTTAATAATTAATATCCAGTTTTCTATTGCCTCGATCAAGCACTAAATTTTACTGTTCGACGTGGAAACACTTCGACCGTAGCTCACTTTGTTTTCATAGAATTTCTTTTACGTTCTACCGATATTAACACAATATAAGCTGGAGCACCTTTCAGTACGACCGACCTGGCCAAGACATTTTACATAGAATGTTTGGCTAGGCGTAGTGGTTCAGCAATATTTGACGAAAATCTAACTGGACTAAGATATCTTGAATTTCTCCAAAATATAATAATTCCACAGATTATTCAAATTGCCAATACCAATATTGACGAGGTTTACTTCCAACAAGACGGAGCTGGACCACACAATGCTAGTTAGGGACTACCTAAATGAATTATTTTCAAATCGTTGGATTGGGACATGGTCCAGTCAGATGGTCTGCAAGGTCTCCTGGCTTAACCCCAGTCGACTTTTTTTATTTGGGCGCATTTGAAAAATAGAGTCTACGCGACTGCTCCAACCACAAGGCAAGACCTGGAAGAGAGGGTTAGACCCGAAAATGCACAAATTACACCTCAACAACTACAGAATGTTTGACGTCCAACAGTAAGTCGCGCTACTCTGTGTATTAACGTATTAACGAAAACGGTGAACAGTTTGAACAATTTTTATGACAGTTTATTTTAATTTAGGTTTTAAATAATTTTATTATTTTATTTATTCATGGTTGTTACGTTTTATTAAAATTATTTCTTGTTTAATTTTTGTTTACCTTTTAAAAATACTTTTATTATTACAAAGCATATCGTCAAGAAATGATTAATGGCCAAAAAATTAAAGTTTATGAATCATTATTTCTGATTAGTAAAAGAAAATAGCACGGTCCCAAAAAAAATGAAAATGAAATTTCGTCTCTTGAGTAAAACCTAAAAATAGACGTGTCAGTAATTTAAATAACTACTTTGTTCTTTACAGACATGTCTACAACCTTACTAATAATTTCCATAGTCTACTTAGTAATTTTATTACATCGCGTTCATCTGAAGCGGACATTTAAAAAAAAATAAAAAATAAAAAAAAATTTAAATCCGAAAAAAAAGCTGTTGAACTAAGAGTTTTATACTTGATAAGAAACCATAAAAAATATAGCCATTCTATTTAAGAACAAAAAGTTGATGTCACTTCCGGTTCAAACGGAAGTGATATTTTCCTTTCTGTTAGTTATTTCTCCACTTCATGTGTACCGAAATCGAAATTTTTGAATTCAAAAACAATAAAAAAAATAGGACGCTAGATTGACTCGTGGCCACCCGGTGTACATGACAAGATCGAGAACTTGTCAGCTGAGCAAAATTTGACACGGCAGAAATATCTCGAAATGCACAAAGATCAGCTAACGCCTTAGTTTTCTCCAACTTTGTTTACGCCTCTAAGACATGGGCAACATTCCGTTAAGGAATCAGATAAGATGCACAAATTGCGCATTGATGCTTTCGAGATGTGGGTCTGCCATCAGTACGATCTCCATTCTCCAAGAAATACGTCCCCAAAAGCGACTCTTTATTATAGTATTTTACCAATTCCTCTCATTTTTTGGCCGTATCAACCGGACAGAGGACAAGGGTCGGTTGATACGTTGGTAATTCAGGAAAAACCAGATGGCAAGAGGCAAAGAGGGCGCTCTCCAAAACGTTGGGCTGATGTCACCAAGAAGCTGATGGGAAGGAGCTTTGATGAATCCGTGAGTCTAACAGGCCACCGAGACAGATGGCGTGAAGCCTTCATATGTGCTATACAGCAAACAAAGGTCAACTACAATAATCCATGGATCAGAAAACGTCTGGCAAGGCGTTGTAGATATGAAGAAGAAAAAAATTAAGAAGGAGTGACCCAAAAATCGCCCATTTTCTCGCCCTCAAATTTTCTTTCAAACTAAGTGCTGAATTATTGTTAATGATGAGAATATCCTGAATAAATAATTTCAAGATGAAATGTTTGGTTTTTGAGATATGAGGGATTAAATTTGTGATATGAAAACAACGCACATTAATATAAGCGATCTCGCTGTGAGAATATTACATTAAAATAAATTCTGTCACAACGGTAATAAAGGCCCCTCTCCATAAAATTAATGTCCTAATGGTCTGTTTTCAAACTTCGAATGAATTTTATAAGAAGGTGGGGGTGCGAGGAGGTGAATATCAGATACATCACAATCGCTGTATCTCATTAGCGAAAATCCTGTAGCAAGGGTTTTCAAGAATGCTCTTTAGGATTATCGTGGCTTAGTGATTCTTTCTCATCACTCTAGAGAAAATCACAGGAGTTAGAGGGTGGAAATCTGAGCAATTTTACAGTCTTATATTGTATCGAAAAATATTCTGGCATAAAGGTAAGTATCCCTTTCCCGAACGCCATAGTCTAGAGTGGATTTTATGAGGGTGCGAAGGAATGAATATCGGAGCAATCTCTTAATCGCTGCATTACATAAAAAAAAATACTGATGTAGCGGTCTCCTAGAGCGCTTTTCTCTTATGTCAGGGCCTCTTGATTCCTATCATCTCCCAAATGATCTAGACGGGGGTCTGGGGGTGAAGACACACCAATAAGTTTTCGTCCCGTTCTCTTACCCCATCGTAAGTGTGTCATAAAATAGTTACAAAAATTCTAGTTATCGTCCCACATTCATACCTACTGCAATCAAAATGCGATATCTGGTACATTCACTATTCTTTCCCCGACTCAAGTTCATAATTCAAGAGGAGGGGTAGTTTTTTACCGTGTAAAGGATTGTTTTCGTGTACTAGGTTGTAACAGATTTATGGTTCATTCCTTTTAATAAAGCTTAGAGGGTCCAAGCTTTTTCAACAGTTAGTGGAGCTTTTGTACAGTTTGATATTGTATTGGGGTAGTTTTCACCCCCTTAAGGGCGTGTCTCGATTTCTTTGTGTGAGCCCTAGTCAACACCTTCGTTCATGTATTCAGCCAATAGAATTATATTATAATTTTGTTCAACTCAATGGCATCATTTTTTCCTATTTGCATCCTTAAGTATGGGACGTTATGGCTCTTCTGAATTAATCAGTGGATATACAGATTTTGCGATTTTAGACTTGAATTCTGCTCCAAAAAGTTCTAAGAATATCTTGATTGCTCTGCCATATCTGATGAGTATTCATTTTTTGTGGGGCTGTGTATTTTTTGATATTCTCCTATTAGCACAGGAGTTTTAGTCAATATATCGCTTCTAACGGAATTAATTATTGTAAAGCTGAAAATTTCCAGGATTGTAGTTGGTTTAAAATAACACGTACCAAAAAGTTCCCTACTCTCCCCCGTCGGCTTCCCTGTTTTTTCGGAGTAACAAGGGCCTAAGTCGCAAAAAGTGCACCAGAAAGGTTGTTACTGATCCGATTTGGGTCGAAATTACCATAAAAGATTAGGAGAAGCATATCCGTTCATATTTCAGATGTTGCATGCATATTTTTGTTCATAATTTTCCGTTCTAGTTCTGTCATCATTTCAAAAATTTAAAAAAATTTAAAAAAAACGAAATGGCGCCATTGCGGATAAATGAAGACTCAGAGGGGAAAACGTACCCGAATAAATATTTCTCTTCATACTTTGGGCTTTCCATTAGTGTGATACCTTCTCTGTAGCGTCACCCGTTATGGAGTTACGCTCTGAGAGTTGCTGTGGCGACACTCTTACATTTAAGTGCGTTTATTGTTGCGTCTATCACGTCTAGTCTAAACAATCAAGAAGGCGCAAGATGAGCAATACCGTTAGTTCATTAACTTTGACAGTTCTCTAAGTGTATGCATTGGTTCATTGGTGTGGCAAAATTGAGTGATCTTAGTTGAGCCATGTAGCACAGAAATTTTAGTTTTTGACTTTGAATTAATTATTGTAAAGCTGAAAATTGCAGGATTGTAGTTTTGGTTCAGGACAACACGTACCAAAAAGTCCCCTACTTTCACCCGTCGGCTTCCCTGTTTTTGCGAAGCAACAAGGGACTAAGTCGCAGAAATTTCAGAGCTGCCTATAAAGTGCAACAGAAAGGTTGTTACTAGTCCGATTTGTGTCGAAATGATCATAAAAGCTTCGGAGAAGCATATTCGTTCGCATTTCACATGTTCCATGCATATTTCGTTCATAATTTTCCATTCTAGCACTGTCAAAACTTCAAAAATTGAAAAAATTTCAAAATGACTCCATTGCGGATAAATGAAGACTCGGAGGGGAAAACGTACTCGAATAAATATTTCTCTTCATATTTTGGGCTTTCCATTGATGTGTCTACCTTCTCTGTAGCGTCGCCCGTTACCGAGCTACGCCACTTCGAGTGTCACCGCGCGGTGGCCGCGCCCATCATGTCCCCGGTGGAACTGTCCTGGCTGCGCTGATGAGACCAGTTGCGAATTCCTGTTTATATATTATTGGTGTCTTATAAGATTTATTGAATGAAATTTAACTTGTCAGACTCAGAAAATGACTTTATTCGGCTAGCCAATTGATATTATTGATCTTCTGGGAAGTAGTGTCGTCCAGATCATCATCCATATCCATGACTGGCTGTTTGTGCAGCTGGATCCTCTACAGCTTCGGCAAATGATGCTGCAGTTCAGACCAGAGTTCCTGCACTCGCACCAAGCACCGCAATCCGCCTTTCAGGCACAGGAAATTAGCCATAGCTGGCTATTAGGAGCTAGCTGCCTCGTGGTAGGAACAGAAGTCGGAGCCAGTCCTAATTTCCACCCCCAGCCCTCCAGGTGACAAGAGGAGAGGAGTTAGGGGGAATATTGTGAGGATTTAATCTCCCAAAAAGCTTGCAGCACTCAACTAATATGCATGTTCCTACCATAAGGCAGCTAGCTCCTGATAGCCAGCTACGGATAATTTTTTGTGCCTGCAAGGCGGACTGCGGTGCCCGGTGCGAGTTCAGGAACTCTGGTCTGAACTGCAGCATCATGTGCCGAAGCTGTAGAGGATCCAGCTACACAAACAGCCAGTCAAGTCAATTTCTGAGTCTGACAAGTTAAATTTCATTCAATAAATCTTATAAGACACCAAAAATATATAAACAGAAATTCGCAACTGGTGTCATCAACGCAGCTCCGTAACGGGTGACGCTACAGAGAAGGTAGATAGCTAATGGAAAGCCCAAAGTATGAAGAGAAATGTTTCATTTTCCCCTCCGAGTCTTCGTTTATCTCCAATGGAGCCATTTCGAAATTTTTCAAATTTTTTAAGTTTTGACAGCACTAGAACGGAAAATTATGAACGAAATATGCATGGAACATGTGAAATACGAATGGATATGCTTCTCCGAGGCTTTTATGATCATTTCAACCCAAATCGGATCAGTAACAACCTTTTTGCGGCACTTTATAGCCAGCTCTGCAATTTCTGCGACTTAGGCCCTTGTTGCTCCGCAAAAACAGGGAAGCCGACGGGGGAGAGTAGCGAACTTTTTGATACGTATTGTCCTGGACTAAAACTATAATCCTGCAAATTTTCAGCTTTACAATAATTAATTCAAAGTCAAAAACTAAAATTCCTGTGCTACATGGCTTAACAAAGATCACTCAATTTTGCCGCACCAATGAACCAATGCATACACTTAGAGAACTGTCAAAGTTAATGAACTAAGGGTATAGCTCGTCTTGCGCCTTCTTGATTATTTAGACTAGACGTGATAGACGCAACAATGGACGCACTTAAATGTCCGAGTATCGCCGCTGCGACATTCAGAATGGCGTAATAGTACAGTGAATGAAGGTAAAAATCAACTATTACCTCCGATTTCGGTGAACCTCCATCGATTTGCATGAAAATTTGGGATTGAGTATATTTTACCCTCAACTTCAAAAGTGACATATGCTCGACTTGCGCTTTTTGCATTTTAAAAATGGGAAAAAATGCAGATTTAAGCACATTCTGGCGTAAGTAATCTCGCTTAATTAGATAAAATAAATATTTTTCAACACTTATATGCATGATTTATGATTTTAATTAATTTTTCAACCCTTTTAGCAACCACCTTAAATCGAAAATCATGACAAAATCATTTTTTGTATTTCTGAAATATGAAATCACATATTAACATTACACAAACGGTTTGTTTAATGTTTATGATATAATTTTTGGTTGTCTGTGAAATTTCAACCCTTAAAAACCACCCCCTTAATGCAGAATCATTGAAAAAATTGGTTTCAAGAAACTTTAATCATTTGAATAATACATTACTGAATTGAAATCTCATTTACTGAGTATTAAAGTAATTATTTATTTATTGCGAAATTTTCCACCCTTAAAACTACCACTTGTCATAAAAATAATTGAAATTTTTTTTTATCAGCTTTAATAGCTTTAATTATTTAGAATCTTTTTTATTACTTATGATAAACTTTATTAACATATTTCGAACTTTATTAATGTTATTCTTTCCACATTCCCCAAACTACCCTTCGTGCACAAATTGATGAAAAAGCATAATTTAACGTTGGAAACAATTTTTTCAGTGCTCATGTGACTTATAAAAATTTAATTTATTAATTAAGAGGAAAATGTATTAAAATAAATATTAAAATATATGAAAAGTTTATTCATTTTTTATTTAAATAATGTTTCATAAATTAATCAAATATTAATAGTACATTAAATTTAATTTTTCACTCTTCGTCAGAGCTCTCTTCACCAACTTCTCCTTCTTCATTAATTGGAGGGCTATTTTGGCAATTGTCCCCACTGCATGATCCGCAGGTTGCATTGCAAAATAACCCTACTCTTCGACACCCGCAAGAAGCGCCGCACCCTTTTATTGGTTTTTTTTACAATAACTCTCTTAATTTTTATGATTCATCCAAAAACCATTTGAAAGGTAATTTCAAGGGCTATAAGGTCGTATTAAATTTAATCTTTTAAAACCCTTATTTTTTAAAAGATAAAAGGTTAAAGGGCCCCGGTTACATGGTTCTCGCAGTAAAATTTAGGATTTAAACGTTTCTATCTCGGTTATTTTTTATCCTACAAAAATAAAAAAAAAAACTAAAATCTTTGTTAAAAAAAAAACTCAAATTTCGTTCTCTATTATTTTTTACATATATCGAGTATTTTTGGAGTTATTATCAAAAGAAAATTAAATTTACGAAAATTTGAAAAATTCTGATTTTTTTAAATCATACTTTTTTTCAAAAATATGCATTCTAAACCGGTCAAAATTTTTAAAGTCATTACTTATGCTAAAATAAAGAAATTTTAATTTTTGTGGAAATGGCATAGATTTTATTTTTCACTTTTTCCTAAAAAATTCGAAAGGGTCCTTTTATTTTCATCATAACTTGCTTAATTTTGGTGCTATCAACTTCTTCTATAGCTCATTTGATAGGTATTTCTGAGTACTTTGAAAAGTGTTCAGTAAGTATATTTTATAAAATGCATCGTTTTCCCGTTATTTAAGCTTGAATACTTAGATTTAAGTACTCGCCGAAAAAAAATATACATTCCAGTAGCTCACTTTGAATTAATATTAAAAGGTTTTTTAAGGAAGGAGTTTATTCGTTTTTTTATTAGCTTCAATTTTGGTAATGACAACTTTTTTGTAAAAACTTATAGTTTTTGAGTTATTTATGAAAAACCGCTTTAAAACATGCATTTTTTTCACGAAAAATCAAAATTTTTGATTTTTAATAACTCAAAAAGTATTGATTTATTTTAATAACTTTATATAACAAATTTTGCTTAGAATTGGTCCCTCTATCGATTCCTGGGGTTATTTTTCATAAAATAATTTCCACCCCCGAGAAGGGGTGGCATCCACCCCCAGGGTAAAAGCGCAAGTTGGCACTATGTCACTTTTGTTTCTTGAGGTATCCTCTAACTACTCACAAATTTTCATGAAAATCGATGGAGGTTCAACGAAATCGGAGGTGAAAACCTTCAGTGACTGTACTATAACTCCATAACGGGTGACGCTACAGAGAAGGTAGACATACCAATGGAAGGCCCAAAGTATGAAGAGAAATGTTTATTGGGATACGTCTTCATTTATCCGCAATGGCGCCATTTCGGAATTTTTTAAAATTTTTTAAAAAATGTTTGAAACGTTGACAGAATTAGAACGGAAAATTATGAACAAAAATATGCATGGAACATCTGAAATATGAACGGATATGCTTCTCCTAATCTTTTATGATCATTTCGACCTAAATCGGACCAGTAATGACCTTTCTGTTGTACTTTATAACCAGCTCTGCAATTTTTGCGACTTAGGGCCTTGTTGCTCCGAAAAAACAGGGAAGCCGACGGGGGAGAGTAGAGGACTTTTTGGTACGTGTTTTCCTGGACCAAAAATACAATTCTGCAAATTTTCAGCTTTACAATAATTAATTCCGGGTCAAGAACTAAAATTTCTGGGCTATATATGGCATCACGCACATCACAACTTCAATCCCTCATATCTCAAAAACCAAACATATGCTCATCTTGAAATTTTGAATTCAGGATATTCTCATTATTAACAATAATTTAGCATTTAGTTTAAACAAAATTTGAGGGCGAGAAAATGGTCGATTTTTGGCCTATTTTAAATTCTTGAACAATTTAGATGCGTTTAAAAATTAACAAAATTCGATTTAGTAGTATTTTGCTTGTACCGGAAGAACGGAAAAGCTATTTTCTTTTTACGTCTAAAATTCTGCTTGCAGTGAATACCTATAGTTCCACCACGTTTCATTAAAAAAGATTTATTGTTTTTTTAGTAAATTCGGTTTATGTAAAACTAGAAATGTTCACGGTTTTAATTTTTTTGCAAAAAAAGATAAAATGGGAGTTCGGATTTGGACATATGCATTTTCATTCACAATTTATTTACAAATATTTTTATTTTATGCTTGGCCTGTTCCCATGAACTGAACTCGCGGTATTAGAAGTAAACGAAGTAAAAACACGTTTTTCAAAATTAAAACTTAATTTTCAAAAAACGCTCAAGTCCCAAATTATACAAAATTTTTATAACCCACAGATCATATTTCCACCAAAAAAATTGTCCCTCCCCCTCCCTAAACAATCATTGAAATCGTTTTTTATATTTAGTTTTACTCGATTTGAATTTTTCCATTTCATACATAAATCTATTAGACTATCAAATAAAATATAGGTATCTAATATTTTCTGCTCATGTAGGTGCCTACGTTTTTACCTATAGAGGTTTTACAAGGAACGTACTTTAAAAACATATATTTTTTTTATTACCCCAGCATCAAATAATAATTAACACCAATTAAGAGTACATACCAAACAAAATTTATAGAATTGTTCGAATAATTAATAGTCTGATAAAAGAGGGCAATTAGTGCACACCGTAGCCTTTTATAGTCGGTATTGTTACTTCAAGTCTTGAAACTGCATGGGAACGTTCACCTTTCTGTTTATGGCGATGATCCGACGCAACATTTTATATACCGTACTACACTTTTTCTTTTTTATCATTAATATGTCAGGTTAAGTTAAGATGCACAATTTTTTAATTATGTTGTGTACATTTTTTCAATACTCTCCTTATAAAGAAACGATATTTTAACAAGGTCCGGAAAAAATGTGATTAATGAGTGAAGAACAATAACTTTGGATTATTTAGAAAAAATGCTCATTCTTCTAAAGCGCTTATTTTTATAACTGTGGTAAGTTAATGCTGAATGGTCCATTTAATCTTAGGTAAAATGTGAATATAATTTTCAATACAAAATATGATAATACATAACTAACTGATCAGCATTTGATCATATCTTCCGCAATTTTCATTTTCTGGGCTCATCATCCGAAGAAAGGACAATATTGTTCAGTAATGATGTTATCAAGAAAATGAGGAGAAAAAATTTTTCGTACACCTAACAGGCAACCGCGGCAGATTGCGTAATGCTGTCAGGCGCGCTATACATCAAAGGAGGACAGCTAGAATAATGCATAGATCACAAAGTATTTGCCAATATGTTATGAATAAAAAGAAGAAGCAGATCAAAATATAAATAATTGCTAAATCAATAGAGAATCTGGGTAATTATTACCTGTAAAATTACTCATGAGAATGTGTCGCAGTATTTAACATACTGAACCTACTAAATAATATTATGGTGTCATTTAAATTTTGAATTTTCAGATTCCAAATGTAAAAGTTTTTTTTTGTTCAATTAGGCTTAGATGTCTCTCTGTCGATCTGTCTTCGTTCTGTCTGTAACTTTTTTTATGAGCATGATTACTCTGGAATGGTTTATGACATTGACTAGAAATTTGATACTCCTGAAATCATGCTTATGTTCTACCACTAGCAAAGGTAAGTCAGCCAAGCGAACTTTTTCGTTTGCGTAGCATAAGCATCCTTTCTACAATATCTAAGATATTAGATAAAATTATGGAAATGCAAGTAAGAGATGATATAAACTTATATGACTCACTGCCAATGACATATCAGTCAGGATTCAGATCTGAGTATAGTTGTTCAACGGCTTTGGCAGAAATAACAGATATCTTAAAATCGCTTGACAATAATAAAATGTGTGTATTAGTGCTTTTAGACTATTCTAAAGCCTTCGACCGCTGAACCATAAAAGTTTTATATCTATTCTACACTTTGTGGGCTTTGTCACTATTTCTTGTTCTTTTTTTTATCATCTCATTTATCAGAGAGATTTCAACAAGTTAAAACTAATGATAAGATAACTGATCTGGTTGAACTACAACAGGAAGTATCCTGGGACCGTTAATTTATATCATATATACAAACAATTTTTATGCTCATTAACCCCCGACCCAAAAAGATTGCGTATGTTTGTATGTCTGTCTGTCTGTCTGTCTGTGGCTTCATATCTCTTCAACGGGTGATCCGATTTTGATGCACTTTTTTTTATTTGAAAGAGAATTTTGTTGACAAGGTTTTTGCCATATTAGATTTTGATGTTTGGTCGCCATTTTGATTACAAGCTTTTATTTAACTTGCCTTGTTCTAGTGGGTCAAATCTTGCAACTGAATTTTAAAATAGTTATCCCCAACCGATTGAGCTGAAATTTTGCATACACGTTTAGTTTGGATGACAATGCATGGTTAGCTAAGTGACGTCATTCCAAAGCCAATATGGCGGACTCCCAAAGATGGCGGACCAGTTATTTTTTATGCACCTCCATGATATGGGTATCAAATGAAAGAGTTTGCTGAGAAGAATACGAAAATAAAATGACGTCACACTAAATTCAATATGGCGGACTAAATTTTTAGTTTTAACACTATAATTTGATCGTATAGTGTATTCGCTCATACGTTGCATTCTGAGAAATGGTGAAGGATTCGGTTTAAACTAGAAGTTTTATTTCGTATAGGAACGACGCAATGAATATACACTTCTCCAAGAAATTAACGCACCACCAAAAAATAACCAAAAGTTTGAAGTTAGTTAATTTTTAACCCCCGACTCAAAAAGAGGGGTATTATAAGTTTGATGCGTATGTCTGTATGTTTGTCTGTCTGTCTGTTTGTGGCTTCATATCTCTTCAACGGGTGATCCGATTTTGATGCACTTTTTTTTATTTGAAAGAGTATTTTGTTGAGACGGTTTTAGGTCATATTAGATTTTGATGTTTGGTCGCCATCTTCAATTCACCATGTTGAACTTCTCTAGAAATTGTCCGATTGAAGTAAAATTGAAAATGTGCAGACAATTATGGTAGCCGAATATGATTTTGGCCTCATTTTGATTCGGTCATATGAAACTGGTACGATTAGACACATTGATCGGGAACTTTTAAAAATTTTCAATTTTTTAACCCCCGACCCCAGAAAGTTTGACTCGTATGATTGTATGTTTGTCTTTCTGTCTGTCTGTCTGTCAACAGAAGATCCGATTTTGATGCAGTTTTTATTAAAATTATGTATAACACATACATATATTTATAATAGAACCGGTCTTGTAGACCGTGTGCGACTAGTAGAATACAAAATTGGACCGCATCTGCTTAAAGGTTAAAAAGTTCTGTGTGAGACTCGTGATATAATAATACGCTATGTTGTATGTATATGTTTAGTTTAAAAAGTATAAAATTAAATTAAATTACAAATTTAAAAAAAACGACACAAAAATATCGACTAAATAACTAATATAAAAAAAATAAATTAACGCAACTTTAAAAATTATGAAATAATTTTGATTCCATATACGAACTCTTATGATTTATTTAAATCCAGCTTACATTTTCTTTATGTCCTCGAGATTTGCTTTCTTATACGCATGAATATGTCGGGAGCTGCTGTAAAGACGAACTGCTAAATAGTTACATTCAAAACAGCAGCTCCCGATATATTCATGCGTATAAGAAAGCAAATCTTGAGGACATAAAGAAAATGTAAGTTGGATTTAAATAAATCATAAGAGTTCGTATATGGAATCAAAATTATTTCATAATTTTTAAAGTTGTGTTAATTAATTTTTTTTATATTAGTTATTTAGTCGATATTTTTGTGTCGGTGGTTTTTTTTAAATTTGTAATTTAATTTAATTTTATTTACCTCATTGCAAATACCATTTTTATGCGGATGACAGTCAATTATACTTATCCTTTAAATTTCCTGATGTAGATAATGCTAATAACAAAATAAATTCAGACTTAGACAACTTCTGCAGTCTAATAGTCATCTTTTGAAAATTAATTCTAACAAGTCTTGCGCTATTCTGTTTGGTTTTGAGAACCAAAATGAGGCGTCTAATATCATGAATATTCGCCTAGGTAATGATGTCATACCTTTCACTAATAATTGTAAGAATTTAGGTTTACTTATTGATTTTAAACCTTCACGACCGATGTGGCATACCGTTTTATAAGTTTTTGGTGTATACGGTTTCAAATATTATAATAAAGTTCTATGAATAATTATTTCCACATAGCGGAGTGCAAATATAGTATCATTTTTTTTTTCGTTGTCAAGAGACTTGGATACGAAATCTGGATGTGGAAGTAATAATTCCTTAAGCAACGATTTCTTAAAACATTGAAATTCTACAGAAAATATGATTTTTGGGAATAATATTCATAATTAGCTCTATGCTGCTGCGTGATTAGTTAGAAAGGTCTGATTTGAGTGAATTTATACTTCCTCAGTACATAGTAAATAATTTTACGTTTTAAGTGTCAATTTTTTCGTCCATGTAAATAATGACAAGCAGAGATGCAATTAACAATTGGGGAGACATTTATTCCTCATATATCCCCTTCTTTTTTTGGAAACTCTTTGGTCGTTCAAAAAGGCTATACAGATAACGGCAGCTAAGTACGTACACGTACAATTTATGGGTAACTAGACATTTTATATTCACTGGTGCGAAGCAGATTGAATGCGCAATGATACAAAGGAATTTAAATGGTGGGGGCTGATCTGCGTTTGTTTGCCTATTAATTTCGCATGTAAACACGGCCCGATGTACGTACTTGCCTGCCGTTATTTGCATACAGGGTGTCCCAGAATTGAGTTCCCAAATGCGAACCTATGATTCCTAAGCCCATTTTGAGTCAATATAACTCCACTTACCTCAGTCCAAAAATGCATCCTCAGGAACACCATCCTCTCGATGTAAGAGAAAAAAAAAATGTTTACTATTTAATATACAAAATTTTGTTCCAAAATTGTCCATAAATCTTAAATACAAATAGAGGAAAGTACGATGATTTCTTGTATTTTGATTGGTATTACAAAAATTTCAAAGAGCAACATTTTCAATGCCCTGTAAAAATGTTCAAGTATTCAGTACCTTTACAGAGTGATTAAAAATTACAGCCAGTTAAATATTAAATATTGTGAAAAAAAATTTGAAAAAAAAGGTATTTGATAGACGTCAAGTAAGCACAGAGTACTCATAGAGAGATAGCTTCCTAAAATTTTCAAAATGTTATCTTCTATGTAACGGAAGTTATTAAAAAATACATTTTGTTCTCACTTTGAGAGGATGCATTTTTGGAGGTAAGTTGGAACCCAATATACCCTCAGGAATCACAGGTTCTCATTTGGGAACTCAATTCAGGGACACCCTGTATACTTTTTGTAGAGAATTATATTTTTCAATTTTGCATTTTGCACTTTTTTGAATTTGATACAAAGAATATATTTACAAGAAAAGTTTTAGGCGATGCACTCCAAACGACCATTTTTACCCATTTTTCAATAATTCAGTGATATTTTAATCTGTAAGTACACCGCTCTCAAATTCCAGCTTTAGGAAAGACCAATTTTCAATATATCAGAATTTATATTATAAAATCCTTAATTGTACCATAAATTGATATTTTTACGTGTTTACACTCTTTTTGTAAGCACCCTGTATCATGGATCTGGAAATTATAACTAAACCCTAAATTATCAACGTACGTACTAATTACAACAAATAATTACTTCACTAATATACTACTAGATACTATAATTTCCTACTTCAGTCACTTGATCACTTTGCTTACTTGTTCTTAATGTTTCTCAATTCGGTATCTGAACTAAACTGTCCCCACTCTGGGCTTCTCCATGCCTTTATATAGCCCTAGGTAGTTCGCTTCTGGAACATTCTACTATTCTCCAGCAAATGTCACCAGTTCTAGATATTTCTAGATGCCTAGGTTTTGACACCGCCGCACCATTTATGGGACGATAGCAGAACCAACCAACTAATTTAGTTTCCTATTAACATATACATGAGAAATTAGAAGCAACTCACATGGATGTCTCTGGGAGTAGAAAATGTCAATAAATGGTCTGATACCCATATTACTAGGGTGGCTACTGTCATTCCATGGTCGTTATAATAAAGAAAGTATGGCACTAGGCCGAAATTGCTTCCTATACCATAGTTAGTAAACCCCCAAGATAAGACCCTCAAAATGAAAAGTTTTCCTGAAAATATCAAAAGCGTTCTGCAGTAGTTCAATTTTAGGAAAAAAACATCGATAATCAGTTGCGGGGAAGTTACTTAAGCCGCGCTTAAATGAATTAAAAATTTATTTCTCATATAACCTTTATTTTTATAGACAAATATTGGAAAAATAGATCTTCCATTTGGATGAAGTACTCACATATTTATAAAGTTGCAGTTGTCCTAATTTTAATCGATTGTAGTGCAAATAATAATTGAACGATCAGGATATTTTAAATGAGATCATTATTTGCAAAAATGGCAGTGGCGTAGTAAAAAAATAGTACATAAAAAAAATATAATTAAATAAGTTAAATAGCTACAAAAAGTTATAGAAACAATGATATAATTTCAATCTTCATCACCATCATCATCCTCCTGGAACCTATCATTGTTGAAGCAGTTTTCTCCCTCACATGCACATAATCCGGTACAAACAATCTCATTCGAGTAGCATTTGCAGGGAGGTGAACATCTTTTTTGCATACATATTTGGTAATATTAAATATTTCCATTGGTGCATTTAATAGATTTTCGGTCAAGACTGCTGAATAACAGAAACATAAGATATAATTTAAAAGATGTATTGATCGAAGAAAGAATAGTTTTTTATACCTATTTTTCACAAAATTTGCAGAAGAAGGGAAGTTTTGATAGCTCAAATTACACTTACTCCATACAAGTGCTTGATAATTGGCTCGTCTTAAGTATGGAATTTGTGATGCCTTTGTAGGTGGAAGCAAGTCACTAGTAATCTGTTTCTTCGAGAATAACTGCCATCGGAGTATTTCGACGCATGTGACTGTAGTGTACTACTACTCGTTGGTGTATGTGATTTCTTATAATAAAAACATTTGAGCTGTTATGATGTAACTGCTGACTCAGGACAAGGATTAGGACCAGGCAGTCAGTCTTTATATGATAGCAGAGTGAAGTACAACAGTAAAGAGTGTGTTTTATTTAAACAAGTTTAAGTGATTGTTCAGTGGCGACGAGGATTAACCATATAAATAAAAGCGAGTGCGCCTTAATTCTTTAATGTGTAAATCCAGTGAAAAATAAGAAGGAACAGAGCATAAACTTTGTAAGGAAAACTTCAAACAAATATACATTGGGTACTAAGAAAACGGGCCTAGCACTATTATATCGCAATGTTTATAATATAATTAAGAAAACCAATTAAAACGACCCTTATCATAGGGAGATTTACAAGCATTTAGGAGGAAATAGAAATAATATTTGTCCGAATCATTTATGTTTTAAATCGCTAGTATACCATAAAGTTCTTTAATTATTATTTGTCTTTGAGAATCAAAAAATTGTTGGTGTTGGCGTTATTATTATTAAAAGAGCGTACAGTAATTAACACAAAAAAGTGAATTTCATAAAATGTATTAAACGCACTCGCAAAACAAGGGACTCAGATCCAAAACAAGGGACTCAGGTCCAAACCAAGGGACTCAGGTCCAAAACAAGGGACGCAGGTCCAAAACAAGGGACGCAGGTCCAAAACAAGGGACGCAGGTCCAAAACAAGGGACTCAGGTCCAAAAACAAGGGACTTAGGTCCAAAACACTAAGAAAGAAAGCCTCACGGAATCTGTTCGAATCGAACACGAGGGACAATGGGTCCAGAAAAAATGCTACAACGAATGAACATACGCGGGGGATACGAATTGGTGCGTGGTCATTCAGCGTTGGAAATAATAATAATAACTAATAAATAAGTATACCACTTGCGAAGTCTAAAAAATAATAATAGTGATAATAATAATAATGAGATGGGTTTGATGATTTCCAGTTTCAGCTAAGAAAGCGTGTCGCATAAATCTAAAATTCTTAATAATAATATTAATAATAATTCTTATATCCCAATCATAGATACAATTAAGTAATAATCATACAAGTGGCTATAAGGAGTGCATCACAAATACATACCATAATAAATCGTCTAAACATTACATTAGTATAACAAAATGTAAAATATAAAATCAAATTACACGTAAAAAAAAATTGTATAAAGGAGCACACAACACATACATTATAACAAACTACAAATAATATAACACGTAAAAAATAGTAAGACTAAATGAAATTTATTGATACTTTTCTCTTAACAAATTCTTTATCGTCCTTTTAAAAATAAATGACTTGGAATTTTCGATATCAGTAGGTAAATGATTATACATTTTACATTCATTATAAAAGACACTTTTTGATACATGTGCTGGTGAGGAATTAACTGATCTTTAAATCTTAAATCCAATAATAATAATAATAATAATAATAATAATAATAATCATAATAATAATAATGTAATGATGAAACAATTTTCAAAGGGTCCTTTGACACAAACAGCGAGTATTTAGGACCGGTAAAAAAAAAGGTTATGAGCGGACTGTGCTTGCAGGAAATATATTTCAGTATTCCAGGAGCATACGTAGAGGCAACAGCTGAAATAGATGTATATCAAGCTACAACTCACTATTTACCGAAGGTTTGTGGTCGACGTGGAAGCCACAAACATTCTTCTTCAAGTGAAAAGTGTCCGGCCTTAAATCAGACATGCAATAACTGTGGATCCCAAGGACATTTCAGGTTTCAATATAAGACACATGCAGAAAGAAAAAAACGTGTGAGAAATAGTCAACCATATGCAGAACCTCCTAGAAAATTCAAGAAGGAGAAAGTGGCGAATGTGCATTCCATACAAGAAGACACCGATGAAGAAGAAACAAACTAAGTCTTCCACATCGATAATGACGAAACAATAACCTACAGTTTAGGAGGAGTTGAGATAGACATGCCCATTTATTCAGGTAGCAAGACCCAAGTAACAATCTTAATTTTAACATACTCTATAAGATATTCTAAACGCTTATTTCTGAGACTACTTATGAACGTAAATGGTCTGGAAACACTCTATAAAACTAACTTAAAACCCTTATACGGGTATAGAGAAAGGCCTACATATTTTCATTTAAAACTACTTTTAAAGCTTTCAAGTTTTAATGAATCATCTAAATCTCTGCTCGTAGAATATCTGAAGGGTATTATAAAACCATACTTTGTTTAGAATAAGTACTTATTAAAGTTTAAAATGCACACACAAATGCTTGAGAGAATGTTTTGTATTTAATAAAGTAAATATAAAAGAAAATATATGGGACGCCATACATAGTTATAAAATGAACATATCGCGAGTACTGAGGTGAAGTATTGAGAGCCCTCATAGTGGGCTAAAATTTTCAACGAGGCTAGTTTACTGTAAAATCTAGTTAGACAGTTCTTACAAAATTCTTGCGCCCTCCAAAAACGCAAATTTAAATAACTATATGGATAAATTATTTTTCTCCTCGATGACTTAAAAATAAATAAATCAGTATCATCTTTCAATAATATAATTCAATGTTAATAAATTCTTTCTAAAAAACATTTCTCTTACAAAAAAAATTACATCTCTTTGTTCAATCTTGAACCTTCCCAGTGTGGCTGACCGTTGTGCATTTCTTGACCTTTGGAAGTGGTGGCAGCTGTGTGCATCGACCATATTAGTTGTGAATAATTCTACTTCAAACGTGTCTTGTCTTAAAATGCCTACAAAATAACCAATTGCTCTTTAAGTGCGCTGATTTATTCTTGTAGAAGTATGTTTTAAGTCCCATCGGTCTTAATATAGTTATTTCTTAAAACTTGTAGGCTATTTTAAAACCTATGCTAAACTGAGGAGTTAACACATTCGCTTTAAGACATATACGTTGTGTGGCTCCTTGTATAACCCAACCAAAAAAAATTCAGTTTGATTTTAGTACTTTGTCATTTTTGGAAAAAGCGAGTAGTAGAGCCGCTTGCTATTATTATAAATTACCAAGAGCAGGTATAGTAGCGCAGCGGGCTAAGGCGTATTAGGGCGAGCATGCTTGGTCACACTCTCTATTGTGTACTGGGTTTGATCTTCATCTCCGACACTAGCAATGTCTGCTGGTAATGGATATTGTCTGAGCTTCTTCAAAAGAAAAAAGGGAAAGATTACGGCGGCAGGAAGCGAAGATCATTAGAACCAAGGTGTACGTGAAACACCTAATAAAGGAAAACACAACTTGCCTCAACTTTAATCAAAGTACACAAGTAATGAGTAAGGATAGAGTAGACATACAAATTAAATATTATGAAACAGGCCAACACTACAGAAGGAACATCGTGCATCTAAAGAAGATCGAGGGAGAATGGGCAGTGTTGTTTCAAAATAAGTACATGTGACCGACAAAAAACAAGAGTTAGATAATTACTGATGTTTCGTAAGTCTAATTTACTTTAGTATCGTCGTGTGACATGCGTTGTATGCTACTTTACTATATTGTTATATATATGTTACAGTAACAGATGAGTTGATCCAAGGCAAGTCCATGTCCACGTGACTGACAAAGGATCAGAGGCCGTAGACTGGTATTCTTCAAATTTGCACTTTCCTTTGGTTATAACTTTCATATTAATATATTTTGCTATATCATATTCTTATATTGTTCTATTCTTATATAGTTAAGTAGGTATATTGTTATATTTGGTGCACCGCCATAACTCACATTGTGGACATTATTGTTAATTTCATTAACACTGTTGTAAAAGGAAAAGTGGATGTAGTGTACTACTACTCATTGGTGTATGTGATTTCTTATAATAAAAACATTCGAGCTGTTATGATGTAACTGCTGACTCAGGACAAGGATTAGGACCAGGCAGTCAGTCTTTATATGATAGCAGAGTGAAGTACAACAGTAAAGAGTGTGTTTTATTTAAACAAATTTAAGTGACTGTTCAGTGACCTTAGTTCTAGGACAGAACACTTGACATACAAATCTCTCTAGTGCAGAAATATTTTTATCAATTATAGGCGTTCTGATTCTGAAGGCATCTGAGTGCTGCTAAAACTTCTTGATCTGCATTAACGAAAGCCGCCCAAAAGGTCTTCTTTCCCTTTTTGTAAAATGTGCCGGTCGTATCTGAACCCGATATTGCATGGAATCCAAGTAATGCCGCCGCTCTGCTTGGTCCAAGCGCTTTATATAAGGGAGTAAGTGGAATCATCATATGCTTTTCTCCAACCCCAGTATGGAAATAGGCTCCATTGGAGAAGTGTTCACACTGACTTAAAGCTATAATAAAGACATCTGTATCTGGTGAAAATATGTGAACACACTTTTTTTGCTTGGCCAAAAATAAGGAGTGGAGCAAAATTTTGGTATCAGCTTCCTCTTGATCGGTGACCAAATTAGAGTATTCAGCTTCAAAATACATTAAAATCTCCTTCTTCAGAGAAACTACTACTTTCAGAAGTTTCTTTCTTGCGTAACAGATTATTTTTTTCCAAATAACCGATCAGTTCAGTTTTAGTCTCAATATGGGATAAAAGTTTTCTCATTGGAATTTTCTTAATTTTCATTGTGGGTGTGACGTAATAGTGCACTTGACTTGTATTTCGATTTTCCCGAGTCGCCTTTTTAAGAGAATCATCCTTGTAAGTATCAAACACAATATGTATCTCACAAATAATTTATCGCAGAAATTTGTGGCTAAATCGGCACACGTCGACAATATTTCCGTATTGAAACCTTAGAGTTCTGCCTTAGCATCAATAATTACAACATTGGCGGCTTCTGACGAATGATTTTTAATCTCAACATTTTCAATAGGGTAATTTTCCAACAAATTGAGCAATTCACTTTTTTTTGAACAAAAGTGCAACATACCTTGAGAATTAATCATCGATCGAGGCACTGGAGAGAGTTTTTATTTGCAAATAATGTTTTTCAAGTCGATTTCAGGACGTGTTCGGGTGGCAATGAGAATTCGAGTGAATAGGGATCGATCTTCTTTCATTTCTAGTGAGACTGTTTTAGCACCTACTTTCAATTTTTTCAAATTATTTCTGCATAACTGAAGATTGTTTTTCTTCATTGTGGCCCAGATACTGCCTTCTGAACTAGTTACAATTCTACTATTTACAGAATCATCATAAGCCGTTTGCCCAATTTCCCCCATTCTATCTACATCATTTTGAACCTTCTCTAGAAACACAATTGAAGTTGACAAGCAGATTAGATTATTTCGTTCATATGTAAATAGGTTACAGGTTGATTTCAGTGCAGAAAGGAACTCCTTAACATTTCGGTGGTGTCTTTCAGTGTGAGATCGCTTCAGATGATGCTTAGTTTTTTCGGTACCTTGTGTCATAAAAATCTTGTTTTGCGCTTCCTGTGTAATTCTGTTTAATTCTGGAGCAGAAAGGAAAAATCTTGTCAGAGCGTTGGAATTCTGAATGATGCCTACAAGTCCTCCTAAAACCTTCAAGTGTCTATTCTGTTGCTCTAGGGCTTCAACTGGCCCCAGAGCAGTAAATGCAATGGTAGATTTATTTACAACCCAATTACCTTTTTTTTTAAGTCTTGCCATAAAAATTCGTTGGATGACTTCAGCTCATTCATTTGATGTAAATACAATGGTATCATACGTGCATAATTGAACTGATCCATTGCAAAAAAATATTTACAAAAGTCGTTAAGTACAGCTAAATGCACATCCCAATCGGATGATCGTACAGCACGAATAAACAGCAACATGGATTCCACCATTTTCATGTATTGACGTATCATTCGGAATGTTGGTTTGTTTTGTCCATAAACCTTATCAAACTTTTCGAATTGACTAAATAAATCTCCCATTTCAATAAAAATATTCTCCATTTTTCTTGTTTCGTTTCGTTCGGGGGTACCTAGCTCAAGGTCCTGCAGTAATATTTGTATGTCCTCTGACAAGTGATGCTGTAAATCGGGGTTTTTGGAAAAAAAAGTATCGAAATACGCGGTATATAAAGCTGAAACCGTGAAGAGGTGTGCTGAAATAGCTCTCTTGACATTTCCACCTTCTAAAATTTGATTAACAGTACTATGCTCAAAAATATCAGCTTCAGTCCAAATATCCGGTATTCCAGTGCCTTTTATATAGGATCCTATACTATATCCTATACTACACAGAGTAACTCTGCCATAATTATATGAAGCTCTCCGGGTCTCAAAATGAACTTACTTTTGCATTTCTTTATTAGCTGTTGGACAGGAAGATAAAGATAATATGATAAAATATGATAATATGAAATATAAGGGCTTGTAATATTTACGTAATATAAGTAATATTGCTGTTATTAAGCAACATGCGTCTATATGCAATGCGGGATTTGATAACCTTAGAAAAACCTGTGGTAAGCCTCAGACTAAAAATTGACAACTCTATCTTTAAGTACATAATCTACTAACCTTTCTTAACAGTTTGAGGTATGGCACATACTTCCTTCACGAAAACCGTCACGGCTCCCATTTTTTTCACACAAGCCAGGGCACTATATAGGAGTAAGTCCTAAATGTATCATTATACAGTACAGTATAAATTTTCTAGTCCCTACCCTTACATTCTCCCTCCCAGCATTTTCAAGGAACATTTAGTCATGCCATACTGGTACTAACGGAGTATTCATGCATCAAAACTGTTAGGGTCGTTTTAGAGAAAAAAAACCGCTGCCCAAGGAATCACTACTTCCACATCCAGATTTTCTATCCAAGTCACTCAACGAAAAAATTTTGTATGTGGAAATAATTGTTTATGCAACTTTAATAATCTAATATTTGAAATCCTCTACCCTAAAAACCCATAAAACGATACCCCACATCGGTAGTGGGGTGGGGGTGGTGATAGTGTGGTAGTGGGGGTGGATGAGGTAAAAAAATATTTTGAGGTTTCTGGTTCTTATACACACACTAAATCACAATTTTTTTTCATCCCCTTTAATAATGGGGTGGAGGTGGTAATGGGCTACTGCCAAATTTTTTTTTGAGACCTTAGCTTCTCTTGTACATACTAAATACCAATTTTATGGACTCTTACCTACTTGATTTACCTATTTACCCCAAATTTACCCCAATTTACCCCCCAACCCTTCGACGGAACAAGATAAAAATATAATCTAGTTCTAGATCTCGTTAAAGTACATGTGTGTACCAAATTTCAAGTCAATATCTCAAACGGTTCCAGAGTAAACGTGCGCACAAAAAAAATTTACAGACAGACAGAATTTTTTTTTCGCTCAAACTTAAAGTCTCGACGTTTCATGACATTCCAAATTGAACATTAAAAATTTTTAAAATTTTTTTTGTCGTTACTATACTTCCACACTGGATGTGGAAGTAAAATTGTATTGTAATTTTTTTTAATACGGCTAAGTTAAAGGAGAAAAGAAATAAAATATTTTATAAAAATGGTATTGATTTCTAAACCGAAATATGACAATGCCCTAATTTAAATAAATTAATATACTTTATTAGAGAAAGGACTTTTATTATTTTTACTTTAGCTGTAGTAGATATAGTAAAGTCATTCTGGCTAATTATATTGGAAGAAATCCTGCAAGTTCATTGATCTGCTGGCATGAGAAAGACAGTACGAACTTTTAAATTCATACGCTTTGTCGTATAATTTATTATCAATATTAAAAGTTTTGTA
The DNA here is from genome assembly GCA_936432065.2 of Rutpela maculata. NCBI lineage: Eukaryota > Metazoa > Arthropoda > Insecta > Coleoptera > Cerambycidae > Rutpela > Rutpela maculata. Next base: position 166,759,934 of record OW386285.2, read on the forward strand.
TATTACGACACTGGCGAGGAGTTAGTGGATGCAGAACTTATACTGTGTGGGTGTATATGCATATATATGGCTGTATTCAAATATCTCGATAACATGATCCTCGACAAGGTATTAGTAATTTGTGGCGTACTTTGTCTGGAAAGAAACATCGGCAAGCATGCTATATTATTGATGAGACAGAGATAGATTTACAATGCATATGTGGACTCGTCTATACAGAAAGTGAATAAAAATATCATAAAGATATTTTGAACTTGAACTTATTGTTAATGAAGTGCAATTATACTTAATTAAAATAGTTTGTTTGTGTTTGTTTACTTAAATTTTGTAAAAAACCACAAAATATATCCATGTGTTTTCCCGATCAGGATCATTAACCTGGAGGTGTCAAAAGGTATTCAAAACGTAGAGTCCGAAAGCATTGAATTATAATTGTGTGGCGCTGCCTTTGAAGCAGTTTTCTAACACCAAAACACGCTCGACGCGCGTTTCGTCAACCTTGTTGGCATCATCTGGAGGTGGTCAAAACTAAAGTACAACTAAAACGTCCTGTACTAAACCGATGTTGTGGTTAAACGCACTTAACCAATTCTGCCATTCCTCCCTAAGCTCTATCTCGGTTCAACTAATCTTAACCTAATAACTTTTTGAAATAGGCCCATTGTCACTATTCATACTGTTTTTACAATTTCTAAGCTTCAAAAAGCATCCAGCTGTCTGATATTTGTTACGTTTTCAATTGACTGTGAGTTAATAATATCTATTCTATGATTGTTAAAAAAGCATGTTGGGCAACACTAGACTCTTCAGGTTTCTGCCTTTGAGATGAGCCATATGTTCTCTAAATCTTGTTAAAATCGGACATTTTGTTTGCCCAACATTTTAAATTACAATCCTTAAAACTAATTTCGTAAATTCCGGACACTTCGTTTGATGCAACCTTATTCTTTGGGTGATCTAGAAGTTATTGCAATTTATTTCTCGATGAATGAACAATCCTCATATTTAAATTTTTAAAAATACTTCTTAGACTACGGGTAAATCGATGTTCATATGGAATTGATACGAATTTTGAATTCCGCTCGGTTTGAAAAGACGAGAAATTCCGGAGGGTTGTCTTAAATCTACGTTTCCTAATTAGTCTGTCAACTAAACTTACAGTGTATCTATTGCTCTTAGCAGGCCCCCAATCTCATCACCAATTTACCACCTGTCAAAATGGTATCAACGCAGTTCTAGGTTAATTAGAAGTGCAACAAATAACAGAAATTGCAAAATGCAAAAACAGTATAAATAGTGACAAAGGGCCTGTTTCAAATAGTCCGCTTTATTGATTATTAGGTCACGGTTCCTTAAACCGAGATAAAACTTAGGTAGAGTTAAAGGATTGGTTATGCGTGTTCATGTTCAATCATAATAATATTTTAGTATAAATACGGGAACGTTTTTAATTGTACTTTTAATTGTACTAGTATTAATCATCTCCATATGACGCCAGCGTAGCTGGCGAAACATACGTCGGGTGAGAGTATTCGATAGGGTTCAAGTGTCTTGATATTTTCCAAAAATTTTAGAATGAATGAAACGTCAGTTGGCGTTTTTCAAATTTTCTTGTATACTATATTTTGACAAAAATTTTACCAGAGCTGACCGAGTTTCGGAACAGCGCCTGTGGAACCCGCGTTCCTGACCGTGTCCTATACAGTAGAGGCATTTTAAAATATTGAGTCGAAGCCAATGTGCGGTAAAAGAGAAGAGAAATGGACAAATAATATGCTGAAAAGAAACAGATTTAACCTACGCTGTTGCCACTTTTCTCTTTAGCTATTTTTAGTCGTCGGCGGAACTCTTAACATGCTGAAGTGCCTGGCATCAATGTTAATATATCGCTTTCTTTCACGTACATTATTTGGCTATTTATATTTCACTCTATCTTATTATAAGATTTCTAGGTACCCTAGTGTATAATTCGTTAATCATGAAACAAATGTTCAATACAAACAGCTGATGTATTATCATAATTACCTTTATTAACTTTATAGACATTTTCCTAATGTTTTAAAGTTTCATATCAAAATGAACTATTCCACATTTGGTATACTGGATAATAAAGCTTACTTACTTTCTTATTTACTTACTTACTTACTTACGTACTTTATTAATAAGTACGTAAGATGGCTGGAGATTGGGAGAAGAATTGCCAAATATTGCATTATTTTTGCTAGCTTATAGTTTCATTAAATTGCAGTTGTCATTAAATTAAGAATTTAAATTTACTTTGCAGTTAGTTGAAATATTAAAGTTATTGTATAAAATTCTAGGCATATTTTTGTGCATGATATTAAATAAGTAGACGGCTTTAACAGCCTAACTTAATGAATAACGTAGCAAAATATACCGTGCGTGTAATTTCCCATTAGGCATGTACATCCATGTAGCGCGATAGATATGACAACATAGCTGCCGTAAATTCCTCCATTGAGCGGAGCATTCCAGTCTGTTATTTCATTTCAGCCAGCTGGCACGCGCGATGTTGTAATTTTACTCCCTATGCCTGGCGTTCGGCTACACGCACGGTATGTAGAAGAATGTACAAAAATAATAATATTTTTTCGTGTGAACGTGTTTTAGAAGTTACTATATTAATTTATTAAATATTAAATATTACCATATTTAATTCATTAAATATAGTCTTAACTCCCCTACTATATTTAATGAATTAAATATGGTAATATTTAATATTTAATAAATTAATATAGTAACTTCTAAAACACGTTCACACGAAAGGCAGTGAACCGTAGCCAGGTATGACTATTTTGGCAACTAAATTTAATATTATTTATATCATCTTTAATTTTTTAACCAAGGGGCGAGCGTAGAGGCGTCTTAACTGCATTGGCGGGTTTAGGGCAGGGCGACGTCCTGGGCATCATTGAGTAAGGGGCGCCAAAGGCACTAAAAAATGCATTGAAAAATCAGGGAATTTTAGTAATTTTTATAAAAAGTCAGGGAATGTGAACATTTTTAATTTTAGAAGGTTCCCTCTCCCGCTTATCATATTTTTTCTGTGAAAAAAAAATTGTGATTTAGTGTGTGTACAAGAACCAGAAACATTAAAATATTTTTTTACTTTATCCACCCCCACTACCACCCCCTATCACCACCCCCACCCCACAACCGATGTGGGGTATCGTTTTATGGGTTTTTGGGGTAGAGGATTTCAAATATTATATTATTAAAGTTCTATAAACAATTATTTCCACATACAAAATTTTTTCGTTGTGAGTGACTTGGATAGAAAATCTGGATGTGGAAGTAGTGATTCCTTGGGCAGCGGTTTTTTTTTAGTCACTTCGTAGAATAGTTCCAGTCGCTTCCAGCAGCTGCCCATGTTTATCCTCCCTATCCATAAAAATTGGAAGATTATTGCAATTAGACCAAAATATAAAGTTTAGATATTTTGAGGTCCCAGGAACAGAAAAAGTGATTTTTATAAAATGTCTATGCGTCTGTCTGTGTGTGTATATGTAAGTATGTATGTATGTGGCCACGGTAACACTGAAAGTAGCGAACTGATTTTGATGAAATTCGTCGCAATGGTAATACTAATACCGTACATGAGCTGGTGCAAGTCAGACGACGATTAGTGCCCATTTGGCACATAGACTTTCTTATTTTTCAACATACTATCGATTTTTTATTATACCATTCGAAAGTAGATGTTATTCTGATTTCAACGATGAATCATATTTCACTATTTTTCGTTCATTTTCCATCAAAAAAGTGTCCCGCGAGAGTGGGTCGTTAAGTATATAGACTACAAGCCCATCGGAATTTTTAAGAGGTCAAGTGATCCAGCATGAATTATATTCAGTACTATGCTGGTATATGAAACCATAGCTTTAGGCACTATGCCGTCACTTTTGGGAGGTACAGGTGAGTACATAGATAAATTGAATTTTCCATCCGACAGTGCGCTCTTCAGAAAAAATATTCTTGTACGGCATTCCTCATGTTGATAGTTCATAAAAAAAATAATCACCTAGAACCTACTGCCGTACAAAAATAATAGGACCGGAATCCAGAAGAATTTTTGATTTTTCGAAAATTTTTCCAGGCAAATAGGTAATTTAATACTGTACGGCGTTTGTACAATTAGATTTGTATGCTTTCATAGATTTATTATTCAGCAATGCTGTACATATTTGGTGGTTACAGCGTGGGAAATCCCGAGCGCAACCCACTACCTAGTATAAGTGGTGGTGATTTGAACTAACAACAAATTCAATGATCTTAATGCTTTTTCATTAAACGAAGACTTTTTTGCCATGCCGTACATTTTTCATGGGACACATAGCTGTGTCAAGAAAATTTATTTCCCTCTGAAATGAGCAATTTTAGGCTGAAAAATGTGTTTACGGCATTAGCCTAGTTTGTTAATACTTAAAACAATAATCAATAAAAACTAAATGCTATACAAAAATAATGGTTTCAGATGGCTGGAAAAGTATTTTGTCACCCCCAAGATTTTATTTTATTTTTGCAACTATTTTCTACTTCATAAGGTGGTCAAAACTAGATAATATTAGTTCAATGTTATATCCCCCAATACCTCCTCTTCGAGTGAGTCTTTATAATAAACTGATCATATTAACTTTGGATATCACGGAATTCCCTATAAAAAGTACAAGGTAAGATATATTGTGTCGTACTTGTATAAAAATCTTTCCACGCTGGCAGAGCCAACTTTTACGTCCGAGATAAAATTCCCGAGCTCTGTTTATGAAAAATAAACTGTCCGTCACATAAACTGTCCGTCACATTAATATATAATTGCCCCGTTCAAGCTAACAATAAGTCAATATGGCTGCCACATTGAATAAGCTAATATGAACGGCATCACAATTTTCAATTACTCTTTGATATAGTCGATAACATTTTGTAAATCCCGTACAGTAATTAGTGACCCTTAAGGCCGGTGAAAATGTTATGGAAAATCAGTTGTGGAAAATTCTAAAAGTAAAAATGTACGGCATCTATTTTTCTTTATATTTATATCTTTAAAGAATTCAAAATAGTAAATTTTAGAAATATTACTCCTTTTATTAATACACAGCGCATTTTGAAAATCTTTTAAATTTTGAAAATTTTATTTATTTTTCTTAATTCATATTTTCATTTGGTTCCATTAATTATAACCGGCTATAATGTTCAAAGGTAATATTTAGTTATATCATGTCAAAAAATCGGTTGCCGTATAGGAATTTATGATCTTATTGCCAAAAAATGAGATTCAACCCCCAAACGCAGGTAATTGTTTATTTATATTTATAGTACCATAATTTTTAGACGGCACAATTGTTAAAAATTATTGTAGGTGTTGAATAATATTTTAAAATCGATGCCGTACATTTTACAATGATCTTGCCCCTTACGAGTCTAGTGAAGGGGTTTGCGCCCGGGATTTCTCACCCTGTAACCACCAAATATGTACGGCATTGCTGAATAATGAATATATGAAAGCATACAAATCTAATTGTACAAACGCCGTATAGTATTAAATTACCTATTTGCCTGGAAAATTTTTCGGAAAATCAAAAATTCTTCTGGCTTCCGGTCCCATTATTTTTGTACGGCAGTAGGTTCTAGGTGATTGTTTTTTTATGAACTGTCAACATGAGGAATGCCGCACAAGAATTTTTTGTCTGAAGAGCGCACTCTCGGATGGAAAATTCAATTTACCTATGTACTCACCTCTACCGCCCAAAAGTGATTTTTGTTTTATTTATATTCAAAGGATACAGATGTATTAGCTAAAATCTTTTATTAACAGTACGCTATTTTCACACACAATTTAATTTTACTGTATACTCAAATGTAAGACTTTGTTATAAATAAATATTATTATTATTATTATTATTATAGTGCCTAGAATTATGGTTTCATATACCAGCATCGTACTGAATATAATTTATGCTGGGTCACTTGACTGCTTAAAAATTACGATGGGCTTGTAGTCTAATAAGTTTTAACACCCACGGGATGGAAGGCTGTATCGTGAAGCTCGGCGGTAACTGGCTCGAGTATTAACTAAATTACCAAATTTTCGCAAATATTTCATGGAAGTGTGCTAACCTTCCAGTAGCTGGCATTTTTTAAACTTTCTTATTAATATTTATACTTAAACATTTTTAAACTCATGTCATAAACAACAATATAAATAATAACTTAAATTTAGATAATAAGAGGGAAAACAGAATGGGATTGAAAGGTAAAAGATCAAGGATTGGGGACATGCCCAAAAAAGAGGCCCAATACCACTACTAAAGATAGCGCTAATACTAGACAGCTACAAATTAAAATTAGAGAGTTCATGCCGCTCGTGGATAACAACAATTGAAGGGATCATGAACAAACTAGGAAAAGACCAAGAAGAAATCGTAGGAACATATGCGCTGCGGGAATTGGAAATGGAGGAAATAAAAGGCTCCGGAAAAGAAAAACAGACGCAAAAACACAAAAAAAGGAACGTAAACACACCATATCACGACGCAATGCAGCAATGCATCTCACAAACTCCCAGCCCCCCCGTACGGGGGAGTTATGGGTACTGAGTTTAGGAGCCCGGGCTTCTGAGGGGCCCGCCAGAGATGTTGAGAAATTTTTTTTTCAAAATATGGTCTTTGCATATATGAATTGTTTTTTTGGATATCCCGTATCTAAAATAATAGTTTGATCACTTCTTTATTGGAAATACTATTTTAAACATTTCCATTTCTGAATAGATAATCACATAAAATGGAAGCCGCCTTCAAGTGAAGTGACAAACGTTGTACAAAACGTTGTAGAAACACCACTAGTGATGTTTACCAATATTTACCAAATTTAAGTGTTACCCAGAATGTTATTAGAAACCTCAAATATGAAATTTTATAAAATTCCTATGAGAAAAATTTATTGTGATTACATAAAAGCGACAGATGTACAGAGAGACGTACATATACAAGTTGAGTCGGGAGGAAAGTGCCAAACTCCGGGAGTGTATGCTACACATAAGTGTATGATTAAAAAAGTCAAAAGTTGTAACCCTATTTTATTTGTTTGCGCATTACGGCATCTTAAAAGTTTAATAACAAAAAATCTTTTGCCAACAGATCATATTGCAATTTATAAGTTTATTCATTTAAATTGTCAAACATTAACTTGTCATTTTTGATTGATTGTTTAAAAGTCATAAACAATGCCACACATCTACTCCTATCTTGAATATGCAAACTTGGCGTTTGTTTAAGGCTTTTGTAATGGGGATGCTCGTGTTGTGATTGAAGAATATAGACAACTATTTCCACACCATAGAGTTCCGAGTAGAAACGTTTTAGTCACGGTTTTCAACACATTATAGACCGTGACAGATAGTGACAGATTTAGGTGCCCCATTTTCGCATACAAGCCTCGAAGAGGGTTGAAAAGCACATCGATGTTGAGTAGAATGAAGGGAAATTTACGAGTGGCCCCTGGGGATAACATATGGAAAAATCGATTTTCCTTAACAGAAATAAAAGGTATTTGTTGCCCATATTTTCACGCAAGCTATGTTCACTAAATGATTCATTAATAGAACCTGGCTTCGGAAAACCAAAGTCTTGAGTGTTGCAGGTGGCTAAAGGGTTGAAATAAGGGCATAATCTTGTAATCGAGATTTTAATCGATTTTTCCACACAAGCCCATCGAAAGTATGAAAACGTACATCGTCACTAGCCCGAAAAACATATTGGCTTGAGTGGCGCGTATGGATAAGTACATTTTGGGGTTGGAAAATGTAACGGAATTTTTTTTCGATTTTTCAGTTATTTTCCCATGCAAGCCTTTGAAACTATAGAATGTTATTGATGTGTTAGGCATTATAATACAATTGGCTTGACTATCGGATGTGGACGGAACGAAGACTTGCGTCGGAAAGTTGCAGGAAAATTATATGCAAATTGCTACCATTTTCTCACGCAAGCCGTTTGACATATGTTTAGAAAAAGTGATTCTAAGACTATATAACAAAAGGCTTGCGTGTCGTACATGGTCATCATATTAATTATACATAATTTATTTAACAAAGAACTGACAAAAAAAATCTAGAAATTTTCACCATTTTCCCACACAAGCCGTTTGGCATATGCTTAAAAAAAGTGATTTTAAGGCTCTACAATGAAAGGCATAAGTGTCGGAAATGGAACATATTATTTATTTTAAAAAAAGCTGACAAAAGGTCTAGAAATGTTTATGCAGGGTTATTATTTTGATTGTATAAATTAGCATACATTTCTTTCTATAAGTACAATAATATTATAAGTATAATAATATTATGAAAATAGTGCGCTGGATATGGTCTTCATATATAGATAGATAGATAGATATACAGAATAGTAACACTAAGGAAGAAAATTCGATCCACCAAAAACGAAAAGATGAAAATAACGAGCTATAAAAAGAAAATGGGATTTTGAAAAATAGAGTGCTAAATTGTGAAAGAAAATTAAAAAAATTCAACCTTATATTTTACGCACTCCAGGAAGAAGAAGAAGAAGAACTAACATTAATTCAAACATTCCTTGACATCTTAAACGAAAAATTAAATATTGACTGTAATTTTTCTGACATTCGAGATATTCATCGTATAGGACAGAAAACAACTGAAGAAAATCGCCCGCGACCGATGATTGTGGAATTAGTAAATTATAAACTAAAAATTGAAATACTAACCAACTCGAAAAAACTGAAGGGAACTGGAATATTTATAGCTAACGATTATATCACCGAAGACTATGAAAAACACAAAGTTCTTATAACGCACTTAAAAAAGGCAAGAACTAACAACTATCATGCAGTTATAAAAAACAACGTTTTGGTTATAAACGGCGAAAAATATACATACGAAGATTTAGTAGAGAAGGGTGAAGCCCTATGCGAAACCAACGAAGAAGGAACTGCAGAAATAATAGCAAAATCCCAAAACACAGCAGATAAACCTGGACCGTCAAAAAAAGAATTCAACAAAGCAAATCAAGACAATACAATCAACCTCGTAGAGTTTCAATCCCCTATTCAAGAAGAAGTTAACAAAAAAAGAAAACAAACGACGGAAAGCGACAGATTAAAAAAAACCGCTGCACAAGGAATCACTACTTCCACATCCAGATTCTCTATCCAAGTCACTCACAACGAAAAAACTTTGTATGTGAAAATAATTGTTTATGGAAGTTTAATAATATAATATTTGAAATCCTCTACCCCAAAAACCCATAAAACGATACCCCCACTAATACATTTATGTGCAGTATGCACTCCCTGAGTTTAGCATTTTCCTCCCGACTCACTCTGTATATTGACGTGAAAATTTCAATTCTCGGTTGGAAATACTTAAAGAAATGCAGAACTAATATACTCCATGAGTCACCAGGTATATGAATATGTGGTATGTAAATTTGTGTAGTACCTTGTCAAATTAACTTTCGTAATGTGATAAATGATCTTTATGATTTATTATATTCAATTGACGCTCAAATAAACAATGGTTAGAAAATTAATACTTAAGTAGAGTTGTTCTCATTACTAAGACACATTATGGGGAGCCACTTTGTGGAGCTGGTTGGGCCAAAGAAGGTTTCACCATGCCGTGAGTCAGTGCTTGTCGGCTGTCGTGTTCACGTCGCTTTTTGTTGCTAAAGTGCACTATCAATATCAATCTTGCCCGCGATGAACTGATATAATAATTGCATGTGCATATGTTAACAAAACACTGCATAATTTTTAGTGTCATTATATATCGTAAGGATAATTTTGATACTATTAAACATCTTAATTGAAATTAATTGAAAACTAATATTTTGCCTTTTGCACTGACGCTTAATTTATGTTATTGGAGAAAATAGAAAGAGTTTCATAACGTTCAAATATTTGATAAAATAAGAATATATTGTTTATGTTAAAAATTCTAAAACATTTTTTTGGGAATAAATTTTACCTATTATATACTTAAAACGCTTAAAACTACTAACTTTATATAGAACGTTCAGAGAATCATTCTTCTAGTTCAGATGATATTAAATATATTTCCAAATATTCATTTGATGAGACATAATTTGAATTACTTCCAAAAAAACAATTCATATATGCAAATGTGACTATATTTTGAATATTTTTTTATAAGAGGTAAAACAGTATATTAAGTAATTTCAGCTCTTGAATAATACATATTATAACGAGACCTAACTTTGAAGGCAAAAAATGTAACAATTGATGATCATTTTGGTTTGAAATTGAGATTGTCATTTAATTTCATTAAATTTAAAATCAATTTTACAGCTAACCAACAGTGAATTGATTTGATGTCGAAATAACATTCCAACATTATATATTGAAAAACAGTTAGAAAATGCTTGACCGCTAAGACGACTATAACTTACAAGACTAAGTCTTCATATTAAAATAATAATGAATATAAAATTATGGCAAGGTGAATGCATCTTGAAGTTTTGAGTGATAAGCATATAAAATAGTTCGGCGATGATAATGGCACGCTGGTGCTGCCTACTAATTATTATTTTAGTCATTTTCAAGGATACTGTGTGCACAGTTTGGGACGGAATAACACCATGGTATACAGGATCGAGTAAGTTATAGTTATATTAATTCTTATGCAATAAATTAAGGACTAATTTGAGCTGATATACGATAATAGTGTAAATTGAAAAAAGAATTTGGTTTTCTTCTATAATTTAACAAAATAATGGAAAGACAAATCAAAGGCGGTAGGCCGTTGATTGGTTATAAATTGTGATATTATTCGTGGCTATTAATATTAATATTAACATGCCACAAATAAATAATTACAGACAATATTAATAAGCACTATTTTCAATTGCAGTAACTATATTTTAATCGATGGAATAATTTAAAATCTTGAGCTTATTAAATAAACATAGACTACATATAATAAAAAAATAATAATAAATGCATGAATATAGCAGAAACTACATTAGAATATTTACGTACCGGGTGCCACAGGCTAGTGGCTCTCACCTATATTTCATTTATTTTTTAACTTATCCATTTGAAATTTGGGGTGCATAAACTACCTGTAAAAATGGATTTTGGGACATAAAAAACGGTATGAGACCATTTCCGGTTTATCCGGAAATGACTGCAACTTTCGATTTTTAAATGGAACACCCTGTATATTTTTACATATTTGAATTCAAGACAATATTCTGAGTATACCATACGATTTTCGCGAATTTTTGAGCCGACGTTCAGTTTTTTTAAGCATTTTAAAACATTCGTCGAGAGGTCTTTGGAATACCAAAATTTGTCCTACGGGCAGGTAAAGTCTAAGAGAAAAATATAATTTTTCGTTTAATTTCATTAATTACTATTTACGAAGCCTCCAAAATTGAACAAATCACTTTTTTTTATCGAAAACTTTTTTTTTCGAATAGGAAGGCGGTGGTTCACAGTGATCAATAAATTATAGGTTTTTTCTGGATTCATTGATATCCATTTCAAATCTATGCTATTTATTTTTCTATTTTATTAAATTTATTTAAAAATAAAAAATCACTTAAAAATAATTTTTATTGATCCTCATAGTTTGCACTAGTACTTATACCTATTAAGAAACAAAAGAGAGAACCAAAAGATTATTATAGATATTATTCACAAAAGATATTATTCACAAAAAGATAGTTAATCACATTTCATTATTAGACATATGATTTTTGCAAATGCCACTACATCACAGTTCAAGAAAAATTATATTGAAAGTGATTTTTTTATTTTTAAATAAATTCAATAAAATAGAAAAACAATTAGCATAGCATAGGTTTGAAATTGATATCAAAGAATTCAGAAAAGAATCTATAATTTATGGATCACTATGAGCCACCACCTTCCCATTTGAAAAAAAAAAAAGTTTTCGATAAAAAAGTGATTTGTTCAATTTTGGAGGCTTCGTAAATAGTTATTAATGAAATTAAACAAAAAATTCTATTTCTCTCTTAGACTTTACCTGCCGTAGAACAAATTTTAGTATTTCAAAGCAAAGGTCTTAAAATGCTTTAAAAAACTGAACATCGACTTAAAAATTCGCGAAAATCGCATGGTGTACTCAGAATGTTGTCTTGAATCCAAATATGTAAAAATATACAGGATGTTCCATTTAAAAATCGAAACTTGCAGTCAATTTCTTGGTAAACCGGAAATGGTCTCATACCGTTTGTTAAGTCCAAAAATCCATTTTTACGGTAGTTTATGCACCCCAAATTTCAAATGGATAAGTTAAAAAATAAAGGAAATATGGAGGTGCTACTAGCCTGTGGCACCCGGTATATCTTAAAACTGACGTTGTACGAATTTGACTGCCTACTGTAAGTCTGCCTAAGTCCATAAATGAACATTCACACCTACTAGTTTATTTTTGGGAATTATACTTATGAAAGATGTCAACCGATAATTATAAAAAATAAATCAGTTTATATAGGAAAATGCAGTCTTTACTTCACTAAAAGTATGGTAAGGGATGGTAGGAGTTGAATGATTCAACCTTCGGTAACGTCGACGTAATCATATACTCATAAATAAAATAAATTTGTTGACAATTAAATATCGATTGATATAGGAAAATGCAGTTTTTATCTCCCTAAGGACGCAATGAGAGGTGGCAGGGGGTGAAAGATTCAAACTTTGGCAATGTCGACATCATCATATACTCAGCTTTACTCTTAACTTTACAAAATAAAAAAAATCTATTAACTGTCGATATATAAAGAATAATCTAATTTTTGCCCATTTTGAGGGATACTAGGAGGTGGTAAAGAATTTTTTTGTCCAAAATTGGCTTCAGCATGTCAAAATATTTCAGAAAAGTTACATCAGAACCTTAGAACAAAACCTTTTTTTTGTAGACCTGTATTATTTTTCGTTTAATTCGCTTTAACTCAAAACTGGAACAATGAATTTGTCTAAAATTTTTACCACGTTATCATTACATATTTGTTTAACAAAATTTGTTAATATGAAGGTCAAACTTTAATCATAGTGGAAAATATTATTTTTCTCTTAGTTTGTGTGAATAAACTGCAGGGGTAGATATAGCACGTGGGAAACTTGTTTACTTTTCGAAACAGATAACAACTATATCAAGGAGAAATGAAGATAAAGATTGGACGTAACTTTTCATTTGGAACTATTTTCTAGGATTTGCAATTTCCTATAAACTGGATATAGTGATTGTTGACCGGTTACTGCAATTAATTGCTACTTTTCCACATTTTCCGTCATTAAATAAGTTTTGCTTATATTCCTTCCTCCGTTTTACCTTGTCTTCTTTAGACCCCCTACAGTGTCTAAGAAAAATTCTTGAAAGTAAATTTTTTGGACTTCTTGAGCAAAAATAAGTGATTTTCAGGTGAAACGGAAAATGTCCACCCCCCCTCACCTTCTCCCACTTCTTGAATGAGAGCAGTGAAATAAACTATTAGTTATTAAAAATGAATGGAGGCATATCTGAATAAATGGAGGTAGTAAAATACACAGGACGCATGGAAGAAGGTCAAGAAAAGAAGTAAAATGTTACTCCCCTCTGCATATCTTCCTATTCCTCCACAATAACGTAAAAATGGCGTTAACAGAAATATAACAAATAACTAACATCGTATCCAGAAATTCTAGGTTGATAAATTCACCAGGATACTTTACTATATAGAGTGATGTAATCACCCCCTCCTACTTAATACCCCTTGCATGCACGAACAATGAGAATTCTATTTCGATTGCATGTATCTGAATTAAGTCCGATTATGAACCAGGTTGGCAGCATTCAGGGAGGGATATTTATATGCAATAGTTCAGCATTGCATATAAATATCCCTCCCCCTAAAGGCATCCATAAACCTCTCCTCGCCTTTCCTCCCTTTCTTGTAAGCTTAGCATTTAATAAACATGTAAGTTATGTATTTAACATTCAGATTAATTTTTAATAACTAATAGTTTTTTATCTGCTCTAATTAAAGAGGTGGTGGTAGAAGTGGTGGGGGGGGGGGGGTTGGAAATTTTCCGTTTTACCTGGAAATAACTTTTCCCCGAGAAGTCCAAAAAACTTACTTTCAAGAATTTTTCTTACAAATTGTATGGGGGCGAAAACAGGCTCCTTTAAAAAACGATTATAGTGAATATCATTTTATATCATACGTTTCGTTCGATTTATTGAAGTTTTAATATGATTGTTGCACATTCTATAGAATACGCAATTTTATAAATAATGTTAATTTTAGGCTTTTTTAATTTTACGATGCCAACTTAGTTGATGAAACACTGGTCAGTATAAAATAAAGTAAAAAAAAAAAGAATCTACATCCAATCTATTTGTGTCTTGGCCCCTTCGATTTCGAGATGTAATTGTTGTAGAATCTTCCAGAATTGATATAAGTCGAAGCCAAAATAAAAATTCGACTTAGGCAAGAATTTCATTTAAGGACGTTTTCAAGAGTCTGAGAAACTTCAAAGCCACAGACTAGTCCAAAAGGACCGTTATGAGTTCGATAAAACATTAGGCACAACCGGGTAAAAATTTGAAGAAACACCGAGAGAAACACCGAATTTTTATTTAGAAAAATATATTTGGTCCAGGATATGAGAGTGAAAGTATATGGTGGTCATGGAAAAATGAATCACATACTTTTTGAAAAGTACACCAAAAAAGAACTTTGAAAATATTCAAAATATTTTCAACTTTAATTCCTCCGCCGAAGACATTGACCATGGAGGTACAGTCTAAAGTGTTCTAAAGACTGACTAAAATTTTAGCAAGGCAATATATACAAAAAAAAGGCGAAACCGACGAATTTGGCAAAAGCGACGTAGCGCCTATAAGCAAAAATTGGCAAAAAATCAATGAAATCGCACAAGGCCGGTTTCTCGCATAAAACGAGTTTGGATTCATCCAGCGACTCGTAATTTGGTAGAGTGCGTTGGGTGGTCAATACAAAGCGATGGTAGAAAAGCCAATAGCAGGGCTTTCCAAATAATAAAGTTATAGAGAACCGCCTTGTGCACAAAGGACTCAAAACTCCATTTTGCCCAAAAGTCGTTCGAAGGCGAGTCGCTGTCATCTTTCCTATATTGAACCTGCATGGGGACAAGTACGTCGTAAGACCGGCCGAAAGTTATTAAACTCATGTATTAGTCGAACTCCGTCCCGTAATAGTAATTTACGTTATAGGTTCGGTAGGTGACTTATTACAGTATGCGTTGTTTTACGAGTACTGTAATGAAACCTACCGGACATGTATCGTATAATATTTTATTTCATACTGTCTTTATAATCCTCTTTAAAATGTATTAAAAGTTATAATTATTGAAATTTAAAAAATATTAGTCCATAATCTAACAATCGCGTCACCTTAATAACAACGATATTATAGCCATTGTTTTCCATAGCTGATTATGATTGTCTTTAGCTTGTTACTATCAAATAAATAAAACCGTACTTTTCGCATTGTTTTGTTTTATGGAGATTTCGGAGGACATTTAAAATAAATCTGTTGAAACAACCGGAAAATTAATCCAGAAAAAATCATCATATTTACTGTAAATTAAATAATTTATATATTGTCTCCAAATAAAATAGAGAACTTTAGAACTAAAGAACTTTATTTAATCAAGATAATAAAAATCTAGTAAAGAGAAGCTCTATCTAATAACTAATACTTACCTAACAGTGTTAAGAGTATAATCTGCGGTCAGTGAAATGAAGAAACGAATTATTCGGCTTATTTTTGAAGATAGAAACTTCAAATTTTGTACGTGTGTATTAAAATATATATTCTAGTTCGTCACGTTTTTAATTTTTTGTTTTAATCAAAAACACGTGATCAACGAAAAAATTGACGTCGAAAAATTGGAATTTACAAAAAACGAAATCGTGACGTAATTAATTACGTGGATAAAATATAACCTCTTAATTTTCAAACATAGATTCAATAAATAGTTTCCAATTTTGCCGTCAACAGATGGCACTCGCCTCGGCATTCGCATAGCTTTACACGCTCTCAGACTTTAGGGAGGAACTTGTTGTCATGGAGACCAGACGCGAATGAATGCTTGCCAGGGAAGCATTTAGCAGTTCTGGTAATTGTAATCTAAATTTATTTATAAATTATTTTATCTTACAGGAATGACTTAATAGATGAAATTCTTGAAAATGTTAATACAAAAATAAAAGGTGCCAAATAGAGAGGACCATTTTGTATAAACACTCCTACAAATTTTATTATGAAAATTTGAATTCGGTTTTTAGTTAGGTCAGAAATCAATTAATTCGAAAATATTGCCAAGCAAAATGTACAGGGTGTCCCAGTCAACGCGCTATGCTCGGTTTTCTCGGCAGTCTCTGAGATAAGTTTATGGTTCAAAATCCAGTCTGACGTAGGTTTTCCGAGGAATCTCATACTGCTAAGATATTTAGGAATCCAAGATGGCGGACGAATTTCGTCATCTATGGACCTATTCGACTGAAAATCGATATCTGGGGGTTTCGGGGATGCGGGTTATGAATTTTTTATCAAAATTTAGGACTCCAAGATGGCGGACGAATTTCGTCATCTATGGTCCTATTCGACTGAAAATCGATATCGGAGGGTTTTCGGGGATGCGGGTTACGAATTTCTGGTCAAAATTTAGGAATCTAAGATGGCGGACGAATTTCGCGATCTATAGTCCTATTCGACTGAAAATCGATATCTGGGGGTTTTCAGGGATGCGGGTTATGAAGTTTTGATCAAAATTTAGGACTCCAAGATGGCGGACGAATTTCGTCATCTATGGTCCTATTCGACTGAAAATCAATATCGGAGGGTTTTCGGGGATGCGGGTTAGGAATTTTTGGTCAAAATTTAGGAATCCAAGATAGCGGACGAATTTCGCGATCTATAGTCCTATTCGACTGAAAATCGATATCTGGGGGTTTTCGGGGATACGGGTTACGAATTTTTGGTCAAAACTTAAGACTCCAAGATGGCGGACGAATTTCGTCATCTATGGTCCTATTCGACTGAAAAACGATACCTCGGGGTTGTCGGGGATGCGGGTTACAAATTTTTGGTCAAAATTTAGGAATCCAAGATGGTGGACGAATTTCGTCATCTATGGTCCTATTTGGCTGAAAATTGATGTCTGGGGGTTTTCGGGGGTGCGGGTTACGAATTTTTGGTCAAAATTTAGGAAACCAAGATGGCGGATGAATTTCGTCATCTGTGGTTCTATTCGACTGAAAATCGATATCTGGAGGTTTTCGGGGATGCGGGTTACGAATTTTTGGTCAAAATTTAGGAAACCAAAATGGCGGATGAATTTCGTCATCTGTGGTTCTATTCGACTGAAAATCGATATCTGGAGGTTTTCGGGGATGCGGGTTACGAATTTTTTATCAAAATTTAGGACTCCAAGATGGCGGACGAATTTAGTCATCTATGGTCCTATTCGACTGAAAATCGATATCGGAGGGTTTTCGGGGATGCGGGTTACGAATTTTTGGTCAAAATTTAGGAATCTAAGATGGCGGACGAATTTCGCGATCTATAGTCCTATTCGACTGAAAATCGATATCTGGGGGTTTTCAGGGATGCGGGTTATGAAGTTTTGATCAAAATTTAGGACTCCAAGATGGCGGACGAATTTCGTCATCTATGGTCCTATTTGGCTGAAAATTGATGTCTGGGGTTTTCGGGGGTGCGGGTTACGAATTTTTGGTCAAAATTTAGGAATCCAAGATGGTGGACGAATTTCGTCATCTATGGTCCTATTTGGCTGAAAATTGATGTCTGGGGGTTTTCGGGGGTGCGGGTTACGAATTTTTGGTCAAAATTTAGGAAACCAAGATGGCGGATGAATTTCGTCATCTGTGGTTCTATTCGACTGAAAATCGATATCTGGAGGTTTTCGGGGATGCGGGTTACGAATTTTTGGTCAAAATTTAGGAAACCAAAATGGCGGATGAATTTCGTCATCTGTGGTTCTATTCGACTGAAAATCGATATCTGGAGGTTTTCGGGGATGCGGGTTACGAATTTTTTATCAAAATTTAGGACTCCAAGATGGCGGACGAATTTCGTCATCTATGGTCCTATTCGACTGAAAATCGATATCGGAGGGTTTTCGGGGATGCGGGTTACGAATTTTTGGTCAAAATTTAGGAATCTAAGATGGCGGACGAATTTCGCGATCTATAGTCCTATTCGACTGAAAATCGATATCTGGGGGTTTTCAGGGATGCGGGTTATGAAGTTTTGATCAAAATTTAGGACTCCAAGATGGCGGACGAATTTCGTCATCTATGGTCCTATTCGACTGAAAATCAATATCGGAGGGTTTTCGGGGATGCGGGTTAGGAATTTTTGGTCAAAATTTAGGAATCCAAGATAGCGGACGAATTTCGCGATCTATAGTCCTATTCGACTGAAAATCGATATCTGGGGGTTTTCGGGGATACGGGTTACGAATTTTTGGTCAAAACTTAAGACTCCAAGATGGCGGACGAATTTCGTCACCTATGGTCCTATTCGACTGAAAAACGATACCTCGGGGTTGTCGGGGATGCGGGTTACAAATTTTTGGTCAAAATTTAGGAATCCAAGATGGTGGACGAATTTCGTCATCTATGGTCCTATTTGGCTGAAAATTGATGTCTGGGGGTTTTCGGGGGTGCGGGTTACGAATTTTTGGTCAAAATTTAGGAAATCAAGATGGCGGATGAATTTCGTCATCTGTGGTTCTATTCGACTGAAAATCGATATCTGGAGGTTTTCGGGGATGCGGGTTACGAATTTTTGGTCAAAATTTAGGAAACCAAAATGGCGGATGAATTTCGTCATCTGTGGTTCTATTCGACTGAAAATCGATATCTGGAGGTTTTCGGGGATGCGGGTTACGAATTTTTTATCAAAATTTAGGACTCCAAGATGGCGGACGAATTTCGTCATCTATGGTCCTATTCGACTGAAAATCGATATCGGAGGGTTTTCGGGGATGCGGGTTACGAATTTCTGGTCAAAATTTAGGAATCTAAGATGGCGGACGAATTTCGCGATCTATAGTCCTATTCGACTGAAAATCGATATCTGGGGGTTTTCAGGGATGCGGGTTATGAAGTTTTGATCAAAATTTAGGACTCCAAGATGGCGGACGAATTTCGTCATCTATGGTCCTATTCGACTGAAAATCAATATCGGAGGGTTTTCGGGGATGCGGGTTAGGAATTTTTGGTCAAAATTTAGGAATCCAAGATAGCGGACGAATTTCGCGATCTATAGTCCTATTCGACTGAAAATCGATATCTGGGGGGTTTCGGGGATACGGGTTACGAATTTTTGGTCAAAACTTAAGACTCCAAGATGGCGGACGAATTTCGTCATCTATGGTCCTATTCGACTGAAAAACGATACCTCGGGGTTGTCGGGGATGCGGGTTACAAATTTTTGGTCAAAATTTAGGAATCCAAGATGGTGGACGAATTTCGTCATCTATGGTCCTATTTGGCTGAAAATTAATGTCTGGGGGTTTTCGGGGGTGTGGGTTACGAATTTTTGGTCAAAATTTAGGAAACCAAGATGGCGGATGAATTTCGTCATCTGTGGTTTATTTATAAATTATTTTATCTTACAGGAATGACTTAATAGATGAAATTCTTGAAAATATTAATACAAAAATAAAAGGTGCCAAACAGAGAGGACCGTTTTGTATAAACACTCCTACAAATTTTATTATGAAAATTTGAATTAGGTTTTTAGTTAGGTCAGAAATCAATTAATTCGAAAATATTGCCAAGCAAGATGTACAGGGTGTCCCAGTCAACGCGCTATGCTCGGTTTTCTCGGCAGTCTCTGAGATAAGTTTATGGTTCAAAATCCAGTCTGACGTAGGTTTTCCGAGGAATCTCATACTGCTAAGATATTTAGGAATCCAAGATGGCGGACGAATTTCGTCATCTATGGACCTGTTCGACTGAAAATCGATATCTGGGGGCTTCGGGGATGCGGGTTATGAATTTTTTATCAAAATTTAGGACTCCAAGATGGCGGACGAATTTCGTCATCTATGGTCCTATTCGACTGAAAATCGATATCGGAGGGTTTTCGGGGATGCGGGTTACGAATTTCTGGTCAAAATTTAGGAATCTAAGATGGCGGACGAATTTCGCGATCTATAGTCTTATTCGACTGAAAATCGATATCTGGAGGTTTTCAGGGATGCGGGTTATGAAGTTTTGATCAAAATTTAGGACTCCAAGATGGCGGACGAATTTCGTCATCTATGGTCCTATTCGACTGAAAATCAATATCGGAGGGTTTTCGGGGATGCGGGTTAGGAATTTTTGGTCAAAATTTAGGAATCCAAGATAGCGGACGAATTTCGCGATCTATAGTCCTATTCGACTGAAAATCGATATCTGGGGGTTTTCGGGGATACGGGTTACGAATTTTTGGTCAAAACTTAAGACTCCAAGATGGCGGACGAATTTCGTCATCTATGGTCCTATTCGACTGAAAAACGATACCTCGGGGTTGTCGGGGATGCGGGTTACAAATTTTTGGTCAAAATTTAGGAATCCAAGATGGTGGACGAATTTCGTCATCTATGGTCCTATTTGGCTGAAAATTGATGTCTGGGGGTTTTCGGGGGTGCGGGTTACGAATTTTTGGTCAAAATTTAGGAAACCAAGATGGCGGATGAATTTCGTCATCTGTGGTTCTATTCGACTGAAAATCGATATCTGGAGGTTTTCGGGGATGCGGGTTACGAATTTTTGGTCAAAATTTAGGAAACCAAAATGGCGGATGAATTTCGTCATCTGTGGTTCTATTCGACTGAAAATCGATATCTGGAGGTTTTCGGGGATGCGGGTTACGAATTTTTTATCAAAATTTAGGACTCCAAGATGGCGGACGAATTTCGTCATCTATGGTCCTATTCGACTGAAAATCGATATCGGAGGGTTTTCGGGGATGCGGGTTACGAATTTTTGGTCAAAATTTAGGAATCTAAGATGGCGGACGAATTTCGCGATCTATAGTCCTATTCGACTGAAAATCGATATCTGGGGGTTTTCAGGGATGCGGGTTATGAAGTTTTGATCAAAATTTAGGACTCCAAGATGGCGGACGAATTTCGTCATCTATGGTCCTATTCGACTGAAAATCAATATCGGAGGGTTTTCGGGGATGCGGGTTAGGAATTTTTGGTCAAAATTTAGGAATCCAAGATAGCGGACGAATTTCGCGATCTATAGTCCTATTCGACTGAAAATCGATATCTGGGGGTTTTCGGGGATACGGGTTACGAATTTTTGGTCAAAACTTAAGACTCCAAGATGGCGGACGAATTTCGTCATCTATGGTCCTATTCGACTGAAAAACGATACCTCGGGGTTGTCGGGGATGCGGGTTACAAATTTTTGGTCAAAATTTAGGAATCCAAGATGGTGGACGAATTTCGTCATCTATGGTCCTATTTGGCTGAAAATTGATGTCTGGGGGTTTTCGGGGGTGCGGGTTACGAATTTTTGGTCAAAATTTAGGAAACCAAGATGGCGGATGAATTTCGTCATCTGTGGTTCTATTCGACTGAAAATCGATATCTGGAGGTTTTCGGGGATGCGGGTTACGAATTTTTGGTCAAAATTTAGGAAACCAAAATGGCGGATGAATTTCGTCATCTGTGGTTCTATTCGACTGAAAATCGATATCTGGAGGTTTTCGGGGATGCGGGTTACGAATTTTTGGTCAAAACTTAGGAATCCAAGATGGCGGATGAATTTCGTCATCTGTGGTCCTATTCGAATAAAAATCGATATCTGGGGATTTTCGGGGATGCGGGTTGCGAATTTTTGGTAAAAATTTAGGAATCCACGACAGCGGGCGAATTATAAATATATTTTGACCCCCCCTTTATTTATGTTATTATTGGAGATAAAAAAAGTTTCGTATAAGAATTGTAGGGTTGTATACATATTTTTTTAAATGCAATTAAAAAACAATTGCTTGCATATGTTACGTGATATAACAATGAAGGTTGCTTTTTTAAATGGAAACCCTGTATATTTTTACATATTCTTTATCCCTTATTTCAAACATATAAAGATTGATAGATCTAGTTGTAATATTTTTTGATATATCAGACATTAAATATGCTCCAAACATGCATATAGGTATTTTAGGGTTTCTGACGGAGCGCAGTCAGTGGCGGATTTAGGGGGGGGGGGGGTCTATAGAGGCTATAGCGGCAAAATCCAAGGGCGGCATTTTTTTTGAAAAACACCAAAGACATAAAAACTAAAAATTATTATTATTAATATGTTCTATCAGAACATGTTTAATTTATTTGAGAACGTGTTTTTTATATTAACTAGACTAAAGTTCCTTATTATAGTCAACAGTACAGGGTGGTTGTGCAAACGTTAGAACCTCACTTAACTTCTTTATTTCTGGAGTTACGTAAATAAGTTCAAAAATAAAAGGTATGAGATATCACATGTATTTTCCAAACATCATTTCAGCAAAACAACTCAAACAAGTCGAATTTCGGAGATATGAGCTTTACCTTGGTTTTTTTAAATAGAACACCTCCATATATTTTTACACCATTTGAAAGGCCATAGAAAAATCTTTTCAATGATATATGACACAGTATTTTTCTTAAAAACTATAGTAGATATTAAGTTTTATATTTTCTTACATTAAGTCATGGTAGTCTGAAAAATATATACAGTGTATTTCACTTTTTAATTTGTTTTTCTGATTTGAATCAAATTTTACTTAAGTATGGGACAAATTAGGATCTACTTATGACCAGAAAAAAATTCACCTCCTACAAATGCAAAGCCACCTGCGTTACCAAAATGTGCGGATAAAATCAAAAAATCATATTAGGCATATTTTTATTGGAAAATTTTGTCAATGAAACTTGTTCAGAATTGTTCAGAAACCCTAATCCAAAATTTAATCAAAATAAAAAATATATAAATTTTTATTAAAATAATGTCGCAAGTCCGAAAATATCATTTTAATGTGTTTTTTCGTTTAGAAAACTGTACTATGACAATTTTGTTTGAAATTAAACCCAGGCTGCCAGGTAGTTGTAAAGCAATTTACAGGTTTTTTTTAAATAATTATTTTCAAAATTTTTAAAATTTCAAGTTTTTCATTTTTTAATTTTGATTAAATTTTGGCCATTTTGGACAATTCTGAACAAGTTTTATTAACAAAATTTCCCGATAAAAAAATGCCTAATATGATTTTCCGATTTTCTCCACATATTTTGGTACCGCAGGTGGCTTTGGTACCGTAGGAGGCGAATGTTTTTCTGGTCATAAGTAGATACTAATTTGTTCTATACTTAGGTAAAATGTGATTCAAATCGGAAAAAAAAATAAAAAAGTTATTGGGGTGTTACCATTTCAAGTGAAACACACTGTATCAATTATTGAAATTCTCCATTTTATTTAAAATAAAATGAAATTAGACAGAACTAACATATTGTTTATTTTAATTTACATACTTTTGTTTTCCATGGCTAATTTGATAAATTGTAAATTTATAGTAAATTAGACAAAATTTGTTTAAGATAAGCACCATGTATTATATTATAAATGCAAAGCTTTTTTTATGGCGTTTCAAATGGTACATATATGGAGTGTTCCTTTAAAAAAAAGCAAAGTAAAGTTCATATCTCCGAAATGCGACTTTCAATAGGCATGTCCACAAAATTTTAATTTCAATTGGAAATGATAGAATTATCGATATTGTACACTAATTTAACAATAAAAAAAAACCGCTGCCCAAGGAATCACTACTTCCACATCCAGATTTTCTATCCAAGACATTCACAACGAAAAAATGTTGTATGTGGAAATAATTGTTTAATAATATAATTTTTTAAATCGTCTACCTCAAAAACCCATAAAACGATACCCCACATCGGTAGTGGGGTGGGGGTGGTGATAGAGGGTGGTAGTGGGGTTGGATAAGGTAAAAAAATATTTTGAGGTTTCTGGTTCTTGTACACAAACTAAATCAAAAATGTTTTCCATCCTCTTTAATAATGGGGTGAGGGTGGTAATAGGGATGGCTAATGCCAAAATTTTTTTTGAGACCTTAGCTTCTCTTGTATATAGTAAATACCAATTTTATGAACTCTTACCTGCTTGATTTACCTATTTACCCCAAATTTACCCCAATTTACCCCCCAACCCTTCGACGGAACAAGATGAAAATATAATGTAGTTCTAGATCTCGTTAAAGTACATATGCGTACCAAATTTCAAGTCAATATCTCAAACGGTTCCAGAGTAAACGTGTGCACAAAAAAAAAAGTTACAGACCGACAGACAGAATTTTTTTTTTTCGCTCAAACTTAAAATCTCGACGTTTCATGACATTCTAAGCCTATTTGAACAATAAAAATTTTTAAAAATTTTTTGTCGTTACTACTTCCACTGGATGTGGAAGTAATATATGTATCCTTATTTTGCCAGTTATTCGTAATAGAAATTACCCCAACATAGCGAGGATTTTTGGTAATTTTTCAATAAAAATTCTTGGCATATGAAGTAAAAAAATATTTTGAGGTTTTTGGTTCTTGTACATACACTAAATCACACTTTTTTTTCGTCCCCTTAAAAAATGGGTAGGGGTCGTAATGGGGGTAGCTAATGTCAAAAATTTTTTGAGACCTTAGCTTCTCTTATATATACTAAATACCAATTTTACGGACTCTTACCTGCTTGATTTACCTGTTTACCTCTCCATTTACCCCAATTTACACCCCAACCCTTCGATGGAATAAGATGAAAATATAATCTAGTTCCAGATCCCGTTAAAGTACATACGTGTACCAAATTTCAAGTCAATATCTTAAACGGTTCCAGAGTAATCGTGCGCACAAAAAAGTTAGACCGACAGACATTTTTTTACGCTGAAACTTAAAATGGCGACCTTTCATGACAGTCTAAGCCTATTTGAACAATAAAAATTTTCAAAAATTTTTTTGTTACTATTATACTTCCACTGGATGTGGAAGTAATTAATGTTCTATTTTCAAGAAAAAGAACGCCATTGCCATGTAAACCGGAAGTGATATTTAAAATTTACATGCCTTTTTTTACTTTCCTTTAATAGTCAATCAAGAACATAAATAATCCGATCAATTCTTCTTTGATGTTCAATTATATGTTTCTTAGCGGCATCGATTCCCCGGAAAAAAATACTTATCTCAAAAACTACCGAGAAAATCGGACATAACGCGTTAACTAGGACACCCTGTACACTGTAAATATACATTATATACCTACAGATAGTTTTTCTTTTAATTAAAAACCACTGCCTAAGGAATCACTACAACCGCATTCAGTTTTCCTACTCAAATTACTTTAAATAAAAATTCTTGTGCACCCAACGCGAAATTCGACTCTGCACGACAGAAATATATTTGAACTATTTCTCTTATATTACACAATCTCCGCCTGTTTACGTAGACGGCATATTTCATTGGTCAAAGGGGCACGCCCACCCGTATAAACCTTTTTCATATATATCAATGAAAATATTATTTGTCCTAGGGCAGATTATACTCTTAATATATGTATTAATATAGCTCCAACTTAAATAAAAGTTACTAATTTTAGTTAAGCAAAATATTAAAAATTTTGTAAATAGAAGCTTAATTTGTAGTTATTCATTATTCATTTATTAAAGTTGGTAGAAAAGTATGTTTTAGAAGTAATGGTAGGGACGAAAGTGCTTACTTCACAATAGTATCAATATGAATTAATATAAGTTCAAATAAAATAAAAATTACTAACTTTAGTCAAGCAAAATGTTATAAACTTTGTAAATAGAAACCTAATCTATAGTTTTGTAACATTCTTTATTTACTAAAGTTGGTAAAAAGTATATTTTACAGTAAAAGAACCGCTCTACAGTGGTGAATGATTTTCTTCAATAAAACACTTCTCGGGACGCATTTTTACAGTTGGCTCTGACTCCATTCTTATGTGTTTCTTTGAAATATGGCATTTATTTTTGTTATAAATATTGAATAACCTATTAATAGATATTATTATATCCCCGTTTTTCAACAATATGGAAAAAAGATGTACTCAGTTTGTACATTTTGTACAGAATTGTCATCGTCAGTTAACGAACCTACTTAACTGACTTCGTAATTGTACTTTAGAAGCGGATGATAAAATGTTGTTCCGGAAAATTTGTTACAGAGCCTGAGCCCACCTGTGAAGGGGAGCCCCAAAGGCAGCTAAACCGCGAATGTAGGTGCCCTGAACAAAATTTTAATGTTTTACGTGCAGTAGCCCCTCTGCAATACACTGGTGAGGAAGGGGTCTCACACGGCTGACTTGTCAGGTCCTTGGGGGTGGTTTCGATAATTTAATATCATTAGCTTGGTACGTAGTACAATTTATCACGATATAACCTACTAAGTGAATTAATAAGTATGGCCCACACCTTTAACCTAACATACACAAAATATCTTACAAACTAATAAACTCTCGATAAATATACGTAAAGGTCATATACAAGAGTGGAAAGAAACTATATTTGACCCAAGGGTACGGTAAAACATAAACTATATAAAAGTATTGAAATCTATTAGTAAAATTGAGTAAAACTGTTTAGTTATTAGAGTTACGATACACAAAATATTCCAAAGATTACTGAAATCGTTATGAGCAAAATATTACAAATATTACTGAACGGTCCTGTTCATTCTCTTATCCCGGGTACACAACTCCTAATTATTGTACTGTAGGATGTGGACGATGTGTTGATGTACGGGATCCCTCGTTAAGAAAATATAATTCCGCTTACCTTTGGTAGTGTCTGAATACATTTTCCCGTCCTACCAGGGTAGCGTAATACTAGGTGATATCAGCCACAGGTTGTCGACAATTTAAGTGGAGTTTAATATAACCTGACGAGATCCCCAGTACTATACAAGCACAAAATAACAGTCGATAATCCACAAGCTAGACACCAAAATCTGGACTAAGAGTGGGAGTTCCACGAGACATGTAGGTGACATAAAAGTTCAAGTAGAACGTAACATAACAGTCCCAAATAAAATGTAGAATAACAGATCCATGTATAACGTAAAGTAACGAATCCAAATAACCATAAACTAACAAACAAACAGCCCTACAATAAAATAAATAACCTAAATTACAATCTATTTTAACCTTAAGTGGGTTTGAGAAACGTACCTGAGATGTGATGTGGGCTGAAAGAGGTCCTTCGCTGTTG
The DNA here is from genome assembly GCA_936432065.2 of Rutpela maculata. NCBI lineage: Eukaryota > Metazoa > Arthropoda > Insecta > Coleoptera > Cerambycidae > Rutpela > Rutpela maculata. The sequence continues at coordinate 166,787,290 of OW386285.2, forward strand.
AATGGTACTCAGAAGTCTTGCATTCGAAAGACGACACGTGCTTCAGAAAATTGATATAATCCGGAAATCCGTAGTTGTATCTCCCCAAAAACGATACTCAAATATCAAAATGGAAATACGAATAATTTTGTCGTGCTGGAGCAAAACTTACAAAATTGCTAAAACGCATACTCACACGACTCAACTTCCTAACCAGAAAAATGGAAAAAATGACCAAAAAAATGTCCCTCTATCAAATGTCAGATTCTCGCAACTTCCATTGGTACGTTCAGAATTTCCAATTCACGGCGTACTCCACAACTCTGAACAGATTTTCCTAACTTCGTTTACATCCACAAATAATATCGTAATATACTCCGAAGGCCATCCTTTCATAAGTCTGCACACCAAAAGAAGATTTAGTTAACATTACCGACCATTGTGGAAGCTTTACCAAGGCGTTTCGCAACGCGCTTCCATAAAGAATATCTGAACGCACCTTGTCCGGCTACTTCCTGTACCAACAGCGCATTTAATGGCCGAAATCAAACATCAGGTAGCGCTATTATGCAACCAGTTATACTCTATTAAATATCTATTTAGCGAGAGATGGCACCAATATGCTCAAATGCACAATAAAATGTGTGAAAATAACGAAGTCAGTACCTAAAATGCCGGCAATTACTAAATGTGAAAATAGACTGTAACAAATTTAAGAGGCTCTTTTAGAGCTTTCTGTCAAACAAGAGGAAAAATCGAATTGTCTTAAGGTATTATTTTATATATATATTATATGAAACATAAACATTTGATCGCCGACGATTTTCATTCCACATATTTACCATTAAGGAGAGAAGTTCTGAAAGAAATTGAAAAGCATTTGAAAATAGTGTTAATAAATAATTAGGAAATCCAACGACCTGCCAAAGTTTGGCGTCGTTGGCAAACAATTGGCAAACACGGGTTTATTTTTACTAAATTCCGGAAACGTAGCCAAGCCAACAGAAAAACACAAAGGTTTAATGAATGAAAATGAATGTTTGCCCTCGACTCCATCAGACGCCATATTGGATGTCACGTGGTTTGGATTGCTTAATTGTTATAGTTAGTTTAAAAATAAACTTTTCATGTATTAAATAATTGCTAAAACTGTTATATTTTACTTCTTATATTTTTAATTGAAAAAGTCAGAAGTCAAAACTAAAAAATAATTGCTTACTAATAACAATAATATGATACTGTTGCTAGGTAACACATTACAGTATCAGATACCGTAATGTTCGCAGGTAACACATTGCGGTATCAGATACTGTAATGTTCGATTTACCGGCCGCAAATGAGTCCGGGAAATAGTCATTTACCGGGCAGTATAAAATAAATGATAAAATCACGATCTGGGACCTTGAAGCTATTCATAAGGGAACCAAAATTTTTTAAGTAAAATATTTTTACATTATTTTCAATCAGCCATAATTACCAAAATACAACATTTTTAAAATTTTTTTTAAAAGGCTTGCATTAAATTCTGAAGAAGTTAAATGAATCTTTTCTACCAAATCGATTGTTAGCGTACGCTCTCACTTGTATGGTTAAAAAGTCATTTACCTTAGTTGGGGAGGCGTGATTCTTTCACATAATACTGTATTATTTTACACTTATTAAATAATAAATGATATTCTTTGAACTAATTGCATTTTATTGATGTAAAGACGTGTTGCTAGTCTCAATTCCTGGAGTTTTCGTTTGGAAGACCTAAACAACTGAGTTAATCGGGATCTCATGATTCCCTAAGTTTGATACTCAGTGTTCTGGTTGCCTAACAGGAGCTTGATAGGGATTTTTTTATGCGATTTCTCCAGAAATCTTTAAGTGCAGAAACCATTATTAGTAGGTAAATATATACAAATCACGTCAAATTCCAATACCGTCGGAGAGAAATCTTCGATAGGGATATTTTTTATGCGAAAATAGCAGAAACCAAAAGACATCAGACCACTTATTTCTGTATAAACAGATCCAAATCACGTCAAATTCCAATCCCGTTGGATAGAAATCTTCGATAGGGATTTTTTTTATGCAAAAATCGCATTAATCCAAAGACGTAAAATCTCTTATTGTCAGTGAATAATTGAAATCACGTCTTGAGAGAGCGTCGTTGATGATCTGAGGTAGTGCAGCCTTGACTCGTCTATTGAAGCATATCTTATCTCGAACCTGTTTGAGAGTGAAAGAACGGGGCAGAACGCGACTGACGCCCTTCTAAATATAAATTGGTGTCGCGTCAATTTGACGCCTGGTGGTGTGTTTTTCTACATAATCACCTACACCATCACAATTCATATATTAAGTATCCATAAACTTCTAATATAACCTATTTAGTTGAAAATCATATCAACAATTGAATTTTGTAACAATGTTCTATTTGAAATAATTTGATAAAAACGTCAAAAGTGCCCAAAATTGACTAGACTGAACGGTTTAATAGGAATTGTTTTAAGATTTTGCAGGTCAGATTTAATTTTAGTCATTTTGTAGCAGCACCATATTTTTTAGACAAAAAAGACGTTTTTTTTTTCGATTTTTCGACTTAGGTCGATTTTCCGGGGTTCTACATCTGCATAAAAAATATCCCATTGACATTATGTTCACTTTATTGGAGACCCCATTACAAATAATTGCGTTACATCCCAAGACATATCAAATCAATCTCATTATCTACATGTACCGATGTACCCACATACATATATGCATATATTCATGTTACCGATTCATCTTCGAATTTACTTTCAACTAATTATTTTGATCGTAAACAGACAGTTGCAAGGCCTCGTTAAAACGACATTCAATTTCTTCTCCATGAGAACTCGGCTTATTATAACAGCAGTTGACGCACTAGCGCCATGGTCCATGTTACAAACACGCATGCACGCAGCATTGTTCTTAACATTCTTTCCTCTGTATAAAATTTCACATTTTGCCTCACTAATGATGTCGGTTTTCGGAGTCTATATACCTTATATGACTTCGCGGATCTTTGAAAACCTTAAAGAGCATAGAGTTATTTAACAACGTTTCAGAAACTAGATATAGCTTGTTAAGTGAGTTGGTTCTTTATGTGATCATTAAACTCTCTTAGGATAATTTACTTAATGGTCCACATCCGAGAAGCAAAGCTACATACATAGTTCAATTTATACATTCTACTCAACTACAAATAACCTTTGAATAATTTTGAACCGTTTACTGACCATTTTGACTTTACTAAAATTTATAACACTTTAATTTGCTTATAAATTCAGACCACCGTCAACGTATGTAAAGTAATTGCAAGAAATTAGTCGAAACAAACTATTTAATACAAGCAATTATATCTCCCAAACCTGTTCTGATAATTAAGAAAATTGAATTTATTTATTTCTCAAGATATAACCATTCTTATTTTTCACTTTGGAGCAAAACGATATTATTATATTAGAAAGAAATATTGAAACTTTAAAGTAAGTCTCGAGACAAAATTTCACTAATTATGATTTTTTTTAATGTAAAAAAGCATATGGCGCGGGAGGAAAAGTATTTCTTTTTGTAAATTTAATTGTAATCTTTATAATGTTATTCTCTGTTTTTTATTTATAGGCCAGGCAACGAATGATTATAGAGGGAAATTTTAGGGACAGAAAATTTGACTTTGGAACTTTGTTTGGACTAGTCTGGAGATGAACATATCAAAAGTCTCCACTCCTGGGTGGTGAGCGGGGGGGCACTTTAAAGGTCCCATTTTTTTGGTTTTTCGCTTATATCTCGAAAACTATGCGTCGTAGCGCCTTGACCACTCTATACAAAATTGAAGCTGAAAATTTTCTACAAGAATCACTACTTACATTTGTATATTGTCGATATATTGTTCTGTTCTCGAGATATATCCGAGATATATCGAGTTCTCGAGATATCCGGCCTCGAAACTGAGAAAACAATTTTTTCGCCTCACGTTTTTTGCTCTATTTGTTAAGATAACTCTTCAAATGTTGTTCCCACGAAAAAGTCATGAGAAAAGAAGTTGTAGAGCATTAAATTTCCTTCAAGAATATATACTATTATACTCTTCGCAAAAACGAAGAGTATATTGTATTTGATCGGCACATTTCTAAAATCGTAAATATCGCTCGTAGAGAAAAATTTTCATATCATTGTGTTAGTGAACGAATTCTGAACAACTTTCAAAATGTCCGTCTGTCCGTCTGTCCGTCTGTCCGTCTGTCCGTCTGTCCGTCTGTCCGTCTGTCCGTGTGTCCGTCACGTTTTTTGTAAGCACGATAACTTAAGAAAGGAAAATCCGATTGTATTGAAATTTAGATAGTAAGTTAGTGTTAGCTAAAGGAAGAACCCTATTGTTTTTGAAGAAAATAGATTAGTAAATAAAAAAGTTATTAATTATTTAATTAAAAAAAAAATATTCTCTTAATTTTTGTCGCTTGTACTAAAATGGAAATCTTGCGAAATATTATTTCCATAATATATTTTTTTTTTGTTTATGAATTTTACTAATATATATTTCATAGAAGTACGAGTTGGAATACCTATGTATGATTGTCGAAAGATATATATATCACAATCAGTTTTTGTAGCAATAGTTGGTGGCGCAGCGGCTAAAGCTTTGCGTAGCCCAAATCACGTACATAATAAACAGTGTGATAAAGCTGCAATATTTTCCCAAATAATGGAAAATAGCAATTGTGATCCCGATCCTGAAACCAGGTAAACGTCCACACGAACCGGGGAGTTATTGGCCAATCTCCCTATTAAACACCCTTTCAAAATTGGCCGAGAGGGTGATTTTGGGTCACATAAATAGGTTCGTGGGGAAAAAATCCCTCTTGCCTACGCAACAGTTTGGTTTCAGGCCGGGCCACACTACCACACATGCGTTGTGTAAATTAGTTCAGGACACGTTGCACAGTTTCAATAAAAAACAGTGCAACGTTGTCCTGCTAATCGATATCGAAAAAGCTTTCGACAGTACTTGGAGGAACGGTTTAATTTATAAATTAGACCAAATTCATAAATTCCCTAAATATCCTTAACTTCACTGATAGCGTCATTTTTATCGGATAGATATATTTTGGCACAGGTGAACAATTCACTGTCACTCAAAACTAGGCTCTCCGCAGGAGTTCCTCAGGGGTCCCAAATTTCACCTATCCTGTACAACCTATTTACCGCTGACATCCCTCCTATCCAAACACCTCTCTCCTCCTATACGCAGACGATGTAACAATTTATGCTAATATTTTTTATGCACAAACTGCTACGCAGAAAATAAGGTATCACCTAAATAAACTTATTGAATTTTATAATAAATGGAAGATCAAAATAAACCCCGAAAAAAAGCGAATCTATAACTTTTAATCGCAAATTCACAAATACTAGAACGATTACGAAACTAAACATTGACGGACTTGACGTACGAGAACTAAATACAGTCAAATATTTGGGGGTCTCTCTGGACAGGAGACTGCCCCACATCACGGCAGCAATAAATAAAACCTATGGGGCTCTGAGAAAGTTGAACCCATTGGTCAATAGGCGAAGTAAACTAACATTAAATAATAAATTAACCTTATATAAGGTTATCTTTAGACCCATCCTGCTTTACGGCTGCGTGGTCTGGAATGGAGCTTCCGACACGCAGCACGGTAGGGTGCAAGTCACGCAAAATAAAATACTCCGTTTATTGACCAATTCACCACGTTACATAACGATCGAAGAGCTCCATAGAATCACAGAACGCAGGATCTTGTCAGAGAGATCGCCCAACAATTCTTTACTTCTAAAGTAGATAGTTCGGAACTGACACGCGACATTGCTTTCCAACGTAGACATGATAATATCCCTCTCACCCATAAACTCCTACACCAGAAACTAGACCTATATGACACTAGAAGACAATAACAAATCTCCCAACAGACAACATCCCGCCCAAAAAAACCTCCCTCACACAAAATCTCAACCCTCCCTTAAGGAATCCTGTATTAGGAACACAGAAAATACCAAGAGGTATTTCCATAGTGAGAACATTCTTAAATATTTTAAGTACATACACAAAAATTAAGAACATAATTAAATTTATTTGAGTACATACAAAATCCAGTTTTATAAATTGACTATCAATTATTTTAAGCAGGTTTTTCCTAAAATTTTTTTCCTGCATGATAGTGAAACATCCATACCAGTAAATCTGTTTTATGATCATTCTTTATGGTCTTTTTTAAGCTTTAGCATAAATTAAATAAATGCATTTAATCTTTGGAAAAAATGCCTCACAAACATAAATGTAGGAAATAAATCATAATCTCCTGGCCTGGCAGCGGCCAAATTAAAGCGCATCACGCTTATGCGTTTGTTTCGTTTTAATTTATTGATTGTACACTGAAATGAGATAAAATGAAATAAATACAATACCTATGTAAAAAATTATAAGTAAAATAAAGAGCTTAAAGAGCTAAATGGTTGCAATCCAAAGGTCCCGTGTTCGAATCTCACACAGGTTGGATATTTTTTTTTTTCATTTTTTTTTTTTTTCATATAATTTTTTTCACAACAAAGATGGTATCACAAAATTTAGGATGTCCAAAAACTAACATTATTTACAAGAAAACTGCGAAGAGTATCCTATAGAATGTGTAACAATTATATATAAAAAGCTCAGTAAATTGGCGAAGAGTACGTTTTTAGCTTGTTTTGATTTTTGCCATCAAGAGTACTATTAGGTCGACGTCCTCACCAATAACACCTACAGTGGTTATTTCAGATAATTCCACAACCGGGTCTACAATGAGTACGTCTGCTTCGTTCTGGGCTTGAAGCACTCTGATTCCCTTTGCCTGTAACTTCAATTTCAGCATGTCGATGAGTCGGCTTTTGTTGAAAACGTTTGAAAGAAAATCTTCCTATTTCACATTTATCTCTGTATCCTCACCGAAATTAATGTTGGTAGATTTGCTGAGGCGGTACCTCCTTTTCTGTTCTGCGACCTTGGTACTTGATGATGAAGTAGTGTATCCATCAAAGATGGATATCTCGAGAACGGAACAACATATCGACAAATGTAACTCTCTCTCGCCCCCCACCCCACTACCAATATGGGATATCGTTTTATGAGTTTTTGGGGTAGACGATTTCAAAAGTTATATTATTAAAGGTCCATAAACAATTATTTCTACATACAAAATTTTTTCGTTGTGAGAGACTTGGATGGAAAATCTGGATGCGGAAGTAGTGATTCCTTGGGCAGTGGTTTCTTTTACCCTGGAGGGGAAACTCTCATGGGCTCGCTCCCATCACTAGTATGGGAAGTGTCAAACTGACTAAAACTCCTCTTCCCAGGGCTCGCCTGAAGGTCGCCAGCAAACTTTCCGATTGTGTACAGGTGTTTCTTAACAGGGAAGTGTCATGTTAGAAGATCTGTTATAATTCTCAGCTGCACCTATTTGTGAGCAGTTCTGGGCATGGTCCATTAATAAGTGTTTTCCCATGTCGATTTCCTGGAACGTCTCTCCAGTGATGGTTATGTGTATTCTTTACCCAGTCCTTGATCACCTTCCTTTCTGAGCCTTTAGTCATGCCCAGCGCTCGTTGAATGTAATTTTTGGTACCATGTAGTCTGATCTCATGCTTGAGGATCTACTAGAATGTTAATTATCCTCATATATACCGGATTTCCTCCGAGAGGAAGTTTCATAGCCTTTATGCTCCCATTTTGGCCTCCCCCTGAATCACCAAGTTGAGTGCAGGGAGGTCTGATAAGGTCTCCATGGCTGCTGTGGGGCTGCTTTCCGTAGCACCTATGATTCCCAGGCAGGCCAGCCTTTGCACCCGGCTTAACCCGTTAGCTGCTGTTTGTTGAGTAGCCTTGGACCACCAAACTAAGGCAACTTATGTAGTCGTGAGTCTTATTATACTAGTATAGAGCCAATATACCATACCAGGTTTAAGTCCCTCATGTTTTACAATCGTATACATGTTTATCATCTACTTTACCTCTCCCAACATATGTAGTTGGGTGTCCTGAAGAACTAGAAGACCTAATTCCTCCAGGTTTCTCCTTCTGGTGAATGGAACAATGTTGATCTTTAGAAGACTTACCTTCAGCCCTCCCTCATCGGTGCATTTTTTTACCATATTCAGGGACTTTTGTGGACATGAGACTTACTGCTATTAGGGACTTGGCTTGAGTATGAGAGTTTCTCTCAGCCTTTGGTACGAACACCAACCTAAGCGGCTTCCAAATCTTTGCTATGTAACCCAACGCTGAGCTGGCTCTATAAAGCGTACAAAGCTTTGACGTTAGCGAGTCTATGCCTGGCTGTAACATTATTGGCCATATTCCATCATATACCGGAGATGGCTCAACTGAGTTTATTGCCCATCTGATTTTAGACTGATCTATCACAATAGCTGGTGTTGCTCTGCGGCAAGCCTCATAGTCGACGTAAATTAGATATAATAATGGCATCTAGAAGAAAAAATGTATAAAGCTTTAAGAATTTGGGTACAGAGTCTTAATAGCCATCCAAATACAGATCAAAAGAGTTCCCACCTCTCAGAAGGGTGCTTCATCCCCTTTTGCTTCAAAAACCACCCTCCAATGATACATGCTGCCAGTTTTTTAAATTTTTCTCGAAAACCGTTACCCTGGAGAGAAAAATGTATAGAACTTAATTTATTCTATTTATTCTTCTGCATCTTTTATATCCTAGAGATTTTTTTGCTACATCGCAGAAATAGCGTTTGAAGTTAATTAAGGATGGTAGAAAAGACAAATTCCCTAAAATTACGATGATAGAAGCAAGCATATTTTTACAAAATTTTAATCGTGACGCTCGGCTCGATTCTCTGCTGTTCAAGGAAATATCAAGGAAATTCAGAGCTCGGAAGTCCTTTATAACTGTAAAAATAACATATTATTTGCTCACGCATTCAGTGGATGTGATATTATTTCGGCATTTTTTGGCAAAGGAAAAGCACAAACTGTAAAGTTGATAAATACTAGAAGGGACTTGGACGATGCTTTGAATATATTTAACAATCCATCATCGATGAAGCCTGACATTGTTCGAGCTGGAGAAAAAATTACACTTGCTCTCTACAAGGCACCTCGTACTGTTACATCATTAAACCAATATAGATTCATTTCATTTAACAAATTTGTCGGTCAATCTAATCAATCAGTGCTGTTATCAAAACTATCACCCACATCTGCTGCTTTAGGACAACATTCGTATCGCGTTTTCCAACAAATTCACTCCTGGCGTGGAAAGATTTTGAAGCCTAATGATTGGGGTTGGAAATCAGTCAGAAAAATTTTGGTGCCTAATCCTACAACTGAGATACCAGCTCCTACTTTCATTCTTGTAATTGTAAAAAGGGTTGCGGAAAACGGTGGGATTGTGCTAAGGTTGGATTAAAATGTTCAACAATGTGCTCCAGTTGTCATGGACAAGGATGTCTTAATTCATTGGTAGAGGAAGAATTACCTGAAGATAATCCAATTATTGAATAAGCAGTTGTTAGTTTTTAGTAGTATTATATTGTAGTAATAAAAACATTTTTCAAGTCTTTTTTGTTTTTATTGCTAGGTTTGCAAACAACAATCTGCTTTTTATGTAACATTTTTTTGTAGTCAAGGTATTTTGGTTGTTTATTACTTGTTTTTGCGTAACTTTAGTATTTGATCTAAATTTGTGAGATTAGGATGCCGTATAGGAAAAAATTGTATAGGATATAAATTATGTAGAATTTTATAGCGAATAATTTAATTTCTATTCATTTTTGACGTCAGGGTAACGGTTTTCGAGATAAATGTAAAAAACTAGCAGGAGGTAACATTGAAGGGTGGTTTCTTAAGCTAAAGGGGATGAAGCACCCTCCTGAGAGGTGGGAACTCTTTTGATCTATATTCACTTGCCCCTAGAGTGTTCGTACCCAAATTTTTAAAACTTTATAAATTGTTTCTCTTGAAAAACCTAATTTACTTCGACTATCCGATTCGTAAGATTCTCCAAACGTACCATGTATGGTATATCACTATGCTCAGAATGATGCGATTTCAAGCTCTAGCTTTATAGAGTGTCATTTAAAATGGGGGTAGTTTCTTAGAGGTTGCAAGAAGCAACACGGTTCAAAGGTGTTATCAGATGGAGTCTTTTTTTTAAATCTCAAATAACGGAGACGTCGCCTGTTAACGTTATACATTTGATAAAACATTATATATAGGGTAGTTGTTGTAGGAGGAGAGTTCTCGTTAAGAATCCAAGTTTTCGACCTCAAAGAGGTGCTACATCAGCCGCCGTTTTGTATTAAAAGGGAATAAACTCAATTTTTTTGGAATAACTCGTTTTCTGTTGATTCTGCAGTATACAGTATCGGAAAGTGTTTGATTTGGTACAACAATAAGAACAAACGAGAGCGAAGCAAGCAATAGGGGCGTGTCACTGTTGGCCCCTGCTAGAGTACTGGTAGACGTCTTTATTGTGGGCGGTCGGTTAATAGCGCAATGTCAAACACAGGACTTTTCGATTCTGTAAGTACTTGTTATGAATTTTGTAGAAGATAACATTTTCGACAACTTTGGTGTAAAGAAGTTTTTATATGATTAATAATTTAAAAGGTATACCGTAGCGAAAGTTCAACAATTTCTTTTATTTGCCAATTACATCTATAAACCGCTCATAATTCGGCCCTGGCCGCCTAGCCGGTCGCTAGTCTGATCAGTATCTCTTCTTGAAATCGGCCAGTTTCATATGCTCTTTGCTTATAAATATAAATTGGACCAGTGAAATGCTTGAAAACAAAAAATGGCGAACTAACAAGATTCGCTTCATTACAATGCTAAAGAACAAATTCGTGGCATCTAATGTTATGAACGTATATACATCAAGCTGTTGAAGACGCCGATGTTTCAATTATTTAAACAGCAATCAGCAAAAAGTGGTAATTTTTTTCGAATGGGCAATCCCATGAGTTTCATACAGTATATTTTCTACGACCGTCCTCAGTTTCCAAATTTTAATAAACAAAGAACCCCCTAGAGGTTCGGCGGAATCGACTGAAACTTTGCTGATTTGTAGTTCAAGCCATGGTGATCAAAAATTTTCATTGCTCCGAGTCGATGCTGTGAGTAGTTTTTGCTTCAGGAATGCTTGAAAGTCATAAATACAAGATGCTATTGATGATTCGGCATACGCTAAAGTGAAACAAGCTAAAAACGTACTCTTCGCCTGTTCACTGAACTTTTTATATAATTGTTACACATTCTATAGGATACTCTTCGCAGTTTTTTTTGTAAATAATGTTAGTTTTAGACATTTTTAATTTTATAGTACGAACTTAGTTGGTAAAAGACTCAGTGTAAAAATAAGTAAAAAAAAACATACCAAACCCCATTTGGGTTTCGAACCCGGGACCTTTGGATTCCGAGTCAATTTCAATTAAAAGCGTAAGAACTATACCACCACTTACACGTAAAAAAAATGTAAATTACTTCCACATCCAGTGGAAGTATAGTAACGACAAAAAATTTTTTAAAAATTTTTATTGTTCAATTAGGCTTAGAATGTCATGAAACGTGGAGATTTTAAGTTTGAGCGAAAAAAAAATCTGTCTGTCGGTCTGTCGGTCTGTCTGTAACTTTTTTTGTGCGCACGTTTACTCTGAAACCGTTTGAGATATTGACCTGAAATTTGGTACACATATGTACTTTAACGAGATCTAGAACTAGATTATATTTTCATCTTGTTTCGTCGAAGGGTTGGGGGTAAATTGGGATAAATTTGTGGTAAATAGGCAAATCAAGCAGGTAAGAGTTCATAAAATTGGTATTTAGTGTATACAAGAGAAGCTAAGGTCTCAAAAAAAAATTTGGCATTAACCACCATTACCACCCCCACCCCATTATTAAAGGGGATGAAAAAAAATGTGATTTAGCGTGTGTACAAGAACCAGAAACCTCAAAATATTTTTTTATTTTACCCCCACTACCACTCCCTATCACCACCCCCACCCCACTACCGATGTGAGGTATCGTTTTATGGGTTTTTGGGGTAGAGGATTTCAAATATTATATTATTAAAGTTCCATAAAAAATTATTTCCACATACAAAATTTCTCGTTGTGAGTGACTTGGATAGAAAATCTGGATGTGGAAGTAGCGATTCCTTGGGCGAGCGAACATCATATTTTCACGGTTGTATATTACATTATGAAATGTATATTTGTGAAATATATAAATATTTAGATATTAAAATGAAATATAATTCTACCAGATTTCTATTCAATTACAAAAACATAAAAATCAAAAAATTTTTTTTCAAATTTAAATCATTAATAACATTTTTATTTACCGATCGATTTTGTTCAAAAACAATAGGGTTCTTCCTCTAGCTAACAGTAACTTACTTTCCAAATTTCAATACAATCGGATTTTTCTTTCTTGAGTTGTCGTGCTTACAAGAAACGTGATGGACGGACGGACGGACGGACAGACGGATATTTTGAAAGTTGTTCAGAATTAGTTCACTAACAGAATGATATGAAAATTTTTTGTCTGCGAGCGATATTTACGGTTTTAGAAATGTGCCGATCAAATAAAATATACTCTTCGTTTTCGTATTTGCGAAGAGTATAATAATGTTACTTTTCTTCAAGCTTATTACTTTTTTCCCTATTACCGTAAACAAATATGTTTTACGCATAAGAAATAATGAAAAAAAGTGCAGTTTTTTAATAATCGCAGAAAAATATATTTTTGTAGATAAAACGGATAAAAAAAAATTAAAAGCTACGTAGCTAAACAACATATACATATACTATATATTACAATAGTACGAGATGTACTTATTGTAACACGGTTAAATAAACTACGATCTTATCTGATTGGAAACAGATGGAAACAATACAATCTAATGTTAGTAGGTACTCTATGTAATAAAAGTTAAATTGTATTCTGTGAATATTCAGTTTATATTACTAAAGATATAACTCATGACAATGCATTGTTCTTAGGAGCGCAAGGCAGCTCTAGCAAACTGTGTTTCTTTTAATGGATAATACTGAAGTTTTTCTATAATGAAATTAATTTATGGTCGCATAAATGATAAAAATAATGAATGGCACGGTTTCATCGCACTTACTTTCGCTCGAGAGCATGTATGTTCGTATTATGTTTGGTTGAGATAAGGGGATATCATTAGCGATGACATATCGATTTATGAAATTAGAACAAAATCGTTAGGGCCGTTTTAAAGAAAATCGCAACTTTCTGTTGTCATCATCAGCAGATTCAGATTCATAAAAAGCTTAGACTAGGAAACAATAAATAATCGAAACTCGCAACAGAGTATCTTTGCCACGCAACCGGAGTGTGACTAAAATCGGTATGTATATAGAAGAACTTACTACCGTATGTCTGTGTGACGCGACATCAATTTATATATTAATGGGCGCCAGTCGCGTTCTGCTCCGTTCTTCCACTCCCAAGCGGGTTCGAGATAAGATATAACTCTATAGACAAGTAATAGGCCAAGGCTGCACTACCTTAGATCGTTAACGACGCTCCCTCTTGCATGATTTGAAATTTGGTTTCTCACTCTAATAAGAATTTGGTCTTTCTCTTTGACGGAATTCCCCTTATCCACCTTTTAATGATGGATTCTACACTTAATGATTCCTGAAAAATCGAATAAAAAAATCCATATCGAGCTCACGTAAGGCGACCAGAGCAATAAGTTTCAGACTTGCGGAGTCATGAAACTCCGGTTAACTCAGTGTTTCCGGTGTTCCAAACGAAAACTCAAGGGATTAAGACTAGCAAAATGTCATAATATCAATAAAATGCAATTAGTCCAAAGAATACCATTTATTTAACAGGTTTAAAACAAGTACAGTGAAATTCTGCAATATCTTATCCAATAAATTATATCACGCCTCCCCAACTAAGGCAAGGTAAATTTTACCATACAAATGAGAGTGTGCGCTAACAATCCATTTGGTATGAAAGATTCATGCAACTTCCTCAGAATTTAATGCAAACATTTTAAATTTTATGAATTTTGGTAATTATGGCTGAATGAAAATAATATAAAAATATTTTACTTAAAAAAATTTTGGTTCACTTTTGATTAGCTTTAAAGTTCTATATCGTGAACGCAGTTCGACTAATACATGAGTTTGCTAACGTTCGGAGAGTCTCACGACTTACTAATCCCCATGCAGGTTCAATAAAAGAAAAACGACACCGACTCGCCTTCGAGCGACTTTTTGGCAAAATGGATTTTTGTCTTACTTTAATTTCCTTGGATACAATTGTGTGGATAATTGCTGACATGGGATCTAGCTATGGAATATAATTAACGGGAGATGCAAGTACCGCGTCTATAAGTATAATAAATCGCGATAAAGGAAACACTTGCTTTCGTGCGAAAACTGTTTTTAAATATGGTTATCTCTCAAGTTCTGAATTTCTGAAGAGTTTGTACTATCAAAAAAAAAACGTTCAAGCAATAGGTAACCATTTGTTTCTAATGTGTCTTTCGGACGGGATCTTTTTGTGGCTTCTATTACTTTCAAGTTGAACCTAGGTTTTACCTAGGTATATTTATTTATTTTTTAAGTCATTGACAGTCAATAATGAAATTACCTTTAGACCACACTCACCATAGCGTGAGGGACATTAATTATTGTAACGTCGCACAGTGGCACGAATCGTGATTTTTTCGTTCAAAATTATCTAGAGCACTTGTTTCGCAACCGATTGGGATTTTTTTTTTAAATACTCGTTATTTAATTGCCAAAAAACGTAAGAGAGCTGATTTTTTAATTATGCTAACCAAAATTATTGAGTTTAGCCAGAATGGTCATTTTTAATTTAAATCTGAATAAAACTTACATATAAAAACTTTTTTCTTATCCAATTTACATAAATCTTGTTACTCGAGAGTTCTTGAGGTCGATAATTACGAATCTGATATCTAAATTGTCATAAACCAACCTGCAAGATGGCGGAATCAATGGCGGTTATAAAATGCTAAAAAATGATGAAAAATCAAATATTTTGTTAAAGTTTATGCCGAAATCGGCATGGAAATAACGAGTGTTTAAAAAATTATCCCAATCGGTTGCGAAATAAGTGCTCTAGATAATTTTGAACGAAAAAATCACGATTCGTGCCACTGTGCGTCGCGTCGTTTCAATTTAGATGGTTGTCTAGACATAAAAGTAATTTAATTTGAAGCTTCAATGGGTACAATGAAACAAGCCTATAATAGTTATTTACGATATAACTATCGTAAACATTCATATTACGGTACGCGATGAGATATTTGACAAACGAGACCGAAGACCGAGTTTGATAACCCATAAAGTATCGTAATATGAGATTACGATACGAATATCGTACAATGTTTTATCTACTATCAATACTTCTCATAATGCTATAAAAAAGTTTATAACTTGTAATTATAACAATTTTAAGACCATAAACCATAAACTAGTAGTAACCGTAATTACCCCCCCCCCCCCAAGATTCTGTAAATCATCAACTTTTGTTTTTAAATGGTATGATTTTTGTTAATTTTGGGAAGAAAAAAAATTTTAACAGGGTAATTACCCCCCCCAAAAAATTTTTATTTTTAATTTTTTAGGATGAAAATTTTTTTTAGGTTTTTTGGATTTCTCCCCCCCCGCTCTTCAAAAAAATTTTAGCCGAAAAATTTGTTTTTGGATTTCTCCCCCCCTGCTCTCCAAAAAAATTTTGGGTTCAGTGTTACCCCCCCAAGCACAAGGTCCAGATCCGCCCTTGGTTTATGCGAAGGAAAATGTAATCTTTAGTACCCACTTGCTGTTATAATTAATGAAAATATATTTTTTAATGTGTATGTTTCGAGATTATCTACATAATTTTATAGCATTTAATTGCAAATAGAAACTAAATAATCCGTAGACTCACTTGATCGCTTAAACGACACCCCAGATGGGCTACGTTAACAGAAGTTATGCTTTAAATTAATGCGGACGAGTTGCGCGGCCGCATTCAACAGCGTCATCTCGTTACATGAGCCGAATTTCAAAAAAATCTCTTTATAAAAAAGTTTGTTTAAAAAATATATGGAACATTTTTCTCGTTTATACTATAACTCTCTCTTTAAAAATAAAAGTTTCCACTATCGGATATTTTTCAATGCAAATTTTAAAAAACCGCGACAATAGAGGGTAATTATATTTTTTTTAGGCACTATATTATTAGTTACACTATATTGTTTGCCGTCAGCCTGTCCAAGAATACTGGAGGGATAATGTGTAAAATATTGGTCTAAATCGGAATTAAAATAAAAAAGATATGATGTGTTATGTGCAAAACAAAAATTAACACATAATTTTAAAATTTTTCAAAAAATTTGCGAATTGACCGATTTGGCAATCTCAAATTAACGGGCGAACTCAAAAATCAAATCCAGAAGGTTATTTTACATAATATCCTCTGTTTTTTAGGTGGGTGTTCGCGAGTTGTATAGACTACTTTTAAAATGCTTCCTACAGATTGGCTGCTCTCCGACTAATTACGCTTCACCAGGGCCGCCGACAGCTTTACCGGGCAATGGGGCTGCTTATTATTGAGGGCCCCTTCTCTCTTTCAAGGTTTTGTCGTTTTATTTTTCGCATTAAGTTTTAAATTTATTAAAAAACTATCACAATATTATGATAGTTATGAATATGAACATCCAAAAGGCTATTCATTAAAATTGAAATAGTTATACAATTTTGTTTTTTTTTTAAATAGCCGAATGTGCACAACTGAATGCCTAGCCTATATGACGTAATATAGGCGGAGCCTCGGGCCTCTGCGGGTGCCTGGGCGCCGTGATTTATCCTCCCTGCCTCCTTCTGTCGGCGCCCCTGCGCTTCACATAATGTATCGGTTTGAACAAAAATTGAAACATCATGATTTTATTGAGTAATTTTATTAAATTTTTCGCCAACATTGTCTCCAAGATGCCATTAAAGAGGAAGAACATCGTAAGATGCGCAATGAAACAATTGTTTAGTAATGAATAGATCCACGACAATTTGGAATGCACTCATTCAGTTTATTAGACACGCTATGAATTAGATGATTAATATCAATTTGTCGTGACTAATCTCAAGCCTTTTTGATACGACATTAATATTTTCCAAGAGCTATTTTGTGTAAATATTGTGTGAATGGTGGAAAGTGTTATATGCTGGCAGCTTTTGAGGGACAAGATTGGCTATAAAAATTACTGCCTAAAATCTGAAGATTATTTTAAAACTGGCTTAAATCAACGTCTGAAGTGTCTGATTTGACCTCAGGGTGAAGCGCATTATGAAATGTTAATGCATTTCATTAACCATCAAATGACGCCACGCGTGTCGAAGTATCTAAAATTAATCTTTAGACGATCGTTGAACTCCATTACAAATCGTATTTTTGTGACTAATCGCAACTGATTGACACTCAACTGATCTAGCTGATGCTTGCTTCGGGGTATTATTTTAGGCATCCCTGCTTTATGTTTAAAATAATTTCGAACTTTTTAAATAATGTATACCACAAACACGTTCCCGTCCTGAAAATGAGGCATTTTCATGAGGCATTACATGTGGCATTTGCTCGAATCTTTCTTCATTGAAGTAGGCATCGATTTTAGTATATGAGAAAAACACAAAATTATCTAAAATGCAACCAGTGAGTGCTACACGCACAAAAGATTTCACCAGTAGACACTGTGTTTGAACACTCCAAGGGACCTTCCGAAATGCGTTATTGCGGCTTTTATTAATGTAAATTTCCACCCCATATGGTTTTTAAAGACAGTTAACCCAATTGTAGAAATAATTTATCATCCCTATTCAAATCTAGGTGTTGTGATATGTAATTGTTTAATAGAGCTTTCCTCGTTCTCTTTACTTCAATGCAATGGACGGTCAGCTGCACTACAGTTTGCATAAATATGAGGCGATTGCTGTCTCGGGATGCGGCTTCTCATTTTCATGCAGTGATGATAGATTTCATAGTAATTGCTTGAACTTAATCACTTAATATTCTCTGTTTAGAACGGACCCCTTCCCCCCGCTCCTTCCCAGTAAATCAACCATTTCTGTTACCTATTCTGCTTCAAATATGTTGAAGCTAGCAGGCATCTCTGTATACTGTTGATGCTGATTACATACTTGTTATTAGGATTGTACTGATGAATTCTGAAATATTTAGACTCTAATGGTCTCTAGCACACATAGTCTCTGGTGTGTCCAAAAATGCACTTCATCTGGGTAGATGTAGCTCTATCTATATCAAGCTTAATATCCGAAAGTTTCATTGTCTTACTTCGACGTTTCTTTATTTTCGCAAAAGACTTACTTGTGATACAAACAATCCATTTGTTGCATTGGTTTTCCTGTTCTGCTACACGCCTCCTCTTGAAAATAATTCTATGCCTGATTACTTAAATTTTTACTAATGAAAGCGCGCTTCTTCGAAGAGTTGCTGAGCAGTTGCAATACTTTAGGTTTTGTTGTTAAGTTGTTGCTTCGAGGTGACCACGTACCAGGTACATTCGCTCCCCCAGGACGAACTTCAGAGCCATCGCTGTCATCACCACTGTGTGCCTTTTCATTGTTATCCAGGGATGATGCAGAGCCAATACATATACAGCATTCCCATTACCGCCTCTTCATGAGGAAGGTGCCCTGGATGCAGAAACAGTAGCAACAATAACACATCTGAAATTCTCTGTCAGTACAGTAAAAAAATTGAATGTTCACTTTTCAGAAATTTTTAAGTATGGAATTTCTACTATCTCCATATCAAAGATTTTAGTATGATTTGCAGCTGTATGCTTATGGCTCAAAAATATACAAAATTGTACAATGTTCTTTCCAACTTAAATTTTAGTTTTTATTAACAGGTAAAGAAACAGGAATATTTCATCTATGCAACTAGAAAGCCAATGCAAATCATTTATTTAAATGGCTTTTGTTAATATCGAAACAAATTATGTAACTAAAAATTAGTAAATGTTCAGTTTAAAATCATCATAGAAAAGCAATATTAAATTTAATGCATCTGGAGTAGTTTTCACAAACACTAAGATACTTCAATACTACACTCGAGTACTATTACCCGACGGGCGTTTTGTCAACGATGTTGGCGTCATCTGGAGATGACAAAATTCAGTTTCAAGTATAGCATTCAAGTGTTTTTTGTAGATACTCCTTCAGCGATAGTGTTAACTCCAGGGTTAATTCTAATACCAGTTTTACGAATTTTGCTATAGAATATCGTTTATTAAAATATATAAATAAATCATTGTTTAAATATTTGTTTTATTCCTGGTATTATTTCTTTTTTCAGAATGCAACTGTAATGGACATTCAAATCGCTGCTATTTTGATCAGAAACTATATGACCAGACCGGGCACGGCGGTCACTGCTTAGATTGTTTGGCTAATAGGGATGGTCCAAATTGTGAACGTTGTCGAGAAAATTACTACATGAGAGAGGATGGTTATTGCATTGCTTGTAATTGCAATGAAATTGGATCCCGAAGTCTCCAGTGTAACGCAGAGGGCAAATGTCAATGTAGACCTGGTGTAGTTGGTGAAAAATGTGACAGATGTGATATCAATCATTATGACTTTACCACGTTCGGTTGTAAGAGTTGTGGATGTTCAGAATCTGGGTCTGCAAATAATCAACGTAACTGTGATCCATATAGCGGTACTTGCTATTGCAAAGAAAATGTAGAGGGGAAACGTTGCCGCGAATGTAAACCAGGATTTTTTAATCTTGACGTTGACAACAACTTCGGTTGTACACCATGTTTCTGTTATGGGCACTCATCACAGTGTCAATCTGCCATTGGATTCTCTAAATATCTTTTGGAATCTACATTTGCTAAGAGTTCTGAAAAATGGAGGGCTGAAGACGAATATGGGAGACGAATTGACCTAAAATATGACGCTTTTAGTCATAGCATTGGTGTACGCGCAGTTAAAGAGGAAACTATTTATTTCATTGCCCCAGATAGATTTTTAGGTGATCAAAGGGCTTCATACAATCAGTTAATCGAATTTACTCTAAGAATTGGAGACAATCGACCCACACCGACAGCAACAGACATTATTTTACAAGGAGGTGGAGCGTTTGTAACAAATACAATTTTTGCTCAACAAAACAGAATACCAACGATGCAGGTAGAGTTTCCTTTTATATTATGTTCATTAATAATATTAAGGTGGATAGATGAGTAGGTAAAGTAACCAATTCGTTATATAGTGTCATTTACCAGATTAAATTTCAGGAAGCTAGGTGGGGCTCTTGTACACTCCCTTCCCTGTGTATATAATATTTCCATACATTAGTGTCATGCGGTCATCATTACTATGAAATTTGCTCATTATACAGAAAAGAAAAAAGTATATATTAACAAAATTAGACTTGATCTATGGCACCAATTAGACCAATACCGTCAAATAGTGTTATTAATCATCACATAAACTTGTTGCATCGTTTCACTTTTTTTCATATAGTCCAGTACAGTCAGATGGAAAAGTGGAAAAAAGAACGTAACAATATACATAAAAAATAGTCTAGGTGCCCGCGTACAAAAATGCAATTTATACATATCCTCGTAGAACTTCTTGTACGGCATAATTGCGCCTAGTCTATCACTTTTTTCCTCTGCGAAAATTTTCGTAAACGCGGCGTTCCTCCTTTGCATGAAAAAGACGATTTCCACACGTCGTACTGGAAAATCGGCAAATATATTTTGTCGGACAATTTGAGAATTGAATTCTACATATATATTCTATATATTTCCAGAAACTGTCCGACAAAAATTTTGGAACGTTAAGGCTATTTAGGATGGAGACCCTAAACATAACATAACATAACTTTAAAACATTTATTGATAACCAGCTGATTTTTTCAAGATTGCTTAATAAAAATATGTAGAATCCAATTTTCGAATTGTCGGACAAAATATAGTTGCCGTGGAAATCGTCTTTTTCATGCCGAGGAGGAACGCCGCGTTTACGAAAATTTTCGCAGAGGAAAAAAGTGATAGACTAGGCGCAATTATGCCGTACAAGATGTTAAACGAGGATATGTATAAATTGCATTTTTGTACTAGGGCACCTAGACTAAAAGCATTAAACTCTTTACGAAAAATCTAATGTGACATTTTTTCGTAAGTCTAACTGTTTTTGTCATAGACATATTCAATATTTCCTTGACAGATAATTTTATGAATATTGCGCAGAGTGACATTGCATTAGGTCGGGAGATATTCTTATTAAATGAAAAGAATGAGAGGAACATGCTGAAGCAAGAGTTGCAAGAGAAAAGCATCGTACTGAAACAAGCATCAGAAGATGTGGATGTTTTGTTCGAGAAAACTGCCATCTCACTCGCTTGTCATGCAGACAAAATGTTATCGTCGGAGAAGACTTCGATTTGATTGTCTTCATTATAAAACAGGCTACTTTTAACAGTGCCATATTTTTGCTGAAACCAAGAAGACGCAAAACCAAAAATAACGATTTTCTTCTATCGACAGGAATTAATTCGAAATGTGCAGGGAAAACATTTTATTCGTACATGGGTTTAACGGCTGCGACTGAACATCCGCATTTTTTTGGAAAAGGAAACGCCATACTGTGCCGCATCTGCAGAAGAGAGAGGATTTGAAAGCGGATGATACCATTTTTAATAAGCCTTAAATCATATACCTCAATCCCAGAAGCTAGGAAACGTATCGCTCTTAATACATTTAACTGAATTTGTGGTCGGTTCCTTGTGAAAACATTTTATAAATAATTCTAATTACAAGAAAACTTGCTTTTTAATGTTTCAAAATATTTTGAAACATTAAAAAGCAAGTTTTCTTATAATTAGTATCGCTTTTGCTCTGCGGAGGGTTGAGGAACGAGGAAACGATAAATGATTATCGATTTCTTTGTTAGGCTTGATATAAAATAAACCTAGTACATTAACTCAAATTATCACTAGTGTAAAACGACAAATTAGTGCCACTTCCTACATCAGAGTAGCCATCACTGGACTCTACTCTTGTATTCTATAACTGCTACAAAGGATATGAAATGTCACGTGGTTGCTAGAAGAGCGGGTTGAAATGCATAATAATTTGTGACAGAGCTAGGCAAAGTTTAAACTACTTCAAGTATCAAGTACCAAATAGTTAGTTAGGGTACTTGTTGCATCAAGTATCAATTACTTTTCAAAAAGCAGAATACTATCAAGTACTTCGAGGCAGTACTTGCAATTTTGGGTGTAAGTACTACTTGTACTAGTTCAATTAGTCATTTAATTCTAACAAGTACCTACATTTAAATACTTCAAGTATTTCCTTGTTGTATCAAATATCAAGTACTGTTGAAAAGTAAAACACTTACAAGTACATTCAACTACTTCAAGTAGGTACTTTAAATTTTTTATTTTTATCTAAACCAATCTTTATGTGTAACTATTTCTATCCATTGACATATTTTTTGTATTTAGGATATATTTAAATAATGATGCAGTGTTTTGAAGTTGTATTATTTATTTACTAAATGAGAAAATTTTGTTTCTAAAAAACAGCATTCCATTTCATTAATGTATTCTAAAATAACTAAAAGTAAAAATTTTTAAATAATTTTTCAGATTTGACAAACTGACAGCTCGATATATGGGGTCTGGGATATAACATGTTGGCATTGCTGTTATGTTTTAGTAAATATTTTTCCTAGTATTTTATCTTATGCGAGTCAGACCTCCCCTCTGCCCGTTTAGGTGCTAGTCGCTAGCACTTTAAGGCTTGGTGCTAGTTGAAGAGGGTATATTGCCTATCATTCGATACATGCCAACATTTTTTCTCCGTGCAATTGGCAGCACCGACGACATCAATTATGGCCAAAATTGGAACGTAGTAATAGTATTATAACACTTTCTGACCAAGCGAAAAATTTCCGTTGTCAATGTTCATTGCTGGAAAACCATACACCGAAAAAAGTGCATGTAAAATTACAGCTTCATTAAATTAGAATTCATGGAATTTTACAGTTAGAATCGTGTAATGAGAAATCGCTACAGATAAATACATGTAAAAATACATGCCACATGGAAATATACATAACTTGCGAATTTATTCCTGTCCTAATGTGATTTTACGTCAATTGTCTTGTTAAATCACAATGTAATTATCCACACTGAGTGTAAATTTAGTAGCCCTCGTGTAAATTTATAGGCAACAGTGATGTAATTTTATATTAGTGATGGTAAGACCCGGCTCATTTGAGTGAACCGGGTCTCACCAGGTCAATCACTCAAATGACCCGTTCATGAAGATTCGTTCATATGACCCGGTGGGTACATGGTCATGGATTAGAGGAAGACACAGCTCACGTTGAGATCTGTTTCGTCATTCATTCCGTGCAGCGGCGGGTCCTTTGATGTATTTTCTTTTGTATTAAGCACTTTCCCCCGAAAATAATTTAATGTGGAGTAACGCGGAACTTTTATATTTTTTTAAATAAATCAGTAAAAGGTACCGACACTATTTAAAGTCAACATTATCAATTTCCAAATTTATAAATTATGACTGATTATGACTGCATTTCGTCTCGCTGAATTATGAAACATTTTGAAAATAATAATATATTTTCTATTACAATTCAGAGCATACATTTGTTATATTATACCTCCTTTTAAAATTTTATTTGCGAGATGATCTGTTGGTTCTCGTTCGCCGCGCACCGATCGTGAATATCTTAGTAGAAAATACTGTCCGAAGTTCCGTGTTCGGTCAGGTCATATGAACGATAGGGTCACGGAGAGTGATCGAATCGTTCACAGGTCTTTTGCAAGACCCGTTCATTGTGAACGGGTCGTTCATGAACGACACATCACTATTTTATATCCAGTCTGTGAAATTCTAGTCATTATTACTGGTCACAGATCTACATGAAGATGCATGTAAAATTACATGAGGACTTTTTTCAGTGTGTGCCAACATTTTCTGCTTGTTCATTTTCCAGATTTTTGGCGAAAAATTGGACTTTTGGCCAAAAACGGGCTAAAACTGGTGCTTTTCAAAATGTTGGCAACTTCTCAAACTTGTAGTTTCGGTAGCAAAGAATACCTGAATACATAACACATAATGTCAACACTCTCAATATAGGACTACATGTTTATTACCCTCACACTAGGTCTATCTAATACAAACTAAAGGCAAATGCTCTTTTTAAAAGCTTTTATTTAACTTGCAATGGTTGTATGTGTGTTTGTATGTTTGTTTGTTAGTTTAGGTTAAATCTTGCAAGCTGAATTTCGACTAGTTCTAATTAAGCTAGAGCTTTGAAATTTGGCACACGTGTATAAGTCCGGTGACAATGCAACATAGTATAGCCATTATCGGTCTAAATCCAATATGCCGGACGTCTCAAGATGGCGGATCGGCTTTTTAGTCACAACCCAAATGAAAGGGTTTAACGAGTAAAATACGATAAGAAATGTGACGTCATTCTAAATCCAATATGGCGGACGTCCCAAGATGGCGGATGGGCTTTTTAGTCACAACCCCCTTGATATGGGTATCAAACGAAAGGATTTGACGAGTAAAATACGGTAAACAATGTGACGTCATTCTAAATCCAATATGACGGACATCCCAAGATGGCGGATCGGCTTTTTAGTCACAACCCCCTTGATATGGATATCAAATGAAAGGGTTTGACGAGTAAAATACGATAAACAATGTGACGTCATTGTAAATCCAATATGGCGGACGTCCCAAGATGACGAATCGGATTTTTAGTCACAACCCCCTTGATATGAGTCTCAAATGAAAGGGTTTAACTAGTAGAATATGATAAATAAAGTGACGTCATTCTAAATTCAATATGGCGGACGTCCCAAGATGGTGGATCGGCTTTTTAGCCACAACCCCCTTGGTATGGATATCAAATGAAAGGGTTTGACGAGTAAAATACGATAAACAATGTGACGTCATTGTAAATCCAATATGGCGGACGTCCTAAGATGGCAGATCAGCTTTTTAGGCACAACCCCCTTGATATGGGTATGAAATGAAAGGGTTTGACGAGTAAAATACGATAAAGTATGTGACGTCATTGTAAATTCAATATGGCGGACGTGGGAGAGGTGGAAAGAGGTGGGGAAGAGGTGGGGAGAGGTGGGAAAGGGGTGGGAAGAGGTGGGAAGAAATGGGAAAGGGTGGGTGGGTGGTAAGAGGTGGAAAATGATTGGGAAAAGAGGTGAGAAGGGATGGGAAAGGGGTGGAAAGAGGTGGGAATGGGGTGGAAGAGGTGGGGAGCGATGGGATAAGGCAGGGGAAGGGGTGGGAAGAGGTGGGAAAGGGGTGGGTAGTAGTGTTAGATAGGAGAGAAGACGGGAGAGGGAAGGGGTGGATGGCGGCGGCAAATGAAACGGTTTTGTCTGTAAAATAAGTAGACTAAGTAAAAAATAAAATTATATAAAAAAATATTTTTAAGAAAAAGCTTTTATTTGAAAAAAACTACTAAAAAGTAAAAATTTTTTTTTTTTAAATTCATACACCTGGAAACCAAAAGCTTTGGGGGCGGTCAATTGAGCAAATTAACTATGCAATAGCGCTATATGACCGCCCCCAAAGCTTTTGGTTTCCAAATGTATGAATTTTAAAAAAAATATTTTTACTTTTTAGTAGTTTTTTCAAATAAAAGCTTAAAAATATTTTTTTTATATAATTTTATTTAGCAATAACGAATAACTACTCTTACCAGTCTCTGCAGGTTTCAACTGGATTGTAAACTTACTTGCAGTACCTAAGGTACTTGAAGTAGTGATCAAGTACTTTAAATACTTGAAGTAAATTGTAATGTACTTTAAGTACTGTAATTTCGTTTAACAAGTACTAAGTACTAAGTACTATTCTAAAATATCTGCAAGTATCAAGAACCAAGTACTCATTTCTTTGGGTATTTGAAGTAAAATACTTCAAGTAATAAAAGTAATTGAAGTACAATTTATACTACTTTTACTTGAAGTAGTGCCCAGCTCTGATTTGTGGTAATCGTTACGGACAATCTTGTTTTAATGCCAAACCGATATACAGAGCAGATGTAACAGATGCCGATATACGATAAAAATTAACTAACGCCAAAGAGATTTTGTGAAACCACCGCATAAGCGACCGCAGTGATTGACACCAAATAATTTGAAAAAATTAGCAATAGGGATTACTTCACCTGTTTCCAAATCAACAAAATATGAATCTAGAGTTTTATACGATGCAGATTAGTAGAATAAAAAAATACGCCCAAGCACGGTACTCTCATAGTGCAATAAAATTACTATTAAGAATATTTAACACCCAAAAATTTCAAATAACCAACCAAAATACATTCATTTCTATTCTATGAGAAGTTGTAATTAAAGGGGAGGTATCTGGAGAGGGAGGTTGCTAGAAGACGGGCAACAACCTTGGCAAAAATATTCGGGGCAACACATTTTCAAGAAAATGGAAATTGTTAATACCTTCTCGGACCCCAGGTATCATATATGATACCTCGGTTCTTTTTTCTCAGCTCATAGTTGGGAATCATGAATTGTGCCTACGAGGATCATATATGATATGCGCCCAGAATTGCGCACAAAATTTTGCATACGAATCAGACGCGTTTTAACCTCAGTATTGGTTTATTTATGTGAGTGGACACTTGGGTTATGGCAACCATTAAGGAAATAAATCGTTTGAGACGTAAGTAGTCTATATTTATTGATTTTAGTTATCACATTGACTGAAATAATGTTAGTTCTAATAGTAATATGTTGCATTTGACTGAATTAGCCAAAATATACTTTTTTTTACGCTTAAACTTTAGGTATCAATACTGATACTTTGGGTCTTTCTCAATACACAAACATAAATATTGCAAACTACTTCTAGGTTCGCTCACCCAGGAAAAACTGCAGCTGTCAGTCGATAATATAGACGATGATTTGGAGGTGGTTGATAATCTTCTTTGTGATGAGGAGGAAGAAGAGGATGAGTTTGCTTGGACCGCAACCAGCCAAGATCAAGAGGAAATAGTATTAAAAAGTGAAAATGAAGGTGATGACGACATCAAGGAAAGTAAAGATGAGTACAATGACGACGAACCTTTGATAAAATTACTTCCAAAAGGAAAAAATCAGATACTAGCGAGGATGAAGAAACTGTCCAGCCAAGTGCTAAACAACGAAGAGTTGTGCCCATTCCTGTTAAAAGTCGGCGTAATCAGGAAGGAAAACATCTTCCTGAATTTATGAATGACAAGCAAAAATCGTGGTCATAGTGCAGATATACAGGCTGCAATAACCTGACATTTTCAAAATGTAAAGTTTATAATATATTTTTATGCTGTAGTGTTCAGCGAAACTGTTTTTCTAAATTCCATAAATAAATTTGAGATCTAAAATTGTTTCATTTTTGTCGTGTTAAAGACCCAACGTATCATATATGATACCCAATTTTTCAAAAAACCCAAAAACTTTTTCGAAAATGTGGGCACATTACAACTTTATAACACATGGCATTAATATTTTAAGACAAATTAGTTGTGGGTCCGAAGAGGTTAAGCCTAGTACTTTCTCTTAAGTATGTATAAACGTCATCCGGCGAATAACAATTCGATGGACAGGAAAACCAAAATATTTTATACCTGTACTATAATTCAAAATGTATCCTTGGTTAACAATTTCATAGATTCTTTAGATACTTTCCAGAGAAAGCGTTACCAATTTACGATGCGATAAAGTAAGGGAAACATATGCAAAAGTTTTATGCTTCAAACGGTGATAAAATCCACTTACTGTGGCTTGTTGCCAGTTTCGGATTATTTCCGTGATCGTTATTATTATTATTTTTTTCTAATACCAATATATTAACTTTTTAGACATTTATTTTAATATTTCAGAATCAAAAGTATAGTTTTCGATTACATGAACATCCTGATTACGGATGGCAACCGAGATTGTCTTCTAGAGCTTTTATTTCAATGCTAACAAACCTAACAGCAATTAAGATCAAAGGAACCTATGCACCTCAAGGAGTTGGATATATAGATGATGTTAAATTGGAAACTGCGGCGAGGGGAGTAGCTGGCCAACCGGCTTTATGGATGGAATCTTGTGACTGTCCTACAGGTAAATTATATCGTCATTGATTTTATTTCATTATATTTCACATGGTTATACGTATTATGTGCTTTTAGGTTACGTTGGCCAATTTTGCGAATCTTGTGCCCCCGGATTTAGACATTCTCCTGCCTTGGGAGGTCCTTTCATGAATTGTATTCCATGTGACTGTAATAATCATGCGAGTATATGTGACTCAGAAACAGGACGATGCATCTGCCAGCATAACACAGGCGGAGATAATTGTGAACTATGCGCTAGGGGATATTACGGAAATGCTTTGGGAGGTAAACAAAAATAAATAATAATGAAATTTTATTAATTATTATTAATGTATTTTATATAGGAACCCCGAAGGATTGTCTATCATGCGGTTGTCCCAATGGAGGTGCATGTATTCAAGTTGACGAAGATATTATAATGTGCACTGAATGCCCATTAGGGTATACTGGCCATCGCTGTGATTCGTGCTCTGATGGTTTCTATGGGGATCCAAATGGACGATTCGGACTACCTACACCATGCCAGCCCTGTGAATGTAGTATGAATATTGATCCTAATGCAATCGGAAACTGTAATACGACTACTGGTGAATGTCTCAAATGTATTCATAATACAGGAGGCCAAAAATGTGACGTCTGCTTACCAGGTATTATTTCAAATTAAATCATATAAGTGCACTATATAGTACTACCAAGATTGATAATATAATAGAATGAAGACGCGACACTAAAATGGGAGGCTCGTTTCTTGAGAGAGTCAGACAAGATTCCAAATTAAACCTCCCGTAGTTT
This sequence comes from Rutpela maculata, assembly GCA_936432065.2. Taxonomy (NCBI): domain Eukaryota; kingdom Metazoa; phylum Arthropoda; class Insecta; order Coleoptera; family Cerambycidae; genus Rutpela; species Rutpela maculata. Next base: position 166,816,309 of record OW386285.2, read on the forward strand.
CTTTTCGCATGCGTCAGCAGTTTAGCTTTCCCGAATCTGTGTGAGAAATTCCAGATATGGCTTTTACGTAGATATATTATATGGTAAAAACCGAATAAGACATTCCCAAACAATATAAAAATCACGAAACGATGAAATATTGTTAACATTTCATCGCCTTGTGTCATCTTGTCCATGTTTCCTTGTACAATGCGTAAAGTGATATTTGAATATAATTCTTACATCCGTGAAAATTTTTACTCGATTACACATCACTGGTTTTGATGTCCTTGAAAGTTGCGGCTCGGAGTCTACATCACAGCATTGCCAGGTGGAGATACCAATTTAAATGCCTGAGGTAAAATTTCTCAAGGGGGATTTATGAATAGGATTGCTCGTAGTGTCGCGTTTTTATAGTATTATATTACTAGTCTTTGGTACTACACTAATATATTTTCTACAATTATTTCTTGTGGCAATTTTTTTTTCTTATTTTTTTTAAATTTTATTAGGCTAGAGCATATTACAGTTCCCTCTCACCTTGGATCATCGTTGGTATTTGCTTACTATAATCTAACTCGTTCTTTCGTTTCCTAATAGTTACGCACGGTACAAAATATCGGCTAGACTGTTGTAAAATTTTCCTTTGCTAATAATCCCTCTAGAAATGAATTTCGAGTTTTCTTCACTACTTACCCCTTGGGGCATATATATTCACCTGTTGCGTCGTCAAGAAATCACCATGGGAGGGATTGAATGATGAGAGAGTTTCTATAAAAAGATGAAATTAACGATTTGTTTTTCAATACACCGCCATATTTAGGAAACTGTACGTGCTACTTTTCTGATTTCTTGAGAACTTTTACAAAAATCAAGCCCTTCCAACAGTGGCAATCAAATTTAAAAAAAAAAAAAATTTTGAAAAAGATAAAAGAAAGAGAAAAATTTCAAAGTTTTATTATAAACATTTCGACATGCAACTATGCAAAATGTTGAATATTTCAATACACGTTAAATTTTATTGCGCTAAATTTTAAAGCAGAGTCTGTGATATTAAATTGAATTTGTTAGTTTTACTTATTGCCCTTCAGTCCTTAGATATTAGGAAAAATAGGAGAAATAAATTATAATAAGAATAAGATGAAAATATAATCTAGTTCTAGATCACCTTAAAATACGTACGTATACCAAATTTCACGTCAATATCTTAAACGGCTCCAGAGTAAAACAGACAGACAGAATTTTTTTTTGCTCAAACATTAAAATGTCGACTTTTCATGACATTTTAAGCCTATTTGAACAATAAAAAATTTCAATTTTTGTTTTGTCGTTACTATACTTCCACTGGATATGGAAGTAAAACTGATGGAGGATGCAAGTAATTCTGCAGCAATCAATAAATAATTAATCAGTGAAATTAAATGTTTATATTCCTTCAATTACTATTATTATACAGGTAGATGATCATTGTGCTAGAAAATCAAACACAATTTGCACGTTGTGGTAAATTAAGCGATATCCCAAATACTCTATTTATGTCAAATTTTAATAATCATGACAGACAGACTTGCAGTAAGTTAATAATATTTAATATTAGTTTTCCCTCGCTTTGTAAAATACGTATGTGCAGAGCGAAAACGGTGCTTGTATCTAGTATCTGACGTCATATACCGTTTCTGGACATGACATAATCAGAGAACTTCGTGTGTAATCTGACAATTACACGCGTTACAAATGTTTGCTTAAAAAAATTCTATTACATACATATGTTGTATGAATCTCTGAGAAAGAAAATTAATTTTTACTTCTCTGTCTAAAGTGAAATAACTAATAGAATCCAATTTTATTTACGTTTAATTTCTAGTATGCTTATACCATAGTCAAATAATAAAATAAGTGATAAAGTTTTAAAACTTGGCAAACATGTTGAGTCAGGCCTACTATTAAACATACTATAATCGAATCAATTTATCTTTGAACGCACGTCACTAACGCGGGAAACAAGCAAAGATTATCGTTTGTATATTGGCGTCTCACTTTTTACAATCGAACTGCCTGAAATGGACGTAAATACACCCTTACGTCCATTTCAGGCTGTTCGATTGTAAAAAGTGAGACGCCAACGTACAAACGATAGTCTTTGCTTGCTTCCCGCGTTAGTGACTTGCGTTCAAAGATAAATTGATTCGAGTATAAAGTCTTGACCTCAAACTGATGCGCTCAAGTCGCCATCTGGAAAATGGTGCTCTAATTCAGTTTTTTGCTTATATCTCACTAACCATTAGCGACATCCGAATTATGTTTTTATAAAAAATGTATTATCCACTAAATGTCTTATACATTTTTTCCGTATCTATTATTATACCTTTCGCAAGTAAGAAACCGAAAATGCGAACTGTCCAACTGTTCGTCTGCCCCTCCATTCGTCATGTTACGATGACTTAAGAGAAATGATTGAAATTGGGACAGTAAGTTAAGTAGTGTCAGTATAATAGAAACCCTGGCATTTTTTAAATTGATCGGTAAATGTGACTTTTATGGAACATTTTAACAAAAAACTGCGCCTGAAGAGTGTCGTAATCTTTGATAAGACTGTAGGTTAATTGCTTCTTGCAGTTTTAATCGACTCCCGACTCCCAACTATACCATCTTGATTGCTGAGATGTTGCTTAGTACCCTATGCAGTATCTTTATGTGTTTTATCAAAGGTATTACAACCTTCTTTACGTACATTTTTTTTCTTAAAATGTTTCATAACCTTTATATTTACTGATTTTTTTAAGTGCTGGGGTTCTTCCTCTAGCTATCACTAACTCACTATCCAAATTTCAATAAAATCGGACTTGCCTCTCTGAAGTTATCGTACTTACAAAATCATGACAAACATAGAGGCAGGCGGACAAATGGACAGACTGACAGACAGACGTATAGACGTCGGACATATTGAAATTTTTTCTGAATTCTATGACTAACACAATGTCATGAAATTTTGTTCTCTACGAGCGTTATTTATAGTTTTAGAAATATGTTTCATGTTTCAGAAGACTATAATAACAATAGATACGAAAAAAAAAGTTTCTACATATTTTGTAGAAAACTTTATAAGCTATATTTTTTATATAAATACAATTACGATATCGCCAATGGTTAGCGGGAGATAAGCAAAAAACTTAATCGGAACGCCATTTTCCAAGATGTTGGCTCGAGACAGGTTGAGATCAGGACAGGTATGTTTAATACTACACCTTAATAAATATCCCTGCCAAGTTTCAAAACCGTACCAATTATTTCCTTTAATTTTCCTCATTTGACTGGAGTATTATTGACGTGAACTATTACCTCCGATTAAATAACTTATATCTAGATACATAATGGCATTGATTTATTTGTCGCTGAAAGACTCACAATCTAAGGCACTTCTTCCCATAAGTTGCTGATTGGCCCATCGGCGTATTCGCGGCCGCTCGTGCACGATCGGCTTCAGTTCGATTATCATAATCTCAGTTGACAGTTCGGAGATTAATGTCAATAAATGTTTTTCGTGTTCTCCGACCAAAAACTGGTGAAAAAGTAATTTTATTTTAAGTTGTGATTTGCTTAATACCTAAATAATATTCTGTATTCATATTTACACAGTTTAGTGACAATATATTTTCTGCAAATAAATAGTAAAGTGCTGTGCCGTTTGCAGAAAGCAGTTTAGAAAAGAAGAAAATCGATCGTTCCATAGTCGTAACATGATGAAGTTCAGTTTACAGTTATAAAGTAAATAGCAATTAAATTTTAATATCCTTTCAATATATATTTATCTTACTGTTTTATCTTGCTGTAATATCGTATGCCTACATCACGTTATATAAAGAGCCGGTAATGCAGGAATTGCAATAATTCATTTTAATGAAAATATTTACCATTCTACACATTTTCTACACACACAACGCCACTGTTGCCTATGGGATGTGATGTTCATCTATCCATTTTAATGGACATATAATGTGACTATGTTAGGAGCAAACAAGGTATATAGTGAAAAGATAGCCTGTTATGTATCTAGATATAAGTTCTTTACACATTATATGTGGGTGCATTATAATGTGCCTTCGTCTGGGTGTTGACTATTGATACATATTTAACTCATTAGTTTGTATATTTCAGGATACTATGGAAACGCATTGGTACTACCAAAGGGCGACTGTAAACAATGTCAATGTTACCCAGCTGGTACAGAAGAAGATTTGACTGGAGCACCTACCTGCGATCAAACCACTGGTTCCTGCCACTGCAAGCCTCATGTTATAGGTCTGAATTGTGATAAATGCGAAAATGGATATTACAACCTTCATAGTGGACAGGGTTGTCAAACATGTAATTGTGATTCTACTGGTTCTTTAAATCATACGTGTGATATTTATACCGGACAGTGTTATTGTCAACCTGGAGTAACTGGGTACGTTATTTAAACTTATAAGTAACACAGACAGACAAAAAAGTAGCAAGTAGTAAAGACTAGACCACCATACCCTTATATATTTTTATGAGCTGAACTGAACCTGATGTTCAAATTGCTCCGTCTCGTTACGGCATTTTTCTAATCTCAAGAGATTACCTAAAACTCCAAAAAAAAAACACTTTTTTCGAGCTTCAACTGATCTGCTCATAAAAGTGATTCAAAGGAACTTATTTTTATGAATTTTGTGCGTCTGTGTAATTAACGAGTATAAGTTATAGTAGGGCGTAACCGACTTCAGATACCTAGTTGATTCATATTTTGCTGGAATACAATTTGACGTGGTGCCACACAGCCAATATCTTTTTATTTTTATTGTTCAAATAGGTATTCACAGTGACAACTCCCGACTACAACTTTCTCTCGTTTCTTAATTGTCGTTTGTCTTACTCATATAAAATACTGTAATAACATTTTAATGTGATATAACACCTGATTTACTTAAAGTTTGTTCGAACTTGAAAGTCACCCTGCATATTACAGTTTGGACATTTTCTAAATCCTCGTATTTTTGTGCGATCATCAAAGATATAGTGGCTTCTGTAAGTCGGACGGACATGTCACCAATTCACAGCCTAACGAGACTATGTCCCCCCCACCCGTTTTCGAGGATGCTGAACACGATGGCGGTGGTTTAAACTCTTTTCGAGTTGACACCACCCCCCCAAACGGCCAAAAACCACCCCGAAAGGGATGAAACGCGGATATGCCGTCTCATACCGACTAAACCTGCGTCACTCCCCCGTTTTCGAGGATGCTGAACACGATGGTGGTGGTTTAAACTTTTTTCGAGTTGACCCTATCCCCTAAACGGCCAAAAACAACCGCCGAAAGGATACGCTGTCTCATACCAGCTAAACCCCCCCTTTTCGATGATCCTGAACATGATGGTGATGCTGGATCTTCTCCCCGAAGCAAACTAACCTCTTAAAAGGCCAAAAACTACCCCTTTGATACCCGGTTTTATGAAATGCACCGGATAAGAGAAAATGAATGTTCACAGATTATTGAATACACGCCGGATGATGATTCCACGTTTCTTGTATGCGCCTATTTTTTTAGTTGAACAGTCATCAACTGAAAAAATAGGCGCATACTTCGTGTCTAATTTTTAGGTGGGAGAATCAGGTATATGGAATCACTGGTACAATTTAATTTATTTTATTATATTAAATAATTAACCTTCTTATTGATGCATACAATTACTTATTTACTATATATACTTATTTACTATATACAAGTGGAATTACGTAGTGAACATCACATTCTTCAACTTCACAAGCTTCATCAACCGTTTCGGTGCACTTCAAAAAATCGAGTATCAAAGGAGTAGTTTTTGGCCATTTGAGGGGTTAATTTACTTCGGGGAGAAGATCCAGCATCACCATCGTGTTCAGCATCCTCGAAAATGGGGGGTGACGTAGGTTTAGTCGGTATGAGACGGCGTATCCGCCTTTCGGGGGTTGTTTTTGGCCGTTTAGGGGGTGGGGTCAACACCATCGTGTTCAGCATCCTCGAAAACAGGGGGTGACGCAGGTTTTGTGGTACGAGACGGCGTATCCTCGTTAACCCCATTCGGGGTGGTTCTTGACCGTTTGGGGGGTGGGGTTAACTCGGAAAGAGTTTAAACCACCGCCATCGTGTTCAACATCCTCGAAAACGGGAGGGAGACAGTCTCCTTAGGCTCTGAATTGGTGACACTTTTCGAGGTTTTTTCCGACCCACAGCAGCCACTATTAGTAAAATTTTTTGATAGTAAAACATAATTATATAAAATGTGCCCCTGGCGATTACCGTGTATGACAGATATGACTTATTTTCAATAATTGGTATTCCAGCATGCTATTTTACATAAAGGTCAACTTCAAAATATTGTTTTAAATCCAATAACAGAAGTTATCATATTGGAGCGAGCGCAGAAGCGTCTGTACACGTATTTCGATACTTACAGTGCAGTAACGTTCAGCGCGGTTAGTATTTTAATGGGTGAAAACCCATATGGGGAAACACAGCGATCTCGTCACACCTTCTGGCGGTTTGTATATCAGTGTATACACGGAAGCTATGTAATTTCAAGACGAGGATTATGTAGTGGATATATTATCCTTCGGAGGAGATGTAAAACAGTCAGTCCCTTCCTTGTCTATTAAATGTTAGGCAAGTAAAAGATCCCTACTCTTCGACAGAGAAGATGTTCGGAAAAATTTCCAGGTTGGGGATAGCTCGTCTCCTAGCGTCGGTGATAGGCCCTGGTAGCGGAAATAGGCCGACGTTAAATAAACAGTTAAAAAAAGTTATCGTATTTACAAGAAACGTCTACACACATACACACACATACGGACACTCAGATATTTGTATCCTATATTTTAGTTCAATGTGTTATAAAACGGATTTCTGTATAATATTTTTACGATAATAATTCAAACCTTTTGTCCTGTTATTATGCCTATTTGATTATATCGAATAGGTATGATAACGTAACTATCAACTAGTATAGATAATCATAATGTAATTAACTAAATAATAACAACGTATTCATTATTTCAGTCTAAGGTGTGACCACTGTGAGGCAAGAAAATATGGATTTTCGTCCGAAGGATGCAAAGAGTGCGAATGCGATATTATAGGATCAAAAGACTTACAATGTGATGCTTCTGGGCAGTGCCCTTGTTTAGATAATGTCGAGGGACGAAAATGCGATAGGTGTAAAGAAAATAAATATGATCGGCAAAGAGGTTGCATCGATTGTCCCGATTGCTACGATCTAGTTCAAAATGCTGCGCGATCACATAATAATAAATTAAATAAGCTTAATGAAATATTGGACGATATTGAACGTCAGCCAACCGTTATAGCGGACGAAGATTTTCCGGAGGAATTGCAGAAACTAGAACAAGACATCGATGAATTTCATGAAAATGTGAGGAATATTACTGGCGAAAGTAGTCTAATCCACCAAGTTCAGAATATCAGCGACAGGGAAAAGGAAATAACACGAACTCTTTCTGAAATAGACGAAAATATATTTTTAATTAATGATAAGAATTTCAGAGCAGAAAAAGACGTTTTCAATGCCGATCTAATTTTAGAAGAAGCTACAGAGAAACTAAGTGATATAATTGCCACTTTCGAAAATAAAGGTGAAAAAGCACTTGAAGATGCTTGGGAGAAGGCAAAAATTGTTGGCCAGCAATCTGACAAAATGACAAACATAGCTCAAGAAGCACGAGACCTGGCAGACACATTAGACATTAGAGCAGACGAGATTATCCTCAAAGCTAAGGAGGCAAAAAATAAATCCATTGAAGCATACGATAAAGTTAAAGATGCCAATTCTCAACAAGCTCAAATAAACGAGGCAATTAGACATATAAAACAAGATGTTTTAAACACGGAGGCAAAATTAAACAAATCAAAAGAATGGACAAAAGAAGTTAGCGATAAGGCAATAGTAGTAAAAAATAATGCTTTGGCACTATTAAATGAGGCAAAAAATCTAATTGTACCGCTAACTGATATACCTGAATTAAGACAAAAATCGAAGGACCTTGAAGAAGAAGCATCCAGGTTGAAAAAGTTAACATCTGACCTGTTCCGTAATAGTGATGAATTGAGAAAAGATATTGAAGAAAAAAATGATTTTGGAAGAGAACTGCTACAGAAGGCCCACGAGCAACAAGAAGAAATCAATGATTTGCGAAACGACTTAGTGTTCCATGAAAGTCAAGCAAATGAAGCAATTAATCTTTGGAATGAAATTTTGGAAAGAGCGGAAAGCAACTACAAACTATTAGCAGGTAAATTCAACATGGTGCAGAGTATAGACCAAGCGCCACGTATTTTGGAGTAAAAGACATCAAAGTGAACTATTTTTTTCATCATATCATTCTGTGGCATCTTATTGAGGTGTACTGAAGTTTCCCCCTCGTAGGTGGTGCGGGTTTCCCCGGGGGAAAGGAAGAGTTGCTCCAAAATGATTTCTTCGCCAGTATCTTCATTTGCATTTGATTTTGTAAAATAGTTACAAAATAATGAAATAAGAATAATAAGATAATAAAATTCTTTATAAAAAAGATTCCCTAGATTTTTTTCGTGGGAGATGTAGCTTCGAAGTAACAGCCGTCTGAATTTAAGCCTAGTTGCGCGAGGTGAACTCTATCTATCAAAGTATATAATTTAAATATTATTAGGGTGAATTGGATTTTTAAATGATAAATTACTGAGTATACTACAATGTTTTAATTGATTATTTGAGCCATTATTTATTAAATTAATATATGCATCGTCTCTTCATTTTACGACTCTCCAGAAAACTTTCAGCAAGGGGCGAGATATTTTCTTCTTCAATGATAGTTGGTGAATATTATCATCGTCATTTTCTAATATGAGACGTTCTAGGTTTTACATCAATTACATCGTCATAATCCTGATCAATATTATTGCAAGATTGCCAATTGCAATCCTCTCAAATTGGCGACTTTCTGCGACTGCAAGCTGCTTTGCACCCTTTCATACGTTTGTAAAATATGTTAAACAGAAGCTGTTGCGGTGCAAGTTCCGTTAAGGTGAAAATGGAAATCAGGATTTTGTGTGGATTCTACAGCCCCAATCTTGCAGGTCCTTCTGGTTACCACGCCACTCTTGAACCTGGTGATAAACCCTAAACAAGTATTGGCTTATTGTTGCTTCAGTTGGCAGAAGAGTACTTTGATTGAGATTTGGAAAAGGACTGGTATTGACTCCTCGATAGGACCTAGGTACAAGTTCAGATGGCTGTTATTCATGTAGTACAGGTCATAAAAAATGCATGCGATCGTTTTTATAAAGAATTGCATTAGCTTTAATTTTGTATATGACTTTTCTTATTGTAAAATGGAAAAAAAATCTTGGCGAAAAATTCATCTTGTAGCCATTTTCCCTTCCCAGGGAGAAGGCCCACCAGATATGATGAGGGAATTATCAGTAAGAGCACAAAATAATATAATGAAGAAAAAAATTATTTTTAAACGTGCCGTCTGGTCTATATCTTAGCCGGGAAAGGAGCATAGTGATGAACTGAACTGTCGATGTTGTCAAGAGGCACAATCATGTCATTGAGCAACATTGATTAATGAGCCTTTGTAAAAATTATTTGGTGTTACACCCCGACCAAATTTAGACGCCGCTCGCAGCACAGTGAGAAATTTATGACTTTCTTTAAACAAAAATTGAGACGCGGCTCATTTCACAATCGATTGCAGTAATTTTTTTTTAAGTAATCGCCAAGAGCTGTAGTTTACTCCTCCACTGCTACAATAGTGGAAGTAAGATCGTGCTAAAGTTATGAAACCTATGCCTCCCCGATTTCGAAGGTGCTGAACACAAATAACAGAGTGAAAAAAGTTTTTAGTCATGCGCACCCCCTTTAACGTCCAAAAACCAAACCTTTTTTTGCTTATTTCTCATATGACAGCTTGGCATCGACTATTTTTACAGGTATTCTTTGTTTCTTCATGGGGATATAATAGATGATGAAAGATGATGTCAGGTAGTAGACCGCAACCACACTCAGAGGTGTAAAATTGTTTCTTTTTTTCTCATTATAGACGTTTACCCCCGTTTTCGAGGATACTGATCAAGAAAAAAATAGTTCTCCGCAGGTTTGACCCTTCCTTCGCCCTTAAACTGTCGGCAACCACCCCTTTCATAATAATAATAATAGGTAGCGACTTTGCTGATATTATCATTTTATTTGTTTTCGCCGCCTTTACTGTTTTCTGGGTAAATCTTGTGTCTCGAGGTATCCGTAGCGTTTATTGTAAGACTTGTCAAGGTAAATTTTGTGAGAATTGTGCGCCAAAGGATGAAGATGATGAACCAAGCACAGAAAGAAAGAAATCCATTGATAACACAGCCCCACAAAAGAAAAAAAAGTTTTTGATCTGGATGACTGACCATAGTATTCCTATGTATTTTTCGACGCTGAATCCGAATCCGAGGTCAAAAAAATTCGTATACCCCCAAACTTTTGCGCTACAGCCAAAAACAACCCCGAAAATGGGGTAAAACCGTCCCATACATCAGGATTTAATGAATGGATGTAAATGAATGGTGAAAAACATGTAAAGGGAAAATGTTTTATATTCAGCAGTCACTTTCTTGAATATTGACTGGAAAACTACCCTTATAATATGCTGAAAACCCCCTCTGTACAAGCATAGAGTATATAAATGCCAATAAATCGCGAGAAATGTTAAATTTTTATAGTTTGGAATACAGTACATGAATTTTACGCGTGTTTCAAAACCACCCATATAACAGGGTGGAAACCACCCTTATATAAAAATAGACTGCGTGAATACCAATAGATTGTGGGAAATGGAGGAGTTTTCGATGTTTTAATTCCAGAATAGAATCTTGGGTGACCCTGTTCTACCTTATTCTTAGTCGGTACAAAAACTACCCCTATAATAGGGTGGAAACCATCCTCATTACAGAATAAAGCACAAACGCCAATAAATCACGGGAAATAACTTTTATAGTTTAAGTACAGAACATGAATCTGGAGTGAGTCCCAGGGCACCTCGCTTACTCGTGACTCAAAATCTCTTCTATAAAGGGTGGTAGCCACCCTTATATAAGAATAAATTGCATGAATACCAATAAATCGTGGTAAATGTTGGAATTTTCATTGTTTCAGTTCCAGAATAGATTCTTGAGTGACGTTTTTCAATTTTTCTTCTCATTTTCAAATGATCTCCTCACTGGCTCTCTTTTATGCTCTTCGTGCGTGTCTCTTTTCATAGTCCAACAGTAGTCGGCCATCATGTGGATATCCCTCCTTCCTTGATACCGCTTCTCCATCTCCGAAATATCCTGGTGAAAGCGTTCGCCTTGCTCTTCATTGTATTCACCCAAATTTTCTGGATGGCGGACAACTGTTGGTCCATAAAAAGAGACACACACGAAGAACACAATAGGGAGCCAATGAGAAGATCATTTGAAAATAAGAAAAAAGGTATTCTAGGAAAAAAGATTAAAAAAATATTCATATTCTTCAGTCAAGCTGCATTAACCTAAAATAAAAAAAATGCAGCTTGACTGAAGAATATGAACATTTTTTTAGAATACCTTTTTTCTTATTTTCAAATGATCTTCTCATTAGCTCTCTATTGTGTTCTTCGTGTGTGACTATTTTTATGGACCAACAGTTGTCCGCCATTCAGAAAATTTGGGTGAATACAATGAAGAGCAAGGCGAACGCTTTCACCAGGATATTTCGGAGATGGAGAAGCGGTATCAAGGAAGGTGGGATATCCACATGATGGTCGACTACTGTTGGTCTATGAAAAGAGACACGCACGAAGAACATAAAAGAGAGCCAGTGAGGAGATCAGTTGAAAATGAGAAAAAAAGGTATTCTGAGAAGAGATATTGAAAAACTGGCATACGTACAATTTATTATGTAGGTGGTTTTTTAGGGATGATTTTGGGTACCAAGTGAGAATAGAGTAGATCAACGTCACTCAAGAATCTAATCTGGAACTAAAACAACGAAAACTCCACCATTTCCCACGATATATTGGTATTCATGCAATTTATTCTTATATAAGGGTGGCTCCCGCCCTTTATAGAAGAGATTTTGGGTCACGAGTAAGCGAGGTGCCCTGGGAGTCACTCCAGATACATATTCTGTACTTAAACTATAAAAAAGTTATTTCCCGTGATTTATTGGCATTTGTGCTTTATTCTGTAATAAGGATGGTTTCCACCCTATTATAAGGGTAGATTTTGTACCGACTAAGAATAAGGTAAAACAGGGTCACTCAAGATTCTATTCTGGAGTTAAAACATCGAAAACTCCTCCATTTCCCACAAACTATTGGTATTCACGCAGTCTATTTTTATATAAGAGTGGTTTCCACCCCGTTATATGGGTAGTTTTGAGACACGCGTAAGATTCATGTACTGTATTCCAAACTATAAAAACTTTAACATTTCTTGCGATTTATTGGCATTTATATACTCTATGCTTGTACAGGGGGAGTTTTCAGCATATTATAAGGGTAGTTTTCCAGTCAATATTCAAGTAAGTGACTGATGAATATAAAACATTTTCCGTTCCCATGGTTTTCACCATTCATTTACATCCATTCATTGAATCCTGATGTATGGGACGGTTTTACCATTTTCGGGGTTGTTTTTGGCTGTAGCGCAAAAGTTTGGGTACGAATTTTTTTGACCTCGGATTCGGATTCAGCGTCGAAAAGTACATAGGAATACTATGGTCAGTCATCCAGATCAAAAACTTTTTTTTGTGTGTAATAGTTATGATAATGCTAAGCTAACTAACTTCCTAATTTTTATACTCGAAATGTATATTTCCGATCATTGATTAGAAACGGAAGATGCGTGCGATGAAGAAGGAGGCAATAGCATTGATTGTGATGTTTATTTCGAGGAATATGAACCATATAATTATCTTTGTAGGCGCCCTAGGTTACATTAATGTTTTGTAAAAAATGTTATATTGTACTCAAAATCGTGTCCTGCATATATAATTTATTAAAAATAGAAATTTTTAACAATAGTGTTCTCTTCCTTATATCCCGTTTTAAGGAACATGGTTTTCAAATCCTTGCGAGGATAGGTTCATTTTTGATGAGGATGTAAAGTGAACAAATGGAGACTTTGAAACCACCCCCACTCAATATACAAATTAGAAAATTAAAAAAATAATTTTCCACCCCCTGGGAGTGGGGGATGGGTTTGTAGGTTGTCACAATTCACTCTTATCATTGACTTGATCGGCATCCTCGAAAACGAGGGGGTAAACGTCTTTAACAAAAAAGAAGAGAAACAGTTTTAGATCCCCTGACCGGGTAGATTCCACCCCCCAAGGGCGATTGCGGTCTACTACCTGACATCACCTGTCACCATCTGTTATATCCCTATGAAGAAACAAAGAATCCTTGCAAAAATAGATGCCAAGCTGTCATATGAGAAATAAGCAAGAAGAGGTGGGGTGGTTTTTGGCCGTTAAAGGGGATGCGCATGACTAAAAACTTTTTTCACCCTGTTATTCGTGTCCAGCGTCTTCGAAAACGGGGGAAATAGGTTTCATAACTTTAGCACGATTTTACATACTCTTCCTTACTTCCACTATAATGATCAAAAGTAAAAATAAGAATCGACTTTTTCCAAATTGTAGCAGTGATAGAGTAAACTGCAGCTCTTGACGATTACTTAAAAAAAAATTACTGCAATCGATTGTGAAATGAGCCGCGTCTCAATTTTTGTCCAAAAAAGCCATACATTTCCCACTGTGCGCCGATAGGATTCCCTGCAATCACTGATCAAAATCAAATCAAATCAGATTTATTTAATATTTAAAAATACAATTTCTTCTTGATACTCGTTTCCATATCCAGCCGGACATCCGCTAGCCAAAGCTTCGGGGTAGTTGAAGGGTTGGACAGGAACGAGGTCAAGGTAGAAAAATAGTATATTATTCAACGAGCGTATAATGATAGCTATTACTCAAGAGGATGATGTTTACGACACGAGCCGAACGCGAGTGTCGTAATTCGTCCGCGTGAGTAATAGCTATTACACGCAAGTAGAATACTATACTTTTTCTACGACTATTCAACAGGAAGTTGCACTTTAAGGTAAATTTACAGACAAATGGCGAGATTTAGGGAAAATGCGAAGATGCACATTATGGCGGTCATAACTTCTTTATTTTTTAAGCAGAGAAAAAAATTAAAAAATATGCTTTTAGCTCAATCGATAATTTTTAATTTGGTTTCTTAACATTTTTGGCACAAGTCCTTAGTTTCTGAAATATTTAACTTTTAAAGAAGTATTTTGTATTAAAAACGTTTGACACCATTTTTAAACTTCCATATCTCCGTAAAAACAAAAAGTTACGGAGATTTCAAAAACAGTAAATTGTTCCTCGGTTTATGATCTTTACCTTGGAGATTTTTATTTTTTTGCTAGGTGAAATCAATAATTAAAGGTGACATTTCTTTACTTTCGGCGAAATCGATGACCTACTTATTAAGAAAGATTGAATTGGGTTATGGCACACGCGATGTTTTTGAACTTTAAATCATCTCTTGGGATTGCTCCACGAAAACTGTTGAATGATGAATATGATCTCTTGTGATTGGTTCAAGTCTGTTGAATAATGAATATGAACGCTTGTGATTGGTCCTAGCCTATTGAGTAATGAATTATTACCCGCGGCCGTTAGTAATGAGACCCATTTCATGTTAAAAAACGTATCTATGATAAATGAATTATTCAATAGTGGTAGAAAAAATAAGTTATCACATTTATCCTACTCCTACCTGCCTAGTAGGTTCATTAGGGAAGTAAGGTACCTAGTCTTATGTCTTACGACTTAATATAACTGAACAATTTAACAAATATAACTCGTTGTAGAAAAAGCACATGTACTATTTTAAATTTGGATTGTTGAGAAGGAAATCAACTCATTGAAAATACCTGCTGTAAACAATGAAACGCAAAAAGAGAAAGGCTATGTCAAGCCGTTGAATTTTTTGTAATTATTAAGTTTTGGTACCAAATGTTTTTGAAATTTTAAATAATTATATATGTTTTATACGTTTTCAAATTTAAAATAATAATTTAGAAACAAAAATAAATGAGGAATAAAAACAAAAACTACATAAAGGAAAGAAGAAAAAGAGTTGAGAAGATTGAGAGGTTGGGCAATCACTGATCGCGTGCATTTATGATTATTCTCCTTTCCCAGCTAGAGTATAGTAGTAAATTATTCAATATAATAAATGATTCCGTCTTAATGATAGTTCTGTAGATACACATAATCTTTTAGACTTAAATGTTTGTTAAATTACATCACATGTTATCATATTCAGGGTTGAGAAGATTTGTAAATAAAGAATTAATTAAGAATTAATTAAAATTATTAATACCAGAATCTTGGCAAGAGAATGCTAATAGGATTTTCCCACTAATTTTATTTTAACATTTTATGTTGTGAAAATGATATAACGAAACATTCTATTAATTTACAACAATTTACTTTTCTAATAAGAATTACTTCTAAGAAAATACCGTTTAATCGACTTGCTGATAATTTTAGGGCTTTTAAAACGGGCATTTTTGCCAGAATTACGTATCTACCCGGAAAACCAATGAGATTATGGATATAATTAGTTGGTAATAGGTTGAAACTGTGTGTTAAAGGAAGCTTTCCTCTAAAACTTCTCAGAATTTCCGCTTTTATTGCTTGTACTGTGATTGGTCTAAAGCAGTGGACTTGTAAATATTGGCCAATCAGAATCCAGATAAATGCCACACAAGTTATTCGTAAAAGCGTCGGACGTTGATATTTTGTAGTTTAGGTTTAACCTTCACCCTCTTTTGCAGTCACGGTACAAACAGATGATGAACCTAAAACTTTATTTATATTTTGATGTTTGGATTGTTTGGAGTGATAATATTATCATTTTATCAGTTTCTAGTCTATGTTTTATTAACTCTACGATCAAAATGAGTAAAGTGGAGAGGGATATGTTAAAGGTGCCGCTGATAATTTACCTATATATATATATATGTATATATATATATATATATATATATATATATATATATATATATATATATATATATATATATATATATATGAATTCAATATTTTTCAAACTTCTAGTCCACTGAAATTAGGAAGAAATTGGAGAAAAACTCTGAACAGCAGTTTCTCTGCATAGGAAGTAAGTATTCAACTTTTAGAACAAGATTTTGCTTATGCGCAGAAAAAAAAAGAAATGATTTTTGAAATATATACATATATATACGTTTTTTCATTTAGACGTATATATCTCGAAAAGTACGCATTTTTAAGGCTAAATGAATATAGGTAAACGTGTTCAGAATACGACTTCCTACAAAAAAGTCCTATACATTTTTTCGATTATCCCATTGGCTTTTCCGGAAAAGCGACTTGAAAAAAATATACGTGTTTTTTTCGTGTTTTTTTAAACTTTGAATGCAAATATTTCAAAAAGTGGGCGATTTTAGGGCTAAATGAACATAAGTAAACTTGTTCAGAATGAGATTTCCTACAAGAAAGCTTTTATACATTTTTCCGAATATCCCATTGGTTTTTCCGGAAAAGCTTCCTGAAGAATTTATATATATTTGCTTTTTCATGTCTTTTTTTTTAATTTTGATGTATATATATCTCTCAAATATATAGAACCTTTTAGAAGTTTACTGATGTTCATTTAGCCTTAAAAATGCGTACTTTCCGAGGTATATACGTCCAAATAAAAAAAAAAACACGAAAAAGCAAATATATATATTATTCAAGAAGCTTTTCCGGAAAAACCAATGGGATAATCGAAAAATGTATAAGAGCTTTTTTGTAGAACATCTCATTCTGAATAAGTTTATTTATGTTCATTTAGCACTAAAATCGCGTGCTTTTCGAGATATTTGCATTCAAAATAAAAAAAAAACAAGAAAAAAACCATATATATATATATATAAGTCGCTTTTCCGGAAAAGCCAATGGGATAATCGGAAAAATGTATAGAACCTTTTTTGTAGAAAATCGTATTGTTAACATATTTACCTATATTCGTTTAGCCTCAAAAACGCGTATTTTTCGAGGTATAAAAGTCTAAATGAAAAAAAAACACGAAAAAACGTATATATATGTATACAGGGTGTGCCAATAAAAACTCCCAGATGAAATATTTCGGAAACTACTAGAGATATTTGAATTCTGTAAAAGCCCATTGCTAGAACACATAAATAGCTGTAGTTTTAAATAGAAATAGTGTTTTAATATGTTGAGGGATAGATGGCGCTGCGGTACAAATTATTTTTCGGATGACAGGAACTTAGAAATGTTATCTATGTTAAAGATAATTTAATTTCAAGTAAATTTCGTGATACGAAAAAATTCGAAAATCCAACCGTTTTCGATAAATTTGACCTTAAAATATTTAATTTTTGAAAAACTAAAATCGCCGTAACTTTCTTACATTAAATTTTATACGATAGTTCGTTTCAAACTTTCTGCATAGAAAGGTAATGTGAATAATTTGGCAATAAACCTTTTTTTTATAACTTCCGGTTATACCGGAAATTACATTTATTACAATTTTAAAGCACCCGCCCCTGTATTTTATTAAACATTATGGAATAAAAATATGTTCCATGCATTTTTTCCAGTGCATCCATAGTAGAAATAACGGAAATACTAACGTGGGCGAAAAAATACATTTTATATTGAGTACATTCACCTTGATGAAATAAAACGAACTTCTTACGCAAAATACAATCATAGGTGCCTTTGGAATTCTTCATAAATAATACTGTCAATATTGACATTGCTTTACATGGATTGGTACAAATGAGATACTCAAGAGGCCAGCTAGATCTCCATTAGATTTGGTTATCTGAAAAGTGAGGTTTATAAAGAACCAATCATAGACATGGCTGACCTAATAAAATTTATGCAAGTGCTGGAGCCATCAATAGGAATACACTACTTAAAGTTTGTGGGGTTGAGCTATTGAAAAGATTCTCCATATGAACAAACGAAAATGGCAATAATTCAAAACACTTTCTTCCATAACTTATTATTTGTTAGTTATTTTTTTGTTTTTATTAAATAAAATAAAAAGAGGTTTTTATTTCATTGTTATTTCCTTTATTGCTAAGTTACTACTATGGTTGCACTGGAAAAAACGCTTGGAACATATTTTTGTTCAATATTGTTTAATAAAATACAGGGGCGAGCGCTTTAAAATTGTAATAAATGTAATTTCCGGTTTAACCGGAAGATGTAAAAAAAAGTTTTATTGCCAAATTATTCACATTATCTTTCTATGATGAAAGTTTGAAACGAATTATCGTATAAAATTTAATGTAAGAAAGTTATGGCGATTTTAGTTTTTCAAAAATTAAATATTTTAAACACAAATTTCTCGAAAACGGTTGGATTTTCGAATTTTTTTCGTATCATGAAATCTACTTGAAATTAAATTCTCTTTAACATAGATAACATTTCTAAGTTCCTGTTATCCAAAAAATAATTTGTATCGCAGCGCCATCTATCCCTTAACATATTAAAAAACTATTTCTATTTAAAACTGCAGCCATTTATGTGTTCTAGCAATGGGCTTTTACAGAATTCAAATATCTCTAGTAGTTTCCGAAATATTTCACCTGGGACTTTTTATTGGCACACCCTGTATATCTCAAAAAATCATGTCTTTTTTTTGTGCGCATAAGCAAAAAATTGTTCTAAAAGTTGAGTACTTACTATCTATGCAGAGAAACTGCTGTTCAAAATTTTTCTGTAAAACGGCGTTTTTTTCCTAATTTGAGTGGACTATTCAAGTTGTTTTTTTATTACTATTATAGTATAATAGAAATAAGCGAAAAAACGCCTTGAGGTGGAACTAATTACAACAAAGATGATTCTTGTTGTAAATGATAGGTAACACGCTCCTAATCAACCTACTAAAAATATACATCCGTACTGTTGCGCAAAATGCGTTTTTTTTGGCCACCATCTTGAAAAAACATGAAACAATTTTTACAAAATCATAAAAAATCATGTGTGGTATCAAATTACAGGAAATTTCATGCTGAAAAAGAATATGATATTGGTTTTTAAAAGTAAAAGGAAATAACAAAATGGTGGCCGAAAAACTGAATGCTTTTGCATTGTTGAAAAACATCTTTTTATTAATCTAAACGACTTAAAAATCCTAAGTAGCTTCAATATCGCTCACAATTTAAAAAAAAATGTTAAATTAAGAAAAATATTTAAAATTTTAATTACTTAAAGTTAAAATTTCACATTAAACAAAATCTAAAATTTGAAAAAGTTATTTTATTTTTATAACAAAATCATCATTTATCTTCATCTAAATCTTCATCTTCATCGTCATCTAAATCAAAACTGTCTCCTGTGTTTGTACAGTCCTTTCCACAACAGTTTTTACAAACTACCGAACATGGAAGTCCATATCGGCGACATGTACATTTCATGGTGTCACATGGTTCTTCAACTGTAGTTTGGCAGGCACATTTACTCATATTTAAGAGTTTGTACGGTGCTGGGTTCAAGTCAGTTAATATCGGCTGAAATTCTCCATCAACCAACTGCCAACCCCATAGTGTACGATCGGGGCTTGGCATATTAAGATTTTTCCAAATAAAACACTGCAAATGCACTCGAAGCAGATGGTATTTCGCTGCATTTTGTGTTGGAGGCAAATTCTTTTTTAGCTGAAGCTATTTTCCCAATGTATTGTTCATAACGAAGCACATTTAGGTTGCTCTTGTCAATGTTACCCCCATATAGTGACACAATGACTTTACAGCCAATTTCGACCAAATCTTCCTTAATAACATCTTCGGATGATTCAAAATGGGAAGCCCATTCGCTTAAGATTTTGAACTTTATGATATTCTTGAAAGCAGAAGATTTCCTTTTGCCAAATAACGCACTGGTGGAGTTTTGCAAGCCTCCTCTCGAATAGATCTTTGCATGGCTTTCACGAACTTTATCAGATTGTGTGGCAGACTGCAATAAAATGTTGTTAAAAGAATGATATAGTAGTAGGATTAATATATGAGTATATCAGTATCATTAGCTACTACAGTGACATGTTTTTCTTGGGCTATGTTTAAAGCTTCTTTGACAATTAGTGTGTCTGCATCACCTTCTGCATGAATGACGGAATGACCTCTTCCTTGAAAATTACTCCCCAGTATATTGATAAAGCGTTGTTTGTTTGTAGAGTTAGAAAGAAATTGTTTTTTCTTGATGATCACAGAGGAATTTTCATCAAAGACTACTACAAGAGACGACTGCTTCATGCGCAGTCTGTGCTCCATATCTTTTATATTTGCTTTTTCATACCCTTCAAAAACTATTGTCACTTTTCCATACCTTTTGTTGACATACGATTTGTGTTGCCTTATGACATCACCAAATGTTGCAGTAGCGGACCATGGTAACTGGCAAATTAATGCACCACCATCAAGAACGTAGGAAGTGAAGTACTTTGTTGGGAACGAGACCGTTGTATTTCATTGACATTCAGGTTATCCGAGATGTTATCTAATGAGTTTGCTAATGATGATTTATTAGTTTTTCTCATTTGCTGGGTACTATGGCCAAATAATGAAGTTGGTAGAGTGGATAACTCGTTATTGAAAAACTCCCTTACATCTTGAACGCTATTGTCCAAGGAGATACAAGCAAGCATCCTCTGTGTTAAAAAACAAAGATTACCTACTTGAAACACATAAAGAAAATCAAAATACGTTTACCTAATTACTGATGATTTTTTTTACATTTTTTTATGTTTTTTCAAGATGGCGGCCAAAAAAACGCATTTTGCGCGACAGTATGAATGTATATTTTTAGTATTTTGATTAGGAGCGTATTACCTACCATTTGCAACAAAATTCATTTTTATTGCAATTAGTTCCACCTCTAACACTACTTCTACTATACTATTAGTAAAATTAAAAAGATAATAAATATGCCATAAATCATTTTTTTGCGTGAATTAAGTACTTCAGCAATTTTTTTTCTGGGAAAATCCTATTCTGAGAAAGTTAGTAATTTCTAAATTTTTATTGTAACCACTTATTAAAGTGTTCACCACATTTTCGTCTTTCAGATTTTTTGAGCTACTCTTTTTTTATTTTCAAGCGACATCTCATGTATTTTACGGTAGCTGAGGGATATACCGCTCCTTAATAGGGGAGAAAATGTTTCTTATGGGATCATGTTCTCTTCAAAATGGAAATTGTGGATTTAAGATATAACTTTGGAACAAACAATATGTCCTCCAATGTTTAGTTGTTGATGTTTCTTGTAAACGTATTTGTTTATATTCATCGTTATGTACAAGACTTGTGGCGTTACACATACATTTGTTATAACATTGTACAGAAAATTGAATTTATTTCAATTAAACTAAAATTTTTCTTTACAACATTTTATTGTTGCTTAGGATGCCTTAAAGATATCAAATATTTTTATCGTCATGGTTTTATTTAATAGTTTACTTTCGAGTTTTGTGTCTTGTTCTCTGTAGTAATATTAATGATTTACACTCTGTTTTAGAGTTTGATACAAAGACGCAACAAAGTAAAGAGGAAGCTGAAGCTGCACTGCAGTCCATTGGAGAGATTGAAGCTATAATTACAGATACCATTGATAAAACAAATAATGCACAAAATAATTTAGGAGATGCTAAGAAAAATGCAGATTTAGCTTTAGAAAAAGCTTTGCAGGCTGATGTACTAGCAAAAAATGCTTCATCAAAGGCAGAGAGAATTAAATATGAAGCAGAACTACTATATAAAAATACTACTGCTCTAAGTGAAGAAGCTGAGCTAATGTTTGATAGGGTTCAGAATACTGAGGGTGAATTTAAAAATCTTCTTGAAAAAACTAAAAGCAATAATACTTTAGTTAACGAGGCAAAGAAAAAGGTATTTATAACAAAATAGACCATACGATTGTGTGAATTAGCAATTATATTTTAGGTGGGTAGAGCAGGGAAAGATACCGATGAAGCTTCAAAAAGAGTATTGAACCTACTCGGTGATGTCGAGGGTATAGTGGCTGAATTGCAGAACTCACCAAATATTAATGACAAAGACATCGATCGTTTAGAGGAAGAAATAAGAATTACAGAAGAAAGATTAAAGGAAGCTAAACTTGATGAAAAATTAGAAGATCTCAAAAAAGAGCATAAATTGCAAGATGATTTAATAGACCAATATAAGAAACAAATTATTTTCCTACAGAAGGAGGTAGAAAATATTGAACAAATAGTTAACGCTCTTCCCGATGGATGCTTCAAAAGAGTAGAACTGGAGCCATAAAATTTTCAAATTAACCATGCGATTTAACCAAAGACTTCCTCCACAAATTTTAGTGCATTATTTAGGACTATATACTAGTTGTTTTATATTAAAACATATTTGTTATTATTTTTATACGAAATGTAAGCTAATACTTCAGTAATAAACATTAAATTAAGGTTTACTTTCTTAATAACACTCCATAATCGTTTCTCAAAGCATAAGAGAATACATCTTGCTCCCAAATAGAGAGAGTTTATTGAGAAATCTAATTTGGGTATTCAGCAGACAACTTTCAAGGAAACCATCCGTTCTTTCCTCATACTGTTGATCTCATTGAACCATGATACATAACTACAGGCTTTAGACGCCGGTCAGCGAAACAGCTAGTGTTGGAAACAGATGGGCCCATTGGTAAACATAATCTTTCTTTGTATTGCTCAAACTGAGTAACTGGCGGCTGTATCTTGCAGCGTATATAGGCCACTTTCAGGTTAGGTTATGCCATATCTAAGATTTGGAGAATCAAACTGGAAATATTTTAGAGCATATAACTAACAAAAATATCAAGACAAATGAAATTTTGGAAACACGATTATTAAAATTTTCTAAAAAAAAATAGTATGCCCCATCTCAAAAAAATATCTGTAAGATAGTTTATAGAACACTTTTTAGGTATCAGGGGGAAAATGTATCTACAGATTTCAAATTTGGTTAAAAATATCAATCTATCTATCTTTTTACAAAATTATTACTTATCTATAGTAATTGGAAATTATTATTAGAGTGCAGACGTGTTTATAGATGAGTTTCCCTGAACATGTTTTGGATTTTTAACTGTCTTGGCAGATTCTTAAATTGTGCTTGGCTTTTCTGGATCAGGTTCAAGTAAACGACAATAAGAAGGAGGCACTGGTACGACTGTAGTCTTTGCATTCCACATTCTGCTAACTTCTATTTGGAGGTCTTTGTATTTGTTCAGCTTCTCTGTTTCCTTGAGCATTACGTTGGTATCATTCGGGATGAATACGTCGATCAGCAAACAAGATTTCTCCTTTTAGTTATGTACGACATCAGGTTGATTTCTGCGAATTTCTTTGTCAGTTATAATGACATAATTGTGACGTTGTTGGTATTGACAACTTTCTCAGATTTATATTCATAATATTTCTGTGACACCGGCACATTGGAGTGCTTGCACATAACATAATGAATATATCTAACCACTCTGTTGTGGTGGTGAGTGCACTCTGATGGTGCCATCATAGTACATCCCGCCACTGACTGGCATGTTCTTCTGCTAGGCCGCACATTCTACAGTTGCCGTCGATGGGCTGCTTCAAGATCATTTTCTAATGATATCTAGTATTTAACGCTTTGTCCTGTGTGGCTATTTTTAAGCTTTCCGTTTTCTCCTTCAAGCCCGAGCCATTCAACCACTTCGTAGACGCCTTTTTGTCTACTGCTATTCAATCGATGTCACGGAAGAATTGTTCATACACCGGCTTTGCTCAGAGGACTTCTATTTACCTCTTTTCGATGCTGGTTTTATTATTCTTCTTGGCGTCCTCGTCAGTGGTTTCGGTTCCCAGGTATTATTTCTGTTTTACAAGCTTCCTTCTGGATGAATTCCTTATCCTTATCATACTCTTCAACTAGCCTCGTGAATGTGCTCTTCCCTTGTCGGATATATGCACTCAGTCCCACGACAGAGGAGTCATAAACAGATTCTAGATCTATTAATCCACGGCCGCCGTCCGTCCTCTTAATTTATAACCTGTGCATGTCTGCTATCGGATGATTTATTTCTCCCACTGTTGTAATGTTTCTCGTCTTCCTGTTCATTTTCTCGATATCGATTCGAAGACAATCGACAATTCCAAATCTATATGTAACTATGGCAGTAGTGTTTATTGCTGTAATTTTGTTCTTGGCATTTAGCTGGGTCTTAAGAACTTACTTAATGCAATGATGGTATTCCCTCGGAGACTTACTTTCCATCTCTTCATTATCGATTCTGACGCACTCTTCAACACCATGTTTCATATTTCATATTGCAGATGAATCACTCATTACGATGTTCTTTTTTTTTCATATGTTTATCTCGATGGAGGATCACTGCAGCAAAAGCCAAAGTCGAAGCCAAATTCCATCTTGATGTTATCACTAAACGACATAACGATATCCAGCTCTTGCTTTAGTTAAGCTTCATTCTTACCAAATAATTTCAGGTCGTCCATATAGAGGAGGTGGTTTACTCTAGTGTCCCCACTAATTTCTAAGTCGACTCTCTTTCTGTTTAGTTGGTTTGAAAGAGCGACGAGCGCTAGAGAAAACAGTAAAGGCGAGAGGGAGTCTCCCTGGAAAATTCCTCTTTTAATTTGCATAGTCCCTATTCGTATGTGACTCTTTGGTTAGTAGAGCCACATTTACGTTCTCCATTTCTTCATGATGGTTTCCTCAAAGTCTGTTATTGTCGGTGTGCGTTATCAAACGCCTTGCACAGATTTCTGTGCCGCCTATTATTATTATTATTACTTTTCTTTCGGGTTGACCGCTGCCGGACAGGACTTCCTTGGACTCCGACACCACACGGTAGTCACACCGGTGAATTCCCTACAGCTATTCTCCACGACCTCTGGAGTTAGTGAATGTAAATACCTCGTGTTCCCTAAGTAGACGAAGGGATCCCCAGATAATCGCCTTCTGCATCTGGCCTGACAACCATTCGGAAAAATTCTGACATGCCGGTATGGTCTTCAATTCCAGCTTAGGCTTTATACCTCCGAGTACGCCGATTATTAGGACGACCATCTTGACCGAGTAGTCTGGGTACAGCACTTGGAGCTCATATTTTTTTGTGATTCTTCTAAAATATTGTGGATTGTGCCCACAGACTATTGAATAGCGCAATGTAAATTGAATCAGAAAGAAAATTAGCACGTATTAAAAATATAATTAAACACTCTCATTGCAAATAAAGAGGGTAAGGTGCAACTAAATAGCTAAGATTTATAAAATTATTTAGTGAAAACTTTCAAATTGGAAACTCCTAATTAAGCACTCTGAGATGATTAATATCCAAGAACCTGCTTTAAAATATTATTTAAAGTTCAAAGAAAATTGCATTAAAATTGGTGCGTTCGTTTTAAAATTATGAGGGAGCAGACAAACAAACAAGATCACACTTTAAGCGCATACACACGCTGCGTCCCGTCGAGGGTAAAAATTGGCTCCTTGCAATATAGATCGGTAAAATTAGATAAATTCCTTCCGGGAAAAGAAACATTTGTTACAGGTTGAAACTTGTATGAATCGATAGTGTTGGCGATCCTTAATAACAGACAACACTCCATCGACATCTTCTGTACATCATTAAAAAAACTCAAAATGTTTTGAAGTCCTGGTGTTTATTTGAGCATAATCTCATCCTACTTTAAGAATAAAATACTGAAATCTCTTGAAAATTGGTGGACAAAGCAATAGGTTTATATCAATATTTCAGTGATTACTCCTGTATAAGGAATGCATTTTATCTCATTTTCTAATTAAAAAAAAAAGAAAGAAACCATAATTTTGCCGAGAAGTATATTCATTACAAAAGGTGGGTTGATTGTTTTTTTTCTTATTAAAAAATGAGAAATTATAATCTTGAAATTGCAACAAAAAAGACATTGATAAAACAAAAGAAACATTTTCTCAACTCGCAACTTTCGGATGACTTGAAGCATTCAAACCATTAATCTATTTTTTTATGGTTTGTAGAATTGTCTATGTGTAGTTTCAATTATCTCGCATCGTTGTCGAGATGTAAAAGTATTAAAGAATCAAATTTTTAAAGATTTCTAATTTTTTTTTGATAGATACAAGATATTGATGAAGTATTTTTGTCTTTTAATAAGGCTCGCTAATATAATTCGTAAGGATTTGTAATTTGTAATTTAGTTCTGGAAAATTGATGAGTTTCGTTAGAAGAGCTCTGTTTTCTTTTTTTGTGGGGGGGGGGAATTGATAAATATTTCAAAATCGTACCTTAAATCCTCGATTTAAGAGCGCAATATATGTTTTTTTAATTAATTCTCCGGTAGGAAAAAAATCATTTTGCAAAATCCGGTCGTACTAAAAAAAATCCTTCAAATATATTTACATACTTCCCTTTTTGTTTGACATGTTTTATTTATAAATTATTTTTTCTGTTAGATGACTACTCTGTCATTTACTTCCACATCCAGTGGAAGTATAGTAACGACAAAAAATTTTTGAAAATTTTTATTGTTCAAATAGTCTTAAAGTGTCATGAAACGTGGAGATTTTAAGTTTGAACAAAAAAAAATTCTGTCTGTCGGTCTGTCTGTCTGTAACTTTTTTTTGTGCGCACGATTAGTCTGGAACCGTTTAAGATATTGACTTGAAATTTGGTTCAGGTATGTATTTTAACGAGATCTGGAACTAGATTTTCATCTTATTCCGTTGAAGGCTTAGGGAGTAAATTGGGGTAAATTGGTAAATAGGTAAATCAAGCAATATATTTAATATGTACAGAAGAAGCTAATGAATCAAAAAAATTTGTTCGTATTAGCCACCCCCATTACTACTCCCACCCCATTATAAAACGGGGTGAAAAAAAAATTGTGATTTAGTGTGTGTACAAGAACCAAAGGCCTCAAAATATTTTTTTTACTTCATCCATCCTCACTACCACCCCCCCTATTACTACCCCCACCCCACCACCGATGTGGGATATCGTTTTATGGGTTCTTGGGGTAGACGATTTCAACTATTATATTATTAAAGTTTCATAAACAATTATTTCCACATAAAAAAAAAATTTGGTTATGGAAGTAATGATTCCTTGGGCAGCGTATTTTTTATTGATTTTATGTCATTCTTTTCCTCTGTCGTTTCTCATTTAAAAGTGACCACTATGTATATTTTTCACTACAATTATGTCAGAGTTGCTCCTCAATAATTGTGTCGGCTACAGTCCAAACATTATTTCAACAATAGTTGTTCAGTTATTTTTTGGTGGGACCACCCTGTATATTTTTCATATTTCTCTCCTTGACAGTTGTGTTTACCGCATGCCAAATAATATCGTACGCCTACGACACATTCTTTCCTTATTTGCTTAGGGCGGGCGGGCGGTAGGATGGACGATCAGACGGAAGGACAAACAGATAAACAGACAAGCAGACTAACCAAATCAAAAGATTTTAATTTCTGTAATCTACATAATATAAAACGTGAAAATCCGTAACAATCTCGGAGGGCGATTTTTTTGCGATTACAATACTTCCCTTCGGTAAGCGAGGGAAGTAAAATGCCTTATTTTACTTCCACATCCAGAGGAAGTATAGTATCGACAAAAAGAATATTTGAAAATTTTTGTTGTTCAAATAGGCTTAAAATGTTATGAAACGTCGAGATTTTAAGTTTGAGCAAAAAAAAATTCTGTCTAACTTTTTTTGTGCGCACGATTATTCTGGAACCGTTTAATATATTTATTTGAAATTTGGTACACGTATGTATTTTAACGAGATCTGGAACTGGTAAATTGGGGTAAATAGGTAAATCAAGCAAGTCAGAGTCAATAAAATTGGAATTTAATATACAGTGTGTCAGTTAACATTCCCACAGCCGATATTTCGGAAACTAAGAAATATATTCTTATTCTGTAAACAGTAATAGATTTCTATGGTTAATGCCTTCTTCAGGAGGTACAATTTAGTGTAATAACGTTATCACCAGAGATGGCGCTGCAGTTTAAAAATATTTTTCGATCAAGGAAGGTTTGAAACATATGCCATTCGATTAAGAATTAAATTTTAAACAAAATTGTTCTTATTCCCAATAGTCAGATCTGCAGTAGTTTTTGAGTTATTTTAATTTTATTGTCTAACTTTGAAGTGTTGTATTTTTTTTTTAATTGCGGTAACTTTTCTAATCTTGGTTTTCGGGTGTAGGTTCTTAGTAACTTTTTTGCCTGCCATAAGAGAATTATTTACTGGTGGGATTTTTTTTTAATAGCACTTCCGATTTTATCGGAAATTACTTTAAAATGAGAAATTTAAATTTAA
The DNA here is from genome assembly GCA_936432065.2 of Rutpela maculata. Lineage (NCBI taxonomy): Eukaryota > Metazoa > Arthropoda > Insecta > Coleoptera > Cerambycidae > Rutpela > Rutpela maculata. The sequence goes on from OW386285.2 coordinate 166,844,758, forward strand.
ACAAGCTAAAAACATACTCTTCGCCAATTTACTGAGCTTTTTATATATAATTGTTACACATTCTATAGGTTACTCTTCGCAGTTTTCTTGTAAATAATGTTAGTTTTTGGACATCCTAAATTTTGTGATATAAACTTTGTTGTGAAAAAAATTATATGAAAAAAAAAATGAAAAAAAAATATCCAACCTGTGGGATTCGAACACGGGACGTTTGGATTGCAAGCAAGCAAATAAAATTTATTAATGTTCATATATGCGCCTCCCCGAAACCTGCCTCGGAGCCAGGCAGACAACCACGGTGCGCAGCACCGTGGTGATTGTAGGGCTGAGCGGGGTAGGTTCGGCTCGGCTTGGCGACAATGACAAAAAAAGGAACAATTAAAATTCCTACCCACCTAGCGTGGATTTAAAATTAATAATACATTTGAAAATGCTGCCCACAAAGGCCTAAAACTAATGCATATAAAACTTAGAACTAGTTGCTGGTTGTAACACTGAATAAATTTTGGCTGTTGACTCGGGTGAAAAGCTAAACGAAAAAAACCCGTACGAGAACTGCCGACCTGGTGGTCTCCCTGACGCCAGGAATATGTGGTGGAAAGAGAATAGGGTTTAAAATGTTTGAATTTTTAAAGGTTTATCGGCCAAAATGGAATTTTTGGTGACAAAAAGAACAAAAAGAGTAAAAAAAGAACAAAAATAGAATATACAGAAAGAGAATAGAAAGAAAGATAAAGTTGAGGAAAGATCAAAGGTGGGGGAATGGTTGGATTGCAACGAAAAGCTTTAGCCGCTGCGCCACCACCTATTGCTAGAAAAATTGATTGTCTGTGATATATATCTTTCGACATTCATACATATTTCACTTCTATGAAATATTAGTAAACTTCATACAGAAAAAAAAAATTGTTATGGAAATAATATCTCGCAAGATTTCCATTTTAGTACAAGCCACAAAAATTAACAAAAAAAAATTTTTTTTTTAATTAAATAATTAATAACTTTTTTATTTACCAATCGATTTTCTTCAAAAACAATAGGGTTCTTCCTCTAGCTAACACTAACTTACTTTCTAAATTCCAATACAATCGGACTTTTCTTTCTTAAGTTATCGTGCTTACAAGAAACGTGACGGACGGACGGACAGACGGACATTTTGAAAGTTGTTCAGAATTCGTTCACTAACACAATGATATGAAATTTTTTTCTCTACGAGCGATATTTACGATTTTAGAAATGTGCCGATCAAATACAATATACTCTTCGTTTTTGCGAAGAGTATAATAATTGAATAATTTGCAATTGTTTATTTTGTGACGTGTTTCCACCCTTAGGAAACTACCCCTTGCAAATTCCGTGGGTTCCAAAAATTATAACAAGAGATGTCCACTAACACACTTTATTAAATATTTACTGGATACTTCACAATCCTATTATTAATTTAAATACACTTTACTGACTAAAATCACAATGTTTATCACTTTGTTTATCTTTGAAGTCTTAACCTCACTTTCTATACTTTCTGAACTACTCGCCGAGAATGCGGTCGGTCTTTTATACCCAAAAATGACAGATCTCGATTGTTCTGTGATGACGCCACCATTCTCTAGATCATTCCAGATGTCACCAGAACTAACTTCTGGTAGGTTTCTCGAGTAGGTGCAAATACACTACATTCATTCTAAGGGTTGTAACACATTACACTGCCCCCTCCTTAAGCCTGAACGTCCCGGTCAGGCAATTCAGCCTCTTTCACATACTTCGCCAGTCTATTCAAGTGTACGATCTTCATCTTGGACTTTTTGTTTCGTTGAATACGATAGACGACATCATTAATTCGGGTAATAACAGTATAAGGTCCTTCCCAAGGAGGTTGAAGTTTCGGTGACTTCCTTTTCTTCCGCTGTGGGTTGTACAGCCAAACCAGATCTCCTGCCTTGAACCCTTCTGAACTACCCTTACGGTCGTATCGAGCCTTCATTCGGTCACTGGCTATGGTGATTTGGTCTCTAACCAGCTCATGAACATTTCTTAGCCGTTCACTCATTTCATCCACATAGCTGTTCACAGGAAGCTGTTCACAGGAAGCTGTTCTCCGCCTGGTGTTCCGAAAATCAAATCACACGGCAGTCTGATCTCATGTCCAAATACTACACGGGCTGGTGTTTGTTTCGTAGACTCGTGGATAGCAGCTCTGTATGCCATGAGGAAGAACGGTATGTGGAGATCCCAATCGCGTTGATTCTTATGAACCACTTTAGAGAGATGTTCTTTCATGGTCTTGTTATGTCGTTCCACCATTCCATCTGATTGCGGGTGAAGGGCTGTTGTCCGTGTTTTGTGTATCCCCAATAACTTGCAGATTTGCTGAAACACCCCTGTCTCAAAGTTCCTCCCTTGATCTGAGTGCAGCTCCAGGGGTACACCAAACCGACATATCAAATTATCTACCAAGACTTCGGCGACAGTGACTGCTTCTTGGTTTGGAATTGCATAGGCCTCTGGCCACTTACTAAAATAGTCCATGGCAACCAGTATATACTTGTTGCCATCCTTGGTTACAGGGAATGGGCCGGCTATATCGATTGCAATCCTCTCGAAAGGAGCTCCGACGTTATATTGTTTCATTGCACCCTACTTCTAGTCTGCGGTCCCTTACTCGCTGCACAAATTTTGCAATTGCGACACCAAGCTTCCACATCCTGACGACTATTTACCCAATAAAATCGTTCTCGTACTTTATTCAAGGTCTTATTAACGCCGAAGTGTCCACCTGATGCTCCATTATGCACTTCCTGAAGTACTTTCGGTACTCGACACCTGGGAATCACTAAACGCATAACAACTTCCTTGCCATCCGGGCTTTCCCAAGCTCTCTTTAGCAGCCCGTTCATGACTTTAAGTGAATCCCATTGGGCCCACAAAGCCTTCAATCCAACTGCCTTGTCCGAAACATCCTTCCATGCTGGTCGAATTCCTTTCTCCTTTGCTTTCAATATAGCCCCAATCTCTGTGTCATTCAGTTGTTCTTGTCTCAGGGCTTCGGTTGTCCAATCATCCAGAACCTCTATTTTAATAGTGTTGACGGCCACCGTACCCTGCAATTTCTCAACGTGGCGGCAGTGCTTGCAATCTTCCTTGCACGGTCTTCTAGATAAAGCATCTGCGTTCTTATGAGATCTTCCAGGTCGATGTTCGATTTTGAAATCATACTGTTGCAGCCGTTCTATCCAACAAGCCAGTTGACCTTCAGGGGTTTTCAACTGCAACAGCCATTTTAATGCAGCATGGTCGGTCCCAATCTTGAAATGTCGTCCATAAAGATATTTATGAAAATGGTCCACTGATTTAACGATGGCCAGTAATTCTTTCCGGGTTACACAATAGTTTCTTTCCGGTTTGGACAGCACCTTGCTGAAGTACTCGATCACTCTTTCCTGCCCATTCTGGATTTGAGACAGTACACAACCGACCGAAGAATTGCTGGCATCCGTGTCTAAAATAAAAAGTCCTTCCCGTTGTGGGTACGCTAGCACAGGACCAGTGCATAGAGCTGCCTTCAATTTTCTCCATGCTGTTTCACATTCCGGTGTCCATTGGTACTGCACTTTCTCTTCTGTCAGCCGGTGTAATGGCTTCGCAATTTCTGCAAACCCTTCCACAAAGCGCCTATAATAAGTGCAGAGGCCAAGGAAGCTCCGTACTTCATGAACGTTAGATGGTCTTGGCCAATCTCGTACAGCAGAAATTTTGTCGGGGTCTGTTTGTATTCCATCCGAAGACACCACGTGACCAAGAAATTTGAAATTTCTGGAATAGCAGGCACTTCTTCGGGTTCAACTTCAGATGGGCATTCCTGACTCGCCCAAATACTTCTTGAAGATTTTTCAAATGTTCTGTAAAGTCCTGTCCCATAACAAGCACGTCGTCAAGGTAAACCAGGCACGTCCTCCAGGTTAGCCCTCGCAGTACAAATTCCATCAATCTTTCAAAGGTAGCTGGCGCATTGCAAAGTCCAAAAGGCATCACGGTAAATTGATAAAGACCACTGCCTGCTGAAAACGCTGTCTTTTCCTTATCATCCGGATGAAGCCCCACTTGCCAGTATCCACTCCTAAGGTCTAACGTAGAAAACCAACGTGAGCCTGCCAACGTGCTTAATGTGTCATCAATTCGTGGTAATGGATAACTGTCTTTCTTCGTGACATCGTTTAATTTTCGATAATCGACACAAAATCTTAACGTTCCGTCCTTCTTGCCAACCAAAACTACTGGCGATGACCAGGGACTCGTTGACTCCTCAATGACTCCATCTTGTAGCATCTTGTCTATCATTGCCGAGGCATCTTCTTGTTTTGCTAATGGAAGCCTCCTAGGTGGTTGTCGAATAGCGGGTGAGTCGCCAGTATTTATCCGATGCTGGACTATGTCTGTTTTTGTAAGGGCCTCTGTATTCTTGGCAAATACTGAACTTTCCTTTTCTAGGAACTTGATTGCCTCCCTTCGTTCATCCTCAGATAAATGCTCCAACTGGGTAGTCAGCAAGGTCAAAACTTCCTGGTCTATTTTCATAGATGAACTTCTTCCCTCTGTTTGTTCCTCGCACCTCGCTACCCATGTGACCGGTTCATAGGAGCCAATCGGTTTGCCTTTCTTAATTGTCACAGAGTGGGAATTTAAATTAACGACTCTAATTGGGATTTTGTCTTTAGTCCGGGTTAAGGTTCTCGCTACAATAATATTGGGTAGGGACTTAATCGATTCGTCATCTTCAACTAGGCCAACACGGTACCCTCCAGGATGTCCTTCTAAGGCAGCATCGATCATTTGTTCTGAATGAGCAGGAATCTTGATCGTCTGTGTTGTTAACAATCTCGCTTTATGGAATTGATCGTCTGCGGTTGCCAGAATAAATTCCTCATTTCCAATTTTTAAGACTCGCTCCCCTACGTCAACAATGAATCCCTGCTCTCCCATGATGTCTAGACCCAAAATGAAATCATCCATAATGTCAGCCACAATGACCTTGTAATTGAACCTCAACCGTCCAACCTGTAGTTCCAAGTTGACCTCTCCATGGACCGCAGCCCTGTCCCCCGTGGCTGTCCGAATGATTACTCCATTTTGCTTCTTGTCAATCTGCAAGCCTGATATAAACCCTGGCCGCACTATTGATGACGTAGCACCGGTGTCAATCGTAAACACGCATTTTCTTCCATTCACATATCCTTGCAACAACAGACTACTTGGTATTCTTTGGAGCTGGGAAATCTTTATTTCTCTGGGGGCACCGCATTCCCTAGCCAGCATAGCCCCCTTGGTGCTGGCTATCTCTAGTTTTCCTGCTTCTCTTCAACATTCACAGCATTTACTCGACTCTCCGAGTTCTGCTGTCGACAGTCTCGTTTCATATGTCCCACCTTGCCGCAGTTGAAACATTTAATACCTCCGCTCGGCTTTCCTCTATTTTGTTGTTTTTCTTGCTTTCCGAGGCCATCCAATTTATCGCATAATTTGGTGAATATTTTCTGCATCTCAGTCAGCAAGGGGTTCTGGTTCATTTCTGGTTGCGATTCTTCGAGAGTCACAGCTCGCACTCTCGACCTTGGAGTATCCCTGTAAGCTGCTTCTACTTCGAGTGCACGCACCAAAGCTTCGCTACTATTTTGGTGTCTCGTCAGCCTCAAAACTCGCCTGACCTCTTCGTCCCTTATACCATCTAAAAAGGCCCCCACGGCTAATTGTTCCTGGAATTCTTTAGGTGCACTCGGATAGGCCAGGTGTGCCAGTCTCTCTATCGCAGCTTCAAATTCTTGTAAACTTTCCCCAGCTTTTTGCATCCGGGATTTCAGCTGAACCTGGTATAATTGGGCAAGGTGTTGATCGCCATACCTCAAGTCTAATGCAGCTTCCAAGACTTTAAAGTCCCTTTGTTTCTCAACTGGGATGGTTTGGAGTAACTCTGAAGCTTGGCCCCTTAGTGCTAGAACTAATGCCATGGCCTTTTCCTCATTATCCCAATTGTTCGCACACGCTGCTGCCTCAAACTGCCTCTTGTACGTCGTCCAGGAACTTTGGCCATCAAAAGAAGGAGGTTTTAGTCGCTGTCCTGATGATACCACCTGCTGGCTTCCTCTATCTCTCAACTGTCGTTTAAGCCGGTCTATTTCTCCTTTGACTTCTTCTTCGAACTTGTTTACTTTCTCTTTAACTTCAGTTACTTCTCCTTTTACTTGACTGACTTCTGTCTCGACTTCACCTACTTTTTCTTCTACCTTGTTTATCTCTTCTTTGACTTGACTCTTTAATTCTTCGTTGGCAGAAATGATCGCGTCCTGCTGCATTTTCATTTGTTCATTCAGAATTTTCCTTAATTCTTCTTGGCGTCTTTCTTGTTCCTCTTTTTCCTCTTGATGTCGTCTTTCTTGTTCCTCTTTCTCCTCTTGACGTCGTCTTTCTTGTTCCTCTTTTTCTTTCTGACGTCTTGTTTCTTCATCCTCTTTTTCTTTCTGACGTCTTGTTTCTTTATCCTCTTTTTCTTTCTGACGTCTTCTTTCTTCATCCTCTTTTTCTTTCTGACGTCTTGTTTCCTGATCTTCCATCATTTTCTTTAATTCGTTCCTTTCTTCTTTGTCTTCCTGCCGTTGCTGGGCCATCATTTTTTGGAATTGTTCGAATAAGTCCTGTATTTGTTTATCGGATGCCATACTTCTTGTTGTTACGGGCATACGATGAAATTAAAATAAAATAAATTTAACTGTCACGTCAATATCGGTAATGGAACTTTCTAGACAAATCTCGAAATAGCACGAAAAAGTCTTATCCAGAGTCTTTTGTCACTATCCAGTTCAGAGAATTTAATAATCTCCACTAATGTCCAAATAGAAAAGTTCTAGAAATTTTCACGCACTAAATGAGTCTTTTTCAGTGTCTCTATCACTTCTCAGTTCAAAGGATTTAATTATCACACTAATGTCCTAATAAAATGTTCTACAATGTCTCAAAAATGCACTTAACACTATTTTCCTTTCGAAAATAACCCTCGAACAAATGTCCAGTAAATGAGTCCTCCGTGTTAGCACTAAACCTCGAGAATACTTCTCGAACACTCCAGCACAACTTCAGAGCTCCTCTTGTCATAAAATTCCGCTTTCTGACACCAATTGTGACGTGTTTCCACCCTTAGGAAACTACCCCTTGCAAATTCCGTGGGTTCCAAAAATTTTAACAAGAGATGTCCACTAACACACTTTATTAAATATTTACTGGATACTTCACAATCCTATTATTAATTTAAATGCACTTTACTGACTAAAATCACAATGTTTATCACTTTGTTTATCTTTGAAGTCTTAACCTTACTTTCTATACTTTCTGAACTACTCGCCGAGAATGCGGTCGGTCTTTTATACCCAAAAATGACAGATCTCGATTGTTCTGTGATGACGCCACCATTCTCTAGATCATTCCAGATGTCACCAGAACTAACTTCTGGTAGGTTTCTCGAGTAGGTGCAAATACACTACATTCATTCTAAGGGTTGTAACACATTACAATTTATTAACTGTCAAAAGTTTAATTTTCGTTTGCGTGTGTTATTTTAAGAATACGTTTGTAAAATTTGTCCAAAATATGGCCCACACCAATCTTGACAAAGTTAATATGTTATTAATTTATGGAAAATGCAATAAAAATGCAAAAGCAGCCAATTACAATTTACAAACAGACCACAATCCGATCGCAAGACTTTTTCCAATTTGTGTAACAACTTATTACAATATGTTTTAAAAAGTTGAAGCGTGAAAGAATACGAACAGCAAGAACCCAGGAGAATACGGCTTTAGTTTTGCAAACCATTAACAATGATCCCCACTCATCATTGCGACAAATAAGAGCCTTCACCAATGTATCACTATCGTCGTGCCAAAGAATCTTAAAAGAAAATAAGTACTTTCCATATAAACCACACTTATTACATCATTTACTGCCTACGGATTATGATCGTCGCGTAACCTTCTTGCTGAGTTTTCTGTGCTTTATGAAGGAAATTGTAATTTCCTTACAAATGTACTACGGAGTGACGAAATAAGTTTCACAGTAACGGCACAATTACAAAACATAACTGTAGATATTGGTCGGAAAACAACCCAAGATGAATGATTCGCACAGGAAACCAAACTGTGTTCAGCGTAAATGTATGGTGTAGTTTTTTAAATGGTTATATTATAGATCCGTTTCTATACCATGAAAATTTAACCGGTGTGCGTTATTTAAGATTTTTAGAAAATGAATTACCAAGACTTTTACAAAATGTTCCCTACAACAGAGCTGAAATTTGGTTTCAGCAAGATGGTGCCCCACTCCACAACTCTAATATTGTTGTCAATTATTATTCAAATGACACATTTCCAAGGCGCTGGATTGGCACGTTAGATGGCCCTCGGGTTCTCCGGACTTGACCTCTTGACTTTTTCTTGTGGGGATATTTGAAAAGTAGAGTATATCAAGAGCCAATAGAAGATATGGCAGATTTATACAATAAAATCTACGCTTGCGTTGGTGTAACTAATAGACATACATTATGGACATGTAACGCGGAATTGGGTATTCAAGCAGATGGAAGTAACTTCGAGCATCTATTTTAAATATTGTTGTCAAGATGTACTTTTCAAAAATAAAAATACCTTGTTTGTTGTTTTTCCATTTAAATTTCTCAATTTAAAGTAATTTCCGGTAAAATCGGAAGTGCTATTAAAAAAAATTTCCCACCAGTAAATAATTATCTTATAGCAGGCAAAAAAATTACTAAGAATCTAAATCCGAAAATCAAGATTAAAAAAGTTACAGCAATTAAAAAAAAAAAATAACACTCAAAAATTAGACAATAAAATTAAAATAACTCAAAAACTACTGCAGATCTGACTTTTTGGAATAAGAACAATTTTGTTTAAAATTTAATTCTTAATCGAACGGCATATGTTTCAAACCTTCCTTGATCGAAAAATATTTTTAAACTGCAGCGCCATCTCTGGTGATAATGTTATAATAGTGAATTGTACTTCCTGATGAAGGCATTAACCATAGAAATCTATTACCGTTTACAGAATAAAAATTATATTTCTTAGTTTCCGAAATATCGATTGTGGGAATGTTATCTGAAACACACTGTATATATAAGAGAAGCTAAAGTCTCAAAAAATATTTTGGCATTAGCCACCTCCATTATCACCCCCAGTCATTATTAAAGGGGGTGAAAAAAATAAATTGTAATTTAGTGTGAACCAGAAACAAAGGCCTCAATTTTCTTTTACTTCATCCACCCTCCCAAAAATATGTATTGTTCTTAACTTTCTTCGAGCTGGTATAATCAAGACGAATCACTCATCATATGAATAATAATGTGTCGCGTAATGACCAGACTACACACGGCTAGTGTAGTGTTGGGTGCAAAAGCTACTGAGCGAAATAACGAAATAAACGTACTTTGGCTGATGTTAGTATGAACTTTCTAATAAACCAACAGTTACGTGCAATTTATCAGTACTCGAAAATAATTTTTAAAAGTCCCTATTTATTTCAATTAAATTTGAACAATATCATGAAATGATTAAAGATGCATATTATTATATTCTCTAGACTTATATTTCAGAATATTCTTATTTATTTAAATCCAAATCTCAAAATATCGTCATGCATTCAACTGTAACAGCTTATCAGTATTTGAAAACAAATATGTTTTCATTGTATATATAAATAAATCAATGCTTTCATTCCTACATAAATAATATAATATGTAGTTAAAACTATTTGCGCGTGGCACTACACTACACTACAGTGTTCAACTTCCGTCATTTCATGTAGAACCTATGAAACTTTTTATTTTTAGGCTATTATAGATAAATTCTTTTAGTAAAAACATAACAAATTTAAACAAGCAAATAATTATGAAAAAAGATTTAATCGTGTAGTAAGTAATGTAGTTAAAACTATTTGCGCGTGGCACTACACTACACTACACTACAGTTTACAACTTCCGTCATTTCATGTAGAACCTATGAAACTTTTTATTTTTAGACTATTGTAGATAAATTCTTTTAGTAAAAACATAACAAATTTAAAAAAGCAAATAATTATAAAAAAAGATTTAATTGTGTAGTAGGTAAGTACCTATCAATTTGAAATTTTAAAGCATGCTTCCAGAATCTATTTTATATAAAACTTCATAGCTGCACTATTAATAATCAAAATAGGTAAATAAGAGTAAAAAAGACAGGGGAACAAAAGAAACGTGGCTGATTCATGCACCATATGACATCTTAAAAGAAAAGACCTATTTTCTTTGATCAGTCATTCTTGTTCAAACAACATTTTTTAAATTAATTTATTGTTAAAAATTTTCAAGGCAAAGCGCACAAATTTTAATATCGATAAAATTAGTTCCATTGTTTGTTATGTTATAATAACAGTTTTGACCATTAATCACATTAAAATTGTAACGGTTTCTTGTCGGGTAGCTGGTTCGGAGATTAATCAGGGTCCAGATTAGTTAATAAGACAGCCCAATAAAAATATAAACAATTTATTTACTTTTTCAAACAGGTAATGTGTGGCAGTGTTACATAACATACAGGTACAGGTTATATGTCCGTATCTTTTACGGTTCTTAAGACAACATTTTCTATTATCTGAGAGAGAGAGAGTGTAACGGTTGCGATGCGACGTCTCTGGCTTTGGCGGCGAAACGGCGCCGGGGAATGACTAACGACTCGAGGGGGTCCCAGTTCAACACGCTGTAGGATTCCCAGGGTCAGATTGCATTCGTTCCGTCGTGTTTGCGTCGGGAGATGCACAAAACTGCAATATGTCCAGCTCAGCACGCTGTAGACAGATTGGCAGGATTATCCATTCTGAATTATGTTGATTTGCGGCCTGGCTTTTATATCCGAGAATCCTCGCTTACTGGTGACGTAGAACTGCGTATAGTTTAGTGTCGTGTGCAAATCCATGCCTCTAGACGGGAGATGGGTAGGTTTGCGTGCCGTGTGCACATTGGTGTCGTGTGTAAATCCGGAATCTTAGTAATGGAGCAGGAATTTAAAGAATGCTTCATTACACTCCCCTCTTTCTTTACAAAAAAATTTTTCAAAATTCTATCAAAGAGAAAATTTTTACTAACTTAACATCAAAATAAAGCAATGAGAAAACAAGTTACTGAACATCTTCAAACATAATAAAGAAAGAATGTTCAATTCTTTCGTATACACCTGGTATATATACGTATACATGTATGTGCATATGTAGAGAAAAACAAATTTTTAAATAACAAACAGTATGTAAAACATCTTAGAACTATGGTACAGGTAAAATAGTAAAGTAAGTGAAGTCTATAATAAAGAAATTAATAAAAGTTTATACAAACTGGTACAAAAACAAATATAGTTTTTTCTTGTGTAGTTTTTTCGCGCACTCGCTTGCCGTACACATTATTATTGTCGCGCACTTTCGGACGTCTGGGGCAGGGGGCTGATGGCGGACAGGCGGATGATGCCCGGAATCCTAGCTGCGACGGTGCCGTCGTGGTTGCAGCGCCTGAATTTCCGCTTCCGTTGCGGAGTAGGAACCGGGAGGGCTGCATCGTCGGCCTGGAAAAATGCCTGTAGGCAGGGGATAGATCTGCCTGGGGTCGGTGGCTTTGGGGGGCTGGGGCTGTCTCCGAATAGTTGGGCAAACTTATTCCTCATGGCGTGGGACAGCGGGGGAGGTGTGCCTGGGGTTGCGGACGGCGTCAGGGACCTCGTCAGGGGCGGCAACTGGGTTGGCACGTCGCTGGCTGGGGGCGGCATCAGGGCTGTCACGTGAGGCGACATCGGGGATGGCATTGGGGACAGCATCCGGAATGGCATGTCTCTGGCTGGAGGCGGCATCAGGGATGGCACGTCTCTGGCTGGGGACGGCATCAGGGTTGGCATGTTTCTGGGTATGGGTGGCATCGGGGCCGGCACGTGAGGCGGCATCGGGGGTGGCATTGGGGGCGGCATCAAGGATGGCACGTCTCTGTCTGGGGACGGCATCGGGACTGGCTGTTGCGTGAGGCTGGGGCTGTCTCCGAACAGGGCCTGGAATTTGGTCCTCATTGCCTGGGACAGCTGGGCTGGTGTGTCTGGACCTGGGGGTGGTGGTGTGTTTTCACCGTCTCTGCCTGAAGGGTGGTCTCGGGCTTCTGGCGTCGGGGGCAGGGGTGACAGCGGGGCTGGTACTTGTACCTCTGACCTCATCCTAGCGAGTGGCGGGGTTTTGGGATTGACCGCCTTGGGAGGGCTATAATAAATATATATTTTTTCGTACCCTGGTCCGGGCGGCGACATCGGGCGTGGTGGAGGCGTCGGCGTTGGATCGTCTGATTCCGGGTAGTAAGACGGAGGTGTCATCGTCCACATCTTTCGAATTGAGTGGTTTTGGTCTGACTGGACATTGGATGTGAGCGTGTGTTAATTTATGTGATTTTAGACATGCGCCGGCTTCAAATCTTTCACGTGAACGCGCTCTTTCTTTCGACCGGTGGGGGGTCTAATTTCGACGACAACTGGTGACATATTTCGTGCTACGATGTATGGGCCCGAGAATTTAGGTGCTAGTTTTGCGCTGAAATTTCGTATTGCTGAGGACAAGGGGTGTTCTCTCTTCATGACCTGGTCTCCTACACGTGGGGTCCATTCTCGGCGACGAAGGTTGTAGTGATGACTCTGTCTGGTATGCTTTAGCTAGGTTTCCTCGGACGAGTTCAAATATATCGGTCATTTTCTGTAATTTGTCTACCTGGTTTCTCGGTGTATCCTCGGTTGCGAAGTTTTCATTATGATTTTCTATGTTTAGAGAGCTGGGTAGCGTTAATTCTCTGCCGAAATTAAGCATAGCTGGTGTGAATCCCGTGGATTCGTGTCTGGACGAATTTATGGCTAATGTAAATTCCGGTAAAAATTGGTCCCATTTTCGGTGGTCATTCTCGGTGTATTGGGCAATCATAGTCTTTATTACTTTGTTTGTCCTCTCTACTGGATTGCATTGTGGTGAATACGGCGGTGTGGTACGTTGTGTAACTCCGTATTCGGACAACAGAGAAGTGAATTCATTGCTAGTAAACTGTCTCGCGTTATCAGTAATTATGTAGTTTGGACACCCAAATCGGGCAATTATCTTCTCCTTTAGTGCTTTGCCAATGGCGGCCGCTGTTGCCTTTCTTACTGGGTGGCATTCTACCCATTTGGTGAATCTATCTTGGAATACGATGAGGTTATTGTTGCCCTTGCTAGACCTCGGGAGTGGTCCGACAACGTCGATACTAACAGTATCCCAACATCCATTTATTTTCGGGAATTGCATTTTTCCTGCGGTTTGTTGTTGAGATGATTTGTATTTTTGACAGTTCGGGCAGTGTCTTACGTACTTGGCAATATCTCTATACATTCTAGGCCAGTAATATTTATCGGCGATACGGGTAATAGTTTTTTATATTCCAAGGTGTCCTGCACATGGTGCATCGTGATTTTCTATCAGGATTTGTTTGCGTTGAGGTTGCGGAATACAAAGTTTCCAGGGGTTGGAAAATTCGGGGTCTGTAAAATTGTTACTGCTCCATATATGGCGGTACAGGTTTCCGTCTATAATGCAGTAATCTGGTTTTCTTTCGGGTTTATTTTGTACCAGTCTAACGGTATCTTTGTACCAAGCACAATTCTCTGTATTTTCGATCAAGAAAATTCCTTCTTCTGAGTTATTTTTTTCCTCGGTCATGATTGGCTGGCGCGAGAGTGCGTCTGCTACTTTATTCAAAACTCCCTTTCTGTATTTTATTTCGAAGTCATATTGTTGCAATTCCATTACCCATCGAGCCAGGCGTCCATTTGTGGGGTTTGTGGAATATAGCCATTTTAAGCTCTGGTGATCTGTTACAACGACGAAATGATATCCCTGTATGTAATTTATATGCTTCCGTATGGCAAACAAGATGGAGGCACATTCTAGTTCTACGGCTGACATCTTCTTTTCAACGTCTGATAAAGAGCGACTTGCGTAAGCTATAATATGATCCTGATTATCGATTTTTTGTAAGAGCGCCGAGCCAAGTCCTTGTGTCGACGCGTCTGTCTGGAGGTAAAAAGTTTTCGTAAAATCAGGGCAGCTGAGTACAGGGGCAGTTGTTAGTGCAGTTTTTAGTTTTGTGAAAGCTTCTTCTTCAACTGGTGTCCATTTCCAGCGCGTGTGTTTCCTCAACAATTTATTTAGGGGTGCGGCAGTGTCCGAATACGATTTTATGAATCTTCTATACCAGGATGTCATGCCAAGGAAGCGTCGTAATTGTTTAACGTTCTTTGGGGGCTGGATTGTCACAATGGCACTCACTTTTTCAGGGTCTGTCTTAATGCCTTGTTCGCTCACCAGGTGTCCTAAATATCTTAGTTCTTTTCTGCAAAAGTTACATTTGTCTGGGTTTAACTGTAGATTCGCATTTTTTAAATGCTCGAATATTTCTTGTAAGTGTTGTAAATGTTCGTTAAACGTCTTGCTGACTATGACGATGTCATCTAGGTACGCAAATGCGTATGTCATATCAGGGGTTATAATCTGGTCCAGGAGTCTTTGAAATGTACTGGGAGCCGAATGGAGGCCAAAAGGTAAAACTTTGAATTGAAATAATCCTCTTCCGGGTACTGTAAATGCGGTTATCGGCTTACTATCGTCAGTCAAAGATATTTGCCAATAACTGGAGCGTAAATCCAAAGTAGATATGAAGCGGGCTTCCCGTAATTTGTCTAAAATGGCGTTGATAAAGGGTATTGGGTAAGCATCTTTTATTGAAACTTCGTTTACTTTCCGGAAGTCTATGCAGAATCTATATTTGTTATCCTTTTTCTTTACCATAACCACTGGGGAGTTCCACGGGCTTTTAGACGGTTCTACTATACCTTCTTCCAACATCTTATCCAATTCTGTATTAACAATTTCCTGCATGGCCGGGTTTAAAGGTCGGTACCTTTGTTTAATCGGTGTGTCTTCCAGGAGTCTTATTTTGTGTTGTGTTAGTGGGGTAACACCTTGAACTGTGTCAAATTTTTGAAGTTCCACTTGTAAGAAATTTGACAGTATCTGTTTTTCGTCTACTGAGGGTTGAATCAGGGCGGTATTTGTTCTTCTATCTTGTGATTAAAATCTATCGAATTTCCCATTATTTGGCCCTTTTGTAAATTAAAATCGAGGATAACTTGACGTTTTATTAGGAAATCCATGCCCAAAATAATATCACAACTTAGATTTGGTAAGTAAAAGAAATTATCGGTTAATTTTAGTCCCGTTGTGTAGTAATTTAATTTGAACTCCCTGTTAGTTTGTGTTTCGGTTCCATCTGCCAGTTTGATATTTCGTTGGATACGGTTTATTTCTAATAAATTTGATTTGCACTTTGTGCATACAGCGTCACCTATGTACGAGCGGGCGGACCCTGTGTCTATAATAGCTGTGAAATTGTAGTTTCCTATTTGTATTGGGATCTTTGGTCGTACTTCGTTTGTAGACGCGGGAGGAATTGTACTTACCGACTGGGTTGTCCGCGTGTCAACGCAGTCGTTCTTTCGTTTCCCTGGAGCCTATTATTGCAATGACAGTCGCGGGAGAATATGCCTAGTCGTCCGCAGCGGGAACAAAACATCTTTGGTGGATTATTACAATACCAGCGGGTGTGATCTAGTGATGCAGATATTCGGATGATTTCGGTACTCGGATTACACGGAATCGGATGACAAGAATATTCGGATTAATCATCCGATGTCGAATTAAATTTTCACTATAGGTGATATCGCGATTTTTCAATCACTCTGTCAACAGGAATTGCGATCGTGGGTAAAGCGAATGCAAGTGACACTGTTGTTAGTAATTTTTCTCCCCAGATCTCATAATCGATGAGCGGGGGGGGAGAAATCTAAAAAACATTTTATCATCCAAGTGCACGATTGACAGTTGTTTTTTGTTTTGTACTTAAAATTAATCCGAGTATATTTTATTCGGATGAAATTTTAATACTCGGAATCAAGCGAGTATTTCGATACTCGGATTAACCGAGTATTTTAATTCGAATTCGCCCAACACTAGTGTGATCGGGACTTCCACAGCGCCAGCAGCTTGTATTTTTATTATAGTTTTCGAGTACGGAGTGCGTGGGATTTATTGTTTGTGTATCTCTACTGTTTTGTGCATTCCTGGGGGCGGCCTGTTCCCTAGAGTAATTTTGGGTGGTTGGCATATTGTAGTTTTGTGCGTTATTTCTATAATTATATCTGTAATTTGGTGTCTGGTAACCTCTAGCTTGTGTGGTATTATAATCTAACTTCGGCGTGCCTGTTTGTAATATCTTTTTAGCGGTTTTTTCCTCCTGACAAACGGTTTCATGTTCTCCTGCCAGAGTTACAAGTTGATCAAGTGTCTGGAAATCGGTGCGTTTAATGTATTTTCGGTACTCTGGCTTTAAATTTGAATATATTCGGTATAGTGTTTGTTCTGGGGTTACATTTGTAAGTCTACGTAGTAGAGTCTGGATTGCTACTACATAATCTTTTACATTTTCATTTTCTTTTTGTATTCGAAGTCTGGCTTCATCTTCCAGTTTTAAGTGGTAATCGGAGGGTGCGTAAAACTTTGTTAGTTTTGTGACAAATTGATTCCACGTAGTCCAGGATGTTTTGTTATTTCTGTACCATAATAATGCATCACCTTGTAGTAGTTCGGGTAGGGCTCTTAGCATTTGTTCCTGAGTAAAATTATAGCCGGTCTGTAGTTCTTCAATACGTTCTAAAAACGAGAAAACATCTTTTTGCCGTCGAAATGAACGTTCCATTTGCGGATTTCTGTCAAAACTGCGCCCAGGGGTGTTTGTGCGACGTATAACATCTGATCAGGTGAACTCATTTGTGTTGGCGGGGGGCTTATTTGGGGAGTTGTTACTTTCTTGGGCGGCTCACTTTTAATACAGCTTTTTAGCCTGCTGCGAAGTTCTTCGACAGTTCCGGTTGTCGTTGCGCCGTACTTGGATAATTCTGTCTGCAACTCGTCTTTTTTTAATTTGTAGATCCATCCTACTGTGGTGTCCGCGACTTCTAGCCCATAAGCACCTTCTGAGTCTGACAGACCCATTTTAAATAAATCCTTTGACTTTAATTATGTAGAAGTATTTGTAATATTTATTTCTCTATAAATATACTTGGAATATCTTTATGTCTCTCTCTCATTCGTGAACGTCTCTTTTGGGCTATCTGGAATAAACTAAAGTCTCAAAATGTACTCGGGCGCCAAATTATGTAACGGTTTCTTGTCGGGTAGCTGGTTCGGAGATTAATCAGGGTCCAGATTAGTTAATAAGACAGCCCAATAAAAATATAAACAATTTATTTACTTTTTCAAACAGGTAATGTGTGGCAGTGTTACATAACATACAGGTACAGGTTATATGTCCGTATCTTTTACGGTTCTTAAGACAACATTTTCTATTATCTGAGAGAGAGAGTGTAACGGTTGCGATGCGACGTCTCTGGCTTTGGCGGCGAAACGGCGCCGGGGAATGACTAACGACTCGAGGGGGTCCCAGTTCAACACGCTGTAGGATTCCCAGGGTCAGATTGCATTCGTTCCGTCGTGTTTGCGTCGGGAGATGCACAAAACTGCAATATGTCCAGCTCAGCACGCTGTAGACAGATTGGCAGGATTATCCATTCTGAATTATGTTGATTTGCGGCCTGGCTTTTATATCCGAGAATCCTCGCTTACTGGTGACGTAGAACTGCGTATAGTTTAGTGTCGTGTGCAAATCCATGCCTCTAGACGGGAGATGGGTAGGTTTGCGTGCCGTGTGCACATTGGTGTCGTGTGTAAATCCGGAATCTTAGTAATGGAGCAGGAATTTAAAGAATGCTTCATTACAAAATAAACCGCTGCCCAAGGAATCACTACTTCCACATCCAGATTTTCTATCCAAGTCACTCACAACGAAAAAATTTTGTATGTGGAAATAATTGCTTATGGAACTTTAATAATATAATATTTGAAATCCTCTACCCCAAAAACCTATAAAACGATACCCCACATCGGTAGTGGGTGGGGGTGGTGCTAGGGAGTGGTAGTGGGGGTGGATGAAGTAAAAAAATATTTTGAGGTTTCTGGTTCTTGTACACGCATACTAAATCACAATTTTTTTTCATATCCTTTAATAATGGGGTGGGGGTGGTAATGGGGGTGGCTAATGCCAAAAATTTTTTTGAGACCTTAGCTTCTCTTTAATATACTAAATACTAATTTTCTGGACTCTTACCTGCTTAATTTACCTATTTACCCCAAATTTACCCCAATTTACCCCCAACCCTTCGATGGAACAAGATGAAAATATAATCTAGTTCCAGATAACGTTAAAATACATACGTGTACCAAATTTCAAGTCAATATCTTAAACGGTTCCAGAGTAAACGTGCGCACAAAAAAAAGTTACAGACCGACAGACCGACAGACAGAATTTTTTTTTTTCGCTCAAACTTAAAATCTCGACGTTTCATGACATTCTAAGCCTATTTGAACAATAAAAATTTTTAAAAATTTTTTTGTCGTTACTATACTTCCACTGGATGTGGAAGTAATATTACATTTGTCATAAAATTGAATTTGAAACAGTGCAATTTTACATATGCCGTAAAACGAATCTGACGTTACGATATTCATTGACGACATGGATGTATAGGCTAGTGCCAAAGCGGATTTTGAATGGTAAAAAAAAGAAAATTATTAACAGGCAAGGACCAGCCGGGGAATTTAGTTAAGGTTATAAAGAAGAGAAAAAACAAAAATTAAACACGAGATAATGTGAAATCGTGTTGGTTGAAAGTGTTTTTTTGCGATATTCGGCGAAACGTGACCTCCTAGCGAAAAATGTCCTTCACAAAAGTTGTAGATATTAAAAAAATCTAAAACTTTCATATAAGGCATTTTTCATCATAACCTCAAATTTTCCGAGAAAATGGCGGAAACCCGATATTTCGGTTTTTTATTTTTCTCTCGTAAAAATTATTCAATTTACATGAAGTTTTGTGAAAGTATACTTTTTTTGCATTGACTAAGCATGATGTTTTTGGAATCTGGGAAAGAAGTAGTTTCCGAGATATTTACATTTTTCGAAAAAAAAAACCCAAATCTTCCACGGATAACCTTATTGGTATTTTTTTCGATTTCAATATTCTATCTGGGATCGTTTCAACCGTTGAAATGGTCTATACATGTTAATGATTTATTTTTCATGAAACCGCTTAATATTGAGAAAAACCAAAAAAATGACTTTTTGGATCACGAATTTTTCAATATTACATGTATATTATTTTTAATATTTTTTGATTATTTATGTAAATAATGGATTAAATGTCAATGACAAAATTTACTTCAATGTAATATTACTAAAGTTGAATGAATTTAATTGAAGAAAGTGGGCAAAAACATTCTGAAACTTAAATTTTTCATGGCAATGCACCGTACGCACTGAAAGTCGTATAGTCAGTCACGAACTCATTAAAAAAAATAATTCATTTTGCAATTTTTTTTTAGGTAAATACATTTTTACCTAAAAAAATTTGCAAAATGAATAATTTTTTTTTAATGAGTTCGTGAAAGTGAATAGAATAATATCCTGAAAAGTTTACATTTCGCTAGGATGCAGAACATAAAAAAAGTGAAAAAAAAATTTTTTTCATCCAATTTTTCAAAATTTTGAAATTAAGTCAAGCTAGAAAAAATAAAAATTACAGATGGATAGATCACGTATTTATGAACAAAAAATGTCCTAACAAAATTTATCGCTAAAGCCACGGTTTTCCCGGAAGAAAATAGTCAAGTGTAACGTTATAACTCAGAGCGAGATACATGCGTGCGCGCGTTTGAACACGCATGACTGTGACACAAGCAAAGGATAGATTCGGAAAATATACTTATATATATTATCAAGGCCGAACGCAATCGTCGCAATAAAAAATATAATAAAAAATAAAAGCCATTCAAAAAAATTCTTTCTTCATTGATAACTGTTAAAATAGTATATTGTGTATTTAGGTGTGAAAGCAATACATTCCCGGACGACGATGCAAGTTGTTGGCCGAGGCGCTAGCCGAGGCCAACAAGCATCGAAGTCCGGGAATGTGCTTTCACACCGAAGTACACATACTATTTTTTCTGAAATCACAATGAATATTATTATAAATTAAGGAATTTGTATTAATGCATAATTTTTCTTCATTACAATCTAACTCTTTACTAATAAATGCAATTTTAATGTGAGTTGGTTTGTCTGCATGTATGTATTTACTGTCTAAAATATACACAAAAAAACCGTACGGGAATGTTACTTTCCCGGCCTTTACTTTCCCGGCCTAGGCCGGGAAAGTAACATTCCCGTACGGCTTTGTTGATCGTTGCTTGACAACGGATCTTTTCCGGTCTGTTTTCTGATAGTTTCTTAGCAACAGACTAAAATACTGGAATTGTGCATTTTTCGATCTGAAATCGCGCCGAAAATGTCTACATTGCCGATCGATTTCAGAAAAAGTATGTACGCTTCACGATTATTATGGTTTATTAAGTTGTAGTAAAGTACATCTCAAATCATTTTAATTTCCTTGCTTGATGATTTTCTTGATAAATAAACAGTGTCCCAGGATAGATGTAACAAGAGGTGTAATGGACTAAAAATTTTGGAATTTTGGAATTTTGGAATGGTATTTGGGGATTGAGTCCTGCTTGTTGTAAAACTAAAGTATACCAAAAATGACTTGATTTGATGTTCTACAGGGTGTTTTTTAAGCAAAGTTGTAAAAATCACCACTAATAAAGTACCTTTATTTTTCAAAATATGAAAAAATTCCACTAAGAAAAGTTATATAGAATGCAATTTTATACCTCTGTACCAAGTTTCAGGAATAAAAAATTATTTTTTTGAAACTTCCCATTTTTTCAATAAATTAGTATTTTATTTTGAACCATTCAATTAAAACTGCATAGAAATTATTTTTTGTGAATTAATATTTAAAGTTATGTAGAAGCTAAAAGTAGGCTATGAGAAAAGCAGTGGATACACATTTATCATTTATTATTGACATATCTACAAAAAATGGGAAGTTTCAAAAAAATAATTTTATATTCCTGAAATTTGGTATAGCGGTATAAAATTGCATTCTAAATAACTTTTCTTAGTGGAATTTTTTCATATTTTGAAAAATAAAGGTACTTTATTAGTGGTGATTTTTACAACTTTGCTTATAGAACACCCTGTAGAACACCAAATCAAGTCATTTTTGGTATACTTTAGTTTTACAACAAGCAGGACTCAATCCCCAAATACCATTCCAAAATACCAAAATTTTTGGTCCATCACACCTCTTGTTACATCTATCCTGGGACACACTGTATATATTGGAGGCTGTAACTTGCCGAGAAATTGACTCATTGGAAAAAATAAAATGTCACTATTTCGGAAAAAATGTATACTTTTCGAATGTTCAAACACAAATTCGTTTACTTGTATGCATTATTTCGAAAATATGATCAATCAGATCATGACACGAAATTTCGATTTTCACGATCTCATCCTTATAACTATGATAATATCTTTGATTGTTTTGAATATAAATTCTGGAACTTCTCCAATACATTAACAAATGTATAAGGAATCCATTGCATATAGCTGAAATGTGGATAGGTATAACTGTAATAAATATAATACAATAAAGGCACGTAAAAATTCATGGGAGCGATTCAGGGGCCATGTATGGTGTCTGTGTATGTGTTCATAATTATATATTTTTCCTCCATACTCACTATTTATCCTCCTATTCACTAAGAAAAATGTTAAAAATGTGTAATTGTTAGAACAGCTGAAATTTTTAGAGGTTCCATAGTATACATTTAACCGTGCGCTTGGCCACGCAGAGTGACAAAGTTACTTAACTATTATTTTCCAGGAATGCCGTGGCTTTAGCGATAAATTTTATTAGAACATTTTTTGTTCAGAAATACGTGGTCTATCCACATGTATTTTTTATTTTTCCCACCCAGAATTAATTTCAAAATTAAAGAAAAATGAATGAAAAAATTTTTTTTTCACTTTTTTTTATGTTCTGCATCCGAGCGGAATGTAAACTCTTCCGAATATTATTCTATACACTTTCACGAGCTCATTCAAAAATATATATATTCATTTTGCAAATTTTTGTATGTAAATACCTTCATCGACTGGGCTATACGACTTTCAGTACGTACGGTGCATTGCCATGAAAAACTTAAGTTTCAGAATGTCTTTGCCCCCTTTCTTCAATTAAATTCATTCTACTTTAGTAATATTGCATTGAAGTAAATTCTGTCATTGAAATTTAATCCATTATTTACTTAAATAATAAAAAAATATTGAAAATAATATATAATATTGAAAAATTCGTGATCCGAAAAGTCACTTTTTTTGTTTTTCTCAATTTTAAGCGGTTTCATGAAAAATAAACCATCAACATCAATAGACCATTTAAAAGTAGACATTTGAACGGTTAAAATGAGCCCAGATAGAATATTGAAATCGAAAAAAACACCAATAAAGTTTTGCGTGGACGATTTGGTTCTTTTTTTTTTTTTCGAAAAATGTAAATATCTCGGAAACTACTTCTTTCCCAGATTCCAAAAAAATCATGCTTATTCAATGCAAAAAAGTATACTTTCACAAAGTTTCATGTAAATGAAATTATTTTTTTGCCAAATGCAACATATTTCGATGAGATTAATCACCAAAATTGTTATTATAACCACAGGAGAATTTAATTTCATAGATATTAAAAAAATTAAAAATTTGTGTGCGTTCTTAATTGAGAATCAACGTTGTAGACTAGACTACGCAGCTACATACGCAGAGCTACTCAATTATTCTGATACCATTTACACTTACATTGGAGTTGACGTCATCTGTTGACTAGTTATATCGCTGAGCGTGCATGCGTGCAATGGTTGCGTTCATCACGCAGTAGCGCTAACTAAGCGATCACCTTATCATTTACGTCATTGATCAGTTGTGAGCTGAACGGTGTATTCTGTCACTATTACACATGATAGACAGAGAGCAGCTGTAATCTGAATTAGCATGCAAAGTATTAGTTGGGATTATTAGTACCGCAACAACTTTATCCAGTTTAAATAAAGAATAGTTTAATATAGCCTCAGTGTCGAAAGCTTGATTTATTTGGACACTAATATCAAAAAAAATAGTATATTACGTAATGAGTGATGTAAGAAGCATATTACGCATGAATGGAAAAGTTACGCACGATGCCGCGTAGCGGCGAGTGCGTAATTCCATGAGTGCGTAATTGCCTTACAACTCGAATTATGTACTATACTTTACCTACGATCGTATTTATTTAGTTATTTAGTAAAATCTGGATTTAGTTTACTAGTCAACAATATTATTCAACAAATATTATGTCAGTTTTGACAGCGTTTGAAAATTAAGTAGGCGCATTTGTTTTTTTAAACCCAGCGTCAGCGATATAAGCCACCTATAATTGCGTGTCCCGTGCGTTTTGTTTACCGTGCGATTTGTTTACAGAGCGTTTTGTTTACAATATGTAAAATTCAACTTACATAGATGGCAGGTAGTGTGTTTTTTACTATTTACAGTAGTGATCGTAGGTAAATAATATTTCATAATCTTCACATTCCTAAATAATTTCCAATTTTCTTGGTTCATTTTTGTGTGACCTTCCGATTAGCCGGCACAGACAGAGAATGTTTGTTTAGATTTTTATGTTAATGGATAAGACAGATGTTGTGTTTATGTCTAATTTTTTCAAATTCAAATAACTGATCAGTGATCACGGATCATGAATGAAATTAATTTATAATGTACGCTAGCGCTGTGCGTAACCTGAGACATGACGTCATACGTTGTTTGTGCGCCTAACGGATTTAAACTTTAATGTTGAATACCGTCTGTAAAAGAAAAAAATAAGAAAAAATCCTTTACACACTGTGTTTTGCATTAAGTAAAGATTCTAAAAATGCCAAAATTATATTTTGTGCAAGAGGCCTATTTTGCGGCAGCAAGAATTTGCAGTTATTTAGCTATAGCAGCTACCGCGGAAACCTTGCAATAAGTTTGCGAGAGCGTTGTAAAAGTCAAAGTGGTAAAGTTCACTCCATTTTTATACCGCACATAAAAAAACTCAAAGCTGTCAACCGAGCTCATATAAGAGGAGACCGGGGCATGCTTTGTTTTTCTACACTATATTAAATAATAAATATAATGTATTACTTAATAGATAAAACATCACTAGTCTTATGTAAAGTTTGTTCTGGCGTGATTAAAGATAGGAAATAAACGGAAACACGCCTCATTTAATTAAGATTTCTAACTCTCGTGATATAGTTGCGCGAATCATCCCTAACTAGAACGCCGTGGAGTTTATTGTCGGCGTTAATACCGGAGTAACAGAGAAATAGAGCCGTACTTTGAATCTGCCAATGTCGCGAAGGACGGGCAATGCGTTCACCGATGCATAAGGTATTCCTATCTTGACGCAAAACAGACTAAGGTTTTTTGATTTGCCAGAAACGTCATTAAGTTTCTACCGAAAACACGATTTTTAAATCTCTAGTATTATTTTGTTCATTCTAATACGCAAAAATTTGAAATATGCTCTGTATTACTCTTGTCAACATGTAATAGCGCGGACTGATATTTTTATGCCCGGTTTTTATGGCCTCTTTTAGCTGTAGCCATTTGGCTGGCGATAGAACCAGATTTCCATTGAGCTGTATATTTTTGGAACTACATATAATAAACAATTTGCGTCTTGTGCCAGACAGACCAGAACAGCAAACGTGGAGGCATGGTTTAAGACTGGAATCGATCGAACTCGCTTTTAAATAGCATATTTTACTCTAGTTATAATGGTATCCAAGAAATATTTGACAAATGAAGATTTGCTCGATATTCTGATGAACTGTGATGGCGAGAATAAGCGTTTTAATGACAATGTGGATGAAAATGACTGGGGAAATGGTTCACGAGGTAAAGGCAAGGAATGTTTAGTAGAGGAGAGTGAAAATAATTTATTGTCTGATAACGAGGAATGTTCGGATGATGAAAATGATGCTACCTTGACTTTATCTAATATTGAATTTAGGTACCGGATCCATACGAACACGCAAACGCTTCCCGCCCCGGTCTGACGGGTAAAACGCTCTGAGCGACTGCGGTCCTGAAAGGGTTAATAGACATTATTGGATACCAATGTCAAAATCGATGCGTATACTTCATTGTACATGTACTTATAATAAAGGTGCGTGGTTCGGCAAACCACGCGCCGTGTAACGGCGCCTAAAAGGCGGTCCTACGCGATCCTACACAAATCTTAATTAGCGGCTTTGACTCGCCAAACTTTACCGACACCTAGATGGAAGACGCGAGCCGACGCGAGCAACGTCTCCCGAGTCGCAAGCCATGCCAAGTTAACTGCACCGTTTATGCACCGTGTAACTGCACCTTAAAAATATCAAGACGATTTTGTCGACAAATCGTGCATAAAAAGCATGCGGTTATCACTTTTTCGTTAAATGTGTGTGTGATACTTCTGTATGTTCGATGCGCTTCAGAAATATTCTATCTTTACAGAACTAAGAATTATAAGTTTTATGTATTTCATCAGAAAAACGTTCAATATTACTTAGGTACTTTTTAATGTTATGTCCACTAGATAATATTACAACACTTCTTTATTACAAAAATTAAATTAAATATCATAAATTTAAAGAAATAAGTATTGCCCTTCTCGGCTCTCGTCGTGTACAGGAAACATGGCCGCTAAATGCAGCGGGCTGATATGTGTAAAAGGAATTAAAATAAGAGCTATTGAGTATGAATAAAATGAAATCAAAAAAAGGTAGAGCAACATACCAACACCACCTAAATTTAGGTGGTGTTGAACATACACGTTTAAAAGAACAAGTAATATTGAAAGTTGTAACAGCCTTTTACCACTAATGTCAAAAGCGCCTTTTTTTACAATTGTGGTCCTGATTTGTTTTCAACTAGCTGAGACAAAAGTCTAAGCATTGGAGAATAACTAGTCCAAATTTCAAGAAGAAATATCGATGCAAGTAGATTATTTATTTTTTTATGAAAATGTTATATATTTCATCTATTGTAATAATTCGTTTGCCGTTTTTGGTTCGATAAAGAATTATTTATTATTATAAGTTATTTGAATTTGTTTACAATCATAATTTTGAAAATTAAAAACACATTTAAAACGAAACGATTTAAGTGAAGACATAATTTTTTCTTCTTAATACATGTAAAAATATACATTTTGAAAAAAAAAGTCTTCCTACGTATCGATGCACTTAAACAATAAGCAATGGATATTTCGAAATAATTATTGGTTTTTAGCCGTTTGAATAAATAATTGGGGCTAAGATTTGGCACCAAGGTTTAGTTCAATAAGGGGCATAGTTCCACCAACTTTTGTTAAAATTGATGCATTATTGCGCTATCTCTCTTAAATTGTCAGAAAACGCAATTTTTTGTCGTTTTTATTTTTTTACAAATTAACAAATTATCACAGGTTTCTTCATAGGCCTACTCTTGTTCATAATTTTATTTCGAACAATTTTGGTATTTTTATTTTTGCAATACGATTTCTAAGACCGGGGAGATAATAAGAAAAATAACAGAAAATTTCTGTTCAAAAAAAAAAATGTTAAAATTTTACAAGAAGCAATGAACCGATTTAATTCAAAACTGCTCATAGCACTTTTATTATATCTACAACAAATTAAAATAATAAAATACCTGCAGCCAGAGAATTATTTATTCCCCCATTTTGACTCCACAACTACTAACTTATTTTAACTCTTTTTGTTAGCACTCCAAAGTTTTTGGTTATTGTTGCTTTGTTTTACTTTTGAAGTAGGAGGCGGCCTTTTAGATTTTCCACACCAGCGGCCAAATCTTTAGAGACGGCCCTGACGAAGGGTCTATATGGAATTTTCGAAAAGAAAAAGAGTTTTTTTTTTATATGAATGAAGGTTTTAAGTAGACGAGATTTCCTAGGGTAAGTATACTACATTTGACCATGCACTGTTGAAGTTGATAGGTTGTTAAAAACTTAGAGATCAATTATCTCAAGGGACGAGCGTAGAAGCGTCTTGACTGTGCTGTGAAGCAACGTTCAGCGCGGTTAGTACTTGGATGGGTGAAATCCATCTTATAGTAGAGTAAAATCTGGAAGTAAAGTCGCTTAGTTTTCGAGAAAAAAAAACCGGCGTAGAACCAAACCAGACTTAGTGGGATTCTTTAGTAAGATAATCGTGTACACGAAATCGTTTTTTACGACATTTTTCGGTGGTCGAGAACTTTTTTATTTCGGAAAAACTCAAAAAAATAGATTTTTAATGAAATATGTTTTTTAACGTCTCCACCGCTATATCTCTGAAAATATTTGTGCTATCAATCTATTTTTTTTTTTTAGATTAAAGTAGACACAATAGCGCTTCGAACAACGTCCCACGTGAACCCGATTTATTTTTTTTTAAGTTGGTAAAATAATAGGAAACTCAAACTTGTTATTTTCAGTAGCGTAATTTTAGGCAATCGAGAAAAAAGTTTATTTATCAAAATTTGTATATACATGCTGCGTACAAATTGAAGCCAATAGTTGAAAAAAGTTTTTAGGATAAAAATTGTTCATGTCCTGTTTATAGTATTGAGTCAGCGATTTTTTTTAACGGGCCAAAGTCTTATTCTTGCGCGCTCGGCTGTAGCAAGCCTGCCGACTGCAACGATCTGATGATCCCGGTCGGGGTGTATATAGTAGTTTAACTCATATCAATAGGTACAAAACCAGTAGTGATCAAAAGCATCTAGGGGATCAATATTATTGTTCAATATTTCATATATTGTACAGTACTATTGATCATATGTTGTTAATATTAAGAAATTGTATAATAAATATTAAATAGTCTCCTTTTAATAATAAAAAGACAGGTGGTAGTAGTACAGTACCTAGAGGTAAAAAATATGCAAAACTTCGAAATAATGTCATATTGAACGGATTTCGTTCATTTTTGGCAGTATAATAGTAAATGTTTCACAGAAAAGTTTCTATATTGAGCGGGGGCTTGTTAATTTATTTATATGTTTTAAGTGCCACCCCCTTTGAGGGGGTGGCACTTAAAAATATATATGAAGTACAATCATATTTTAAGAAGAAAAGGTTCTATGCAATTTTTCACATAAATTAATAGTTTTTAAGTTATAACGACTTCAAAATTGCGATTTTAGATTAAAAAAAGGTATTTCTAAACGGCTTTCGTCAAGTATCTCAAAAAGTATTACTTTATCGAAAAAATGTTATAGACCAATTACAGAAAGTATAAACTGGAAATTAATTATATTTTTTGTTTATTGATATATTGATATTTAGGATTAATATCTTCGGAGATATTTAAGTTTACATTTGGCATCCAAGTGTTCATAAGATAACTATTTAGAGTGAGAGTTAAATATCTCAGAAACTGTGACACCTACGCCAAGGATACTAATAGTTACAATAATAGGTTATTAATTAAGCTCTTAACTGTTTTTTTATTTGTTTATGTAGCATAAAAAACAAAGAAGTTATGACCGAAGCAATGTCCGTCTACACATTATTTTAATAACAACGTCGCCATTTTGTTACTGTAATTAGCCAGTAATTAAAAAAAAAAATTCAAACACGGTTTCTCATTAATATACAGCATGACGTAGATGCTCAAAAATTTTTTGGTTCGTATACAGCACTTGCTTTAGAAAAAATACAGTTTAAACTATAAAGGTATTTTCGATAAAACGTATTTTTTTTTTTTTCTATTTAAAATATCTCAATAAATATTAGTTTTGTTCAAAAATGTGTAGAGACCAAAAATAAGCTCATAAACCAATAATGAATTTCGCTTGTTTATTTATTTACATAGATTTAATAGTTTCGGAGATATGAGTTTACAAATGGCATCCGAACGTTCATAAGGCGAAAAATGCAGTTTAAATGTTAAATATCTCAGAAATTGTGACGCATGCTAAGAAAAGAAATTAAAGACAATTAATTGCGCTTTCAAATTATTTTTTACCCCTTTTGTTACTCTAATTAGCCAATAATTTAAAAAAAATATCTCAAATACAGTTTTTCGTTAAAATGTAGCATTACCTAAATACTCAAATTCTTTTTTGCTCATTTAAAGCACTTGCTTTAGAAAAGCAAGCATTTTAAACGTTAAAGGTAATTTCGAAACCCTTGGATACCAAATATAAACTTAAATATTTCCGAAATTATTAATCCTACATCAATAAACAAAAAATATAATTAATTTCCAGTTTGTAGGGTGCTTTCTGTAATTGGTCTATAACATTTTCTCGATAAAGTAATACTTTTCGAGATACTTGACGAAAGCCGTTTGAAAATACCTTTTTTAAAAGCTTTTATTTTAAGCTAAAATCGCAATTTTGAAGTCGTTATAACTTAAAAACTATCAATTTATGTGAAAAATTACATGGAACCTTTTCTTCTCAAAATTTGATTCTATTTCAGCTCCAATAAATATATATATTTTTTAAGTGCCACCACCTGAGAGGAGGTGGCACATTTTTTATGAATGATATCTAATTTTTTAGATGACAGTTAGCAACTCCACCCCAACCTAGAATGCCATATATTAATCTAGATTCAACTAACGCTACTTCTACGCGACTAAACTGACTAAACCTGCATGCGAGGTGTATTAATTGCGTCCCAATGTCGCGTTTAGCGCTGATAAAAAAAATTGCTGTTGCCAAACGGTACACTTTAGGAAAAAACATATTTTTTCAAAAACTTTTGTGATTATTGGGCTTTATTTTCTTCGCTGCATGTATGCAAATATTTTCAAAAATAAAAAAGTTTATCGATTGGTGAAGATTTCAATACACAAAATATGTATTTTTAGTTTATTTGATTTTTAGAGAAATGAAAGTGCGAATTGTGCCCAAACCGTTTATATTGGTAAAAGCGCTACAGTGTGTGCTTTAATTTGACACAAAACAAATTTCGGTACCTTTAATAGTTTTAAAGATATGGCGGTGGAAACAAAAAAAAACAATTTTCTTTAAAAATACATTTTTTTCACTTTTTATGGATTTAAAAAGTTCGAGACCACAAAAAAATGTCGTAAAATATGATTTCATATGCCCGGTGACATACTCAAAGGAACCTAATATGTTTGACCTGGTTCTACGCCAAAAAACGACACGATAGACTTGCGAAATCGCTGCTCTATTAGGAAACACAGCGATCTCGTCCCACCTTCTAGCGACTTGTATATCAGAGTATACGCGAAAGCTATGTAATTTCAAGACGAGTATTACGTAGTGGATATATCATCCTTCGGAGTGAATGTAAAGCAAGCGGTCCCTTGTCTATTAAATGTTAGACAAGTAAAAGACCCCTACTCTTCTCAAGAGAAGAGGTTTGGCAAAATTTCCAAGTTGGGGGTAGCTTGTCTCCTGGCGTCGGTGATAGGCTTGGTAGCGGAAATAGGCCGACGTTAAATAAATAGTTTAAAAAAAAACTCAAAATCACTTTGTTGCTACATAGACCCTTCATCCGCTTGTGTCTTCAATTGTGGAAACGAAAGAGGTGAATGACATAAAGATATATTTAAAGCTGAATTGTTTTGGTTACTAATTTACATAATATTTAACGTGAATTGGCTATTGTTGCAGAAGCCAATTCGCAGCACAAACGTAAAAAATATAGTTTAGCTACCTAATCGCATTTTTTTAGCCTTAAAGTATATAGTATAACCAATAAAGAGTCATTACTATTTGTTCCAGCTGCTACTCAACTCTAGAAGGCATATTGCAGCTGGTCAGAAATCTAAATAGCATTTACAGTCATTTGATTGTTTAATTTTTTGTTACGGCAACGTTATAGTAGTAAAAATATTTGGAATAAAAGCCGTTGAGTTTTCACAGCCAAAGCTTAATGGTCCACACTTTTCTAGTTGGGTACGATTTTAACTTCAGTACGTAAGTTTATATTTTTCGCATCCACGAAATAGATAATTTTATACAAGCCGCCGCTATATGTAAAGAAACGGTTAATTTAAGGTGGCAGGTATATGTTAATAACACACTATATTTTGGAGTCGTGTGAAGTGCGATATCGTGTTTTTTCATCCAAAAATCATAGTAACTGAATAGTTATTGCGATTTTTTAATATCACTGAAGTGTGAAGTGATCATGATTTCCATGCATAACGAAATCAAATTTACGGGGGTAATGGGGTAATTACCCCCCCCCCCCCAAGGTTCTGTTTGCCATCAACTTTCGTTTTATAATTTTTATTATTTTATTTTATATTTTTTAATATATAATCGAATGCAAAAGTGGACTCAAAGAGTCTAAGTTACATGCATGTGATATTCAACGGAAAATCACGATCATAGCATTGTAGCAACTTTAATAACAGTTCGTGAAATTTGGGATCTAGTTATCATATATGGACTCCAAGTAGAACTCATCGGTCCCGGAACTCAATGCACATAGCTCGGCAATTTCAGCTGATCTAACCACAGAATTAACAGAAATACTGCAAATTCTTTTTATTTTTTTAAATGTAAGAAATGTAAATCACAACTAAGTTCTGCAATAAACCATCATCACATCATCAGGGATAAGATGTAAAGTAAATTTAAAATCTTTACATTTTTGTGAGTTGAGTGATTTATATGGAAAATGTCAAATCAATAGCAATATTTTATAATATTGCTACCGGGATGTAAAAATATTACAAAAAATGGTTGGTCAAAATATGAGGGGCCAACTAAAAAAAATGTACTCAGTCCGTCACTGCTTCCAATAGTATGTTTAATGTTTTAATAATAAAGATATCTATTTAAAGATTAGTTTACTTGATGTACAAACAGATAAGGATAATTCCTTTTAAATAGCACTATTTTCATATCTTTTACTTTTTTATTTCACCCAAAATGATTCAGAAAACAATGTTGGGCAAATTTATTTTTTTTTTTTTCAAATAATAAATTCAATCATTGGTAAAAAATATTTTTTTATTAATTACAAAAAACAGTATATCAAATATATTCCATATTCTAAAATAAGATCAGCAACTACATTCGCATTCACAACGATATTTTCCATCTGCACCTTTAACGGCAGTTTCTGGTGTGCATTTGCAGTCGCATTTACAGTCTTTGCAGGTATTCTTTGACGTACATTTACAAATACATTCGCAGTCTACTTTTTGGCCATCTTCTGTCGTCAATTCATAAATTTTTGTGATTGTTTGTTTACAGCAAGAAGACCCTTAAATAAATAATTATTGTTGTGTAAAACATGATGAAGGAAATATAAAGGTGGGTGGGTATATTATGTCAATTCTTTTCGTCTGCATTATCTGCATCAGTGCAAATGTATCTCTTTTCAACGTATGTAGGTATAATGTCTCTCTATTTCCTTCTATTATCTGCATTGGTGCAGGTGGTGCAGACGAAAAGAATTGACCTTATTGTAACAATAATATTAAGAATCTCTTATAGATTTAAAAAATACAAATATACAGTTTCACAGTTTTATACAAGAGTTGAATAATATATATTATATAGAATAATCTTACCTTCACAAGAAGACATAGTGTTGTGTTATTGTTTAACGCTTGGGAAGTATGTTAACTGAATAGTGGGTTGTATAAGTTACGGATTTAAATACACTCTAAAGATAAGTGTAGTGTCGTGTGCAATTGACTGGCAGAAAAAATATGAAATGATATATATAATAAACCGTGTGCAGCACTGCCTGCAAAACTTTTACAATATCTCAATCATGTTTGTGAATCATCAATCAAATAACTTTGATAAAGATAAAGTGTTCTCATACCTGAAATACCCAATTGTGGAACTTATGAAATGGATAACTAAGTCGTTCATATTTTTTCAGAATAACATCTTCCTAATAATAAAATTACTATATGCAAAGAAGATAAGTCATAATAGCATAAAACAAAAGGTTTTTTGGCCCAAGCAAATAATCCACTCATATCTGAAATTGAACTTGACGCTCGTTTTGGCTACCAAAGTAGTATCATCTGGAGAAATTTTAATTACCGTTCGACTGGGCTGAAATTAGCTTAGTTGCACTGAACCAAAAATGTCCATAAATATCATTAAAAATACATTAATAAGTATGATGAATTTGTTCATTAAAATTCATAAATGATTTTATTGGTACAACGAACCCTATACATTAGTTGATCAATGAGTTTATTCATCTATAAACGATACGCTGTATCAACGAAAATGTCTTAATTGAACAATGATGGCAGCACATTATATCGATGAACTTGCTCGTTAATATAATAACTATAAATATCGGATATTGATTCAACGAAACAAGTACAGTATTTATTTCATTGATTTTATTCATTAATATAATACACAAATGTTATGTGGGGTGTTTTGTTTGTTTTTCTTGTTAGTGTTGAAGTCTGTTTGTTTTTGGGGATCTTTTTTTTTGTTTTTGGTGTGATGGTTATGAATTCTTGTGTTTGAAGTAGTGATTTTTGCAGAGGATGGACAAATGGGAGACGGTTAGCATTTGTTAGTTGCAACAATTTGTCAAGCTG